>PPKG02000008.1:0-465152 GCA_003706045.2 Peterozyma toletana | reverse complement strand
AGAATGCTGTGAATGAGACAAATGAGAACTTGCGGTAGTATTGGTTCACAATCGATAGTGTCAATGCACTTTTCGACAAGTTTTGATAGTCCTTGAGAAACGTGAATGAGTTCGATACATTTTCCGAGAACTGGAAGTGGATCACCAATAGAATATTGACAACCAACACAAACACCAAGGCATATTTGACCTTTCGACTGCTCTGCGATGTCATGAGTTTGAAGAAGGTCATTGTGATGCTCGCTCGCTAGTTGGTTGACCTATAATGTTATAGAAGTAAGCAGCTTTTGGGGGGTTCTTCTATTTGGAGGAGACAAAGGTGACTGCGACTACGATTTTGGTTTTTTGTTTTCGCTTGCAACCTATATCACTTGTTACTCACTCTCTCGCTCGAGTTTGTATATACACATGGAGAGAGATTCACCGGTATTTGAAGATATATATAGGTAATTCAATCGTGTATATTAATAGTATTCAATAACTAGGTATATGCAGACCTGGTTTCAGAGACTTTAATGCGTGCGGATCTGAAGTTGCAACCATTAACTTGCTGATGTGAAGTTAAACGTGCTCAAGACTTTTATATTCGAGCCTTACGCCGTCCTTCAGGAAATACTCCGACCTGAAGACAGACGTGGGTAAGTCTTAAAATCCCATCCTTAGGCTGGGACTCACCTCTAATCAGGTTAAAAGTCAAGCCTAAATTTTCGTCAAAATTGTCTCAGTTGGATTTTTCCCTATAACTATTCCGGCAAAGCTGTTGATTCGATTCGTCTTGCTAATTTTCTGAGCTGATCTCCCCGAGAATTCTATTTGATCTTTTGCTGCCTCTATTGTTTGCGCCAGTATGGTTGTCTCCGCCTGTCGGCAGTGAGACATTTCTTGGTCTCTTTCCACACAACGGTTGGTTCTAAGGTGTGTGGGCCTCACTCATTTATTGCTTATATTTGATGGAATGTATGAAGTTACAAAAGGCCCCCAACGCCAACTGCAAGAGGTACGTAAACCAAGGCGATGGAAGAGCTAACAAGCAAGGAGGAGGAGGAAAACAAACCGTTGAATCATCAATCACAATAATCATAATTAAGCCAGTAAGAAAAAAGAAGAAAAAAAAATAACTCATGTCATCAGTCATTATTTCTAGAGGTTAAGTAAAAAAGTAAGAGTAAATAAGTAAGTAAGTAAATAAGTAAGTAAATATGTAAGTAAATATGTAAGTAAATAAGTAGTTAAAGAATTGAAAATCAAAACTCGACGTTGGTGGCACCCTTATCTTCATCCTGTGAGCGGTTGCTTTTGTTCTCGTCGTCGTCGTCGTCCTTTTGTTCCTGTTCTTCTACATCTGCTGCCTTTGGCACTCTTTTGTTTGTGGTGAAGATGGTTCCAAAAAACGGAATGAACGATATTGCTAGGTTTAGATAAAATATGTCTGTCAAGGTATCCATGTACCCATCGAATAGTGCATCCTGTATGTTCAGAGGTACTTTGAATATCGTGGACGGTTGATTCAAGAAGACAGAAACCCTGTCCACATACTGGTCGCCATCTGCAACGGTGGCCAATCTTTTCCTCAAATTGATGACTCCTCGATTGGAAAACATCAACTGACAAAAGGAGACACCAAATACACCTCCGATGCTTCTCATAGAGCTTATAAAGCTTGTTGTCAAGATTAACGAGCCAGGGGTCTTTGGTGCTGACAATTGGGCGGAGATCATCGATGGTTGAAATTGTAAACCAACGGAAACACCGCAGATGATGAGCAATCCAATTCTTGCTGACATGGAGGAGTGCCTGTTCAAGATAATGACCAATCCACAGCCCACAGGGCCCAAAATGGCAGACATCATATAAATTGGTTTGACCTGTCTTGTTATCTTCACCGTGACTCCAGTCAAAATCGAAGTAACAACAATCGCAATGATCAAAGGCAAGAGATCGATCCCTGAATAGTAAGCACTTTTATTCCAGATTACTTGGAAATAAATAGTAATGTATAGTGTTGTACCGAGGAAGAACAGCATAACACCTGCAACTGAAAACCCAACGGCTAAAATCTGTTTGACTCTAATTATATCGGTTGGGAATAACTGTTTTTTGGAATATTTGAAGTTCCAAATCAAGAACATGATGAAAATCAACCCCCCTAAGGTGAACATTAGAATGATAGCAGCCGAATCCCATTGAAACTCGTTACCACCAAAACTCAACGGTAATAGGATGAGCACCAATCCAACCACAAACATGAACAACCCGATGTAATCGATGTCCTTCAACTTTATCCACCAGTTCACCTTCTCAACCTTTGGTGGATGGAAACCCGCCAACAAGAACAGCAACGCAAGACCGCCAATGGGTAAGTTTATATAAAAACACCATCTCCATGTGACGTGGGTGGTGAAAGTTCCACCCAACAACGGACCAACAACCGAAGCGATGGCAAACACACAACCGTTCAAACTCAAAATCATCGGTCTCTTCGTGATGGGGACGGCCTCTGTCATTATAACAGTTGTCAAGTTCTGGACTCCCCCAGCACCGATTCCTTGGATCACCCGGCCGCCGATCAAGGTGTTCATATTGTGGGCCAATGCAGAGATCAACGAACCAACCTCAAAGACAACAATCGCAAAGATCAAGGTGTTCTTTCTACCAAACGCGATCGAGAACTTGCCGTATGATTGTGACAACGAAGCCATCGGCAACATGAAACCAGACGAAAGCCAACCAACTTTCTCAAACGCATTGAACTCGTTGCCCACAGTGGTCAAGATCGTGGCCACGATCGTTTGATCCAATGCCGAGATGAAAAGGGTTATGAAGCATGAGGTGAGCGTGAGCGTGAGTTTCGAGCCCGTTAGATGTTGCGATGTTGATGTTGTACCATCGCCTGCATCGCTCTCACTGAATTTTTTTGCTTGCGCTTCTGCAGCGGCCGTTGGATTGGATTCCAGGGTGAAATCTTCCACATCCCTCCCACTCGTGGTGGGGGAATCTCTACTTGAATGTTTCTTGAGCATTGCTGGAAACTTGTACCCCTTTTGTGCGAGTACACTTGCTGCTATTCTTAGACTTTGAACCTAACTGTCTAGCGCCTACTTTTTTTTTTTTTTCACAATGATCTTTCCCCAGACGCTCTGGTTTATACTGAAAAAAAAAAGTACCTGAAGAGACTGATTAATTAGTGAAATTAATTGAACTGTCCAATTTCCTATAGCCTGGCCTGCTAATATTCTCTTTCTCTTTCTCTTTCTCTTGCTAAATTAACCATCCAGTCTAAGCCTGCTAGCTGATTAGTTTCATTTGGTCGGTAGGTAATATATATATATAGTTGCGATAATTAGCTCGACAAAACTCAAAATCTAACACACACAGAGAACAAATCACGTGACTTTATTACTTAGAGCACTACACTACTCTACACTACACTACCTTTGATGCTCCTGGGGTTGTTTGTCTGTCTCTGTATGCCATTTGATCTCATTGCCAGATCAGCTGCTTGCTCTTTTCTTTGTAGCCAGGTTGCTGGCCATCCAAGGGTGTATTCGCCAAGACCAGATTGCTGCTCTGTGTGGGAGACATATCTCTCTCGATCTCTCTCGATCTCTCTCACGACACTTCTTTGTTCTTCTGCCACGACACTCACATTACCTCTCTAGCATCTTGTCACGACACTGAATGTCTTGGTCTTTTGTGTCCGAAAATAGCATATGTCGCGCGTGGAAAAATTTGCCTTTCGTTGCATCCTCATGCAGTTTGAATTCCTGAATTGAATTTTTAGAGACCGCAGATATATGCACGTCCACCAGACATCTGCAAAGTACAATTCAAAACTCTCTAATGTCTTGCACACTCACAGAATCTAAAGAGTCCAACAAACCTAAGGGTACAGAGAGGCTTAAATGAGGTGGATCTTGCTACTATACAGGAGGGTAAGTAGATTAGTGGGTGGGTTTTTACTTTATGATAAATGGTGCACATATGTGTATAGAAAGAGAGCTATCCTCCTTGGGGTAGATTCTCAACAACAATCGCGTGTTGGTCTTTTCGAATCGCACCCGCGTGTGTGTGGTTCGAGTCCTTGACACTTGAGTATGCATCTACTGTCATACCTCATTGTCTTATAGTGTACTTTTACGTTCATCTTTTGATACTGAGTAGTTGAGCGACTAGCTCAAACACAGTTTGCGAGAGATTACAGAAAAGGCCTTAAGTACTTGGATCGGCCAATTTTCGAAAGAATCTCTGGATGCTCTTTTGGGTGCTCTTTTGGGTGCTCTTTTGGGTGCTTTTTTGGATGTTTCATGTTTTGATGGTTTCTTTGTGGAAACATCTTTTGTGTATAACAACGTCAACCACGCTCTGGGTTTCCTCTAGCCTTTTTTGTAGAAAGAGACCTGTGCAGCTGCTGTAGAAATCGACACAGGGAAAAGTAAAGAGTTTGCCATGAAGTTTTGGGTGCTACTAACACCTCTCAGACGTATCAGACTGGTGAAATGCTTGGTTGCATTCTTCGTCTTGTTCAACTTGGTGTACATATTGACCCAGCCAAGCTTGCTTGTGAAGCATAAAGCGACCGAGTCGTTGGTCTACGTCAAGAACTACAACCAGCTTTCCAAATCTCCAATATCTCTCTCGATACTTGGCAAAGATTACGAGAACATTGACATCAAGTCATTCACAGCGTTTGCGAAGAGTGAGGACAAAGAAGCAACAGCTTCTTCGATCTCTGTTTCGAAGCCGACGCTTTTGAAAAATGATCTTTTCAAGATCAGAGCTATGTTGCAACGTTCCAAGTATAGCTTGCTCAGGTTTGCATTCCAAGACAAAACTCACGAATCGTCAAGATACATAGTGGATACAAGATGGGAGATGTTTGCCGGATCCAGTGTGTGGTTAGAAAAACAGCAAGTTCATCTCGTTGTTAGTAGATTGATCTACGCAAAACCAGGTAGAGATAAGGGCTCACCAACGGTGAGCTACATATATTCACAGATCTACAACAAGGAGTGGAAAGAGTTGACAGGCTACAAGGTCCAGGGCTTGAGATTTCCAAACGTTTTGGAAATCCCGTTCGAAGAGCTGGAGAAAAATATGGGTCCAGAAGATCCAAGAATAATAATACGTCCATTTGAAAATGATAAAGGCGAGCTTGAAGAAGAGCCGGTCATTTTCTTCAACATGGGAAGTAATCAAGATTTTGAAGGAAATAGAGGAATGTATTCATATAAACCTTTTACCAAGAAGTTAGTTCCCATGAAAATTCAAGGTTATAAACCTGAAAGGAGAGAAAAAAACTGGGTCCCATTTTTGGAGAAGGACGTCTACAAAGATGACAAGATCAGCTTTGTTCATACATTGGATGCTTTGAAAATCGTGGAATGTTCCTTGACTTCAGGTGAGTGCAATTACAAGTTCAAATCTCCGGTAAAGGGTAATGATAACTCGATGATTAGAGGTGGGACTGATTTGGTTTCGATACCTTCGACGGTTATTGAGAAATATCTACCAAATTGGAAAGACAAGAAAAAACTTTGGTTTGGGTTTCTGAGAACAAATGTTCAAGATTGCAGATGTGGAGATAGAATGTACAGGCCACATATATATGCACTCTCACAGGATCTAAGGGACTCAAAGCAAACTTACTATAACATTGAATACGTCACTTCACCAATGGACTTCAACATAAAGGTCAAAAGTTATTCTGCAAAAGAAGTTTACACCGAGTGTGACGATAGAATGAGTGCTTTGATTCCAAATAGTATCTCGGCATGGGAATTACTTCAAACAGAAGAAGGAAAAGAAGTGGATTTCTTGACCTTGATGTTTTCAGAAGCTGATATGACCAATAGTGTGATCCAAATAAAGGGAATTTTCAAAGACTTGGTAGACTCCCTATCATCAAAAGTTCAATTCGATTATGAATATGGCAACTATTTGGATGTCTTCCAAGAAAACACTAAAAAGGAAAAGGGAGAACCGTATTCAGATGTTCAACTATCATCAAACGTGAACTTCACAGAGTACGAAGAGTCAAAATTGGCAATTGGCAAAGTTTTACATTTGGCAAAGCTCAACTGTGACCTGCTCACTGATAGGTTGGAAGGCCAGAATTCTGAGGACTGATTTTCTAAGCCAGCGCTCCCCAGTTTCAGGGGATCTGTTGACTATACTCTCTATTCTTTTCTGTCCCTAATCACCTTATTTGGTCAGGCATATAAATCTCTCAGCTACTTACTGAGCCATTTTCTCGTGGATCCCCTTTTCATAGGCTTAAATTCGGGTTGGAGACTCTCTGAAGACTTGGGTGATTAGATGGCTCGCTTAAAAGTAAATTTTGGCTTGGCATTTTTTTCTCTTTGATTTTTTTTATTTTTCACCAATTTCCCCTTTTATGTTTATATGGAAACCTAACCATAAAAATAATACTAATTGGGTTAAAGATTGAACAAGATATAAAGGATTATCGCATGTGTATAGAATTTAGAGGAATTTGAAAGGTTATGAAAACTCACAGTTTCCTGAGTTTTGAGTCCATTAGATTTTTAATGCACCACTACAAAACACGGTTTCTTCATTCAACGATTAAATTCTTAAATATCCTGTTGTTAACAACATCAACCTCTAATAAAGTGCTGGCTGCGAAAACAAATCGTTTCGCATACACAGTGCAGAAATGGACTTGAAGGTGAAGAAAAAGCTAAATGCAAAAAAAGCAAAAGAAAACAATCGAGCATAATCAAAAATTCAAATTATTCATCATTCTTTCAACGTCCAAGATTTCGTCTCCCAACTCTTCACCTACATAGTCCATCATCTTCTTCTCTTTCAAAAACTCAAGCTTCAACGACTCCCATTTTTCCCTGTTCGAACCAGTCTCATAACCAGCTGGTGAGAATTTTGGAATACCATTAGTTGCAACTAGACCTTTTATATAATCGACTTGAAACTTGATTTCGTCAACTTTGGATTTCAAGTCTATATTTATCTTTGAGTTGAAAATCTTCACCTCCCTCAAATACCAGTCTTGTTCAGCTTTTGACAAGGCCGTATTTTTATTCTTTGTTTCATTCAATTTTTCAACGTTCGAGCCCAAGTTGGTTTTGATTGATTCAATCTTCGAGTTGATCTCCAATTGACGACTTTTGATCTTGTTCAAAATAGTTGTTGATCTTTCAGGGTTGAAGTTTTTATCGCTGCAACTTGTGATTGTACTAACATGATCCAACTGATTTTTCAATTCAGAATGTTGTAATGCTAACCGTTGATGTAAATTGAGGGCGTACTTATGTATTTGAGGTATACTTTCATTTAGCAATAAAGTCGACAATGTTGAAACATCTATCAAAGACGACTCATCGTCGGTCTTTAGCTTATTATTTAAAAGCGTTTGGTATGTTTGTTGTGATCTTACTTTCAAATTTGTCTGTGCCAAATTTTTCTTCAATAAAGCTAACTGTGTATTTAATTCCACAATTGGGCCCGTCAAGCATGACTGATATGGATTATGTTCTTGTTGTTGTTGTTGTTGTTGTTTTTCAACATGTTTCAAAGACTTCAAATTCGTACTTTTCAATTTCATATCTGAATTGTTGACAACTCTTTCGATTTGTGACTCAAATATATTCAATCTTGAACTCTCAAGCTCAAGAACAAAATAATTCTCATCCTTAAAATCGTCCTTGATTATTGTAAAACCTTGAATATAATCCTCTCTCGTGAGAGAGGATTTAACAAATGTATCAACTTTTGAACTCAATAAATTATCATCAATCAACCGATCAAAAGTTTCAAAATCACCAGATTTGATTGAGGCAGATAGTACAGTTCCCCAACTACTGAAATCAAGCCTCAACAATTCCGAATTATTGTTCACTCCAATAAAAAATTGGTACGAGGTCAAATCTGATGAATTAAATAGTTCAACGTGAGATGAAGAGCTCAAGTTGATGAACTCTAATGTAGATAATGTCGGATTTTCGTCGTTGCGATCATCAAGCTCATCGTCAGATAATCCAAACCCAATAGATTGGGAGGCAACAGTCACGTCCCATTTCATAATCGATTCACTATCAGGTAACATTATTAACATATTACCATTTGACCATGTTGTTATTAGTAAATCGACATCACCACATTTCAAATTGGAAATTTCGACACCCTCTGAACTATATAGAATATCAGGAAATGGTGATATATTGCATGGACCTTGAACTTTAACTTGAACTTCAAATGAAGAATTTACCAGAACTATTCTTTCTGCATTACCGTTTCTGTCCAATCTTACCTCTGGTATGGCATTCACCGATTGTTTATATAAATCGGAAATGAATTTAAATTGTTGAACCAAATAATCTTTACTAGCAGTATCAACGGTTTTTTCAACCATTAGTGCTGTTTCATTGAAAAGAGTATCAATGAATTTCGGTTGTACTGCCAATGTTGATTGAGGTAAAAATGGATACAATGAGAATATATCACCATCTTTGTTGAAGATGTACAATGTGAGACATTGGCTAGGGTTGGATTGATTGTTAGATCCGAATGTTATTGAGACTGGATCAATGATGGTCGATGGTGATAATCCCAATTGATTATTAGATGATGCTAGGTTCAATTGAACTTGTGGGATTTCAGAAGATATGCTCAAATCAAAAGATCTAAGAAACCCATCTTGCGATAATATGGTGATGGAAGAATCATACTTTGACAATGAACCCCAAATATATTCCAAAATCTTATTCGTCGAATTGTAAAACAAAGAACCAACTTTGAAACTTTTCTTGTCCAACAGGTTCTGTGGTGATTCAGCGGTTCTCAAAAACCCACTCGGTGGTAAAGTATAAACAACTAGATTCGAATCATCATAGGCTGATAACAAGCTTCCCGCATAACTCAATGAAATGCTTGTAATTGGCGACTCAACTTCTGGGATACTCAAAACAGAGTACGACTCTTTATTCGAATTGATATCACAGCATCTTATAACGTTATCAACGGCAAAGAAGAGTTCATCATTGTTTCTCAGTGTTATGTTGTTCTTCTTGATTGTGCTGCTCAATGACGACGATTCTAACGCTACTGTTTGGAAAATCGGATGATTAGACAATCTTTTGTCCAATGGAATGGTAACCATTATACAACTAGCTCAATAAATAGCACCTATGAATCTTTGATAAGCTATATTCATGTAAACTTCATCCAGAATATAGACTTATGTTTTATTTCTATCGCAGCATGAAGGGAGGAGAGAAAAAAAAAACAATTTGACCATATTCGCACTACCTTTGGTGATGGTGTATAGGTGTGCATTTTTCATGTTTTTGTTTTGATTTTCACATTCTTGATTCAAACTTATAATCATTTGACAAGATAAAGGGTTTAATTTGATTATGTGTCTAGAATAGGCCCCAGAATAACACAGAGGAACTGAAGAGAAAATCACTATGGTGCTAGAAGAAATTTCATTGAACTTGATCGTTGTTGCAGATAAGATTTTGAGAGACATTGAGAAGTTCAATTCATCGACTTCAGATTCATTGGAGTTTGTAAAAAACGGTCGAAAGTACAAATTGATCAACAATGAGAAATTTGAAAGAATAAGGGAGTCAGACAAGTTCTTAATCATATCACCCAATTACCAGCAATTGAAGGACAATTTGTCGCTAACCTCGTCATACTATATTTTGAGTAAAATTGACAATGTGTTGACCGAATACCCAGATCTATGCCTCGCGATAATGGGTGCTGCAAGAGAAATCGAGTTGAACAGATGGTACGATTTGAATGTTTGTGTAACAACCTTGGAAGATGCTTCGTACGAAATACCAAATGACTTGAAATTCGAGTCCATCCAGTATGCAAAAAACATTACGAGAAAGCATATAAATGATGGATTACTACTTTTGTGTGCATCCAAGATTAATTTCTTTCACACTGATCATACGGCGTCTAAGAAAATTGAAGGTTATTGCCTTAAAAATTTGGTAGTTGAGCTATACGGAGATGAAGCTTTGGAATCTTCCATTGTTTATAACTCAATCAGATGTTTTGCCCACTGGGGTAGTATCAAGGGAGTATTGCACAAATTGGAATTGAAAGGCTTGTTTGCCGAAGATTCAGTTCAAATAAATTTCAGAAACTTTCCAGATCCACCCCAGTATTTGAAGGACAATTTGTACGAGAGGTATCCAGCTGGTGTCTCAAAATACTCACTTCTGTTGAAGTCACTTGAAATCATATCTCTGTCAATATATGGTAGGTTGATCGATATACCCTTTGATGTAGAATGGTTATTCGAACTCTGCCAGGACATCGAGGCACAACCTTCGAGGTACCACTTGAGATCGTCTTCAAAGAAACTATCAAGAAATCCAATTAACCTCTCAAATTTAACCAAACCAGTTGAGATTTTGGAGTTTGCATCATCAATAATGTACGGTTCTAACGGTTTAATTGGTAAAAAATTATTGTCATCTTCAAAATTGCCAAAAAAACAGTCTATCAAGGATAACATTTACTTCAAGAAAGTAAGACTGATCAATGTCAAGATGAATAACTTGATCAAATCTGACGATTTGAATGATTTTGAAATCGTTGAAAAGTTAGGGGGTCAAGTTGATAATAGCATTTTCGAAGTCATTTCGAACTCTTTGATTAAATATGGATTTGTCGATACGGATATTTGACTATTGAGGTTATTTAAGTATTCAATACAGCTTGCATTTTCACTCTTCATTTCGATTTTTTTTTTGTTCCGCTTTACCTTCTTGTTGCTTTCTTCAAATTTTCTCTTTGCTTGCATTCAAAACCACTAGGTTTTGCTTAAAAACGTCTTACAACTTTAGTATTAGACTTTACAGATAAGTGGCTTATTCACTTACTATTAGCACATTTTCTTTCTACTTTTTAATTCAATTCCTTCGAAAAAACTCCATCAACTTAAAGCAAGTGAACTTTCCCTCTCATGATTTGCTACATTTCCGTTCATCTGCCCTTTCAAATATATGATTGATTTATATTTCGAGTCTCACTATTTCAACTTTGACGGCTGTATAGCTTTCGAAGTGCAAATTTAGACATCATTTGTACTACGGCCTCTTTCGTTTAATGGGTTAAAAACACAAGGTTTCTGTTTTGTAAGTAAACATTTATATAATACATAGAAAGAATTCAAAGAAGTTATTGATGAATAAACTGCAAGCGAAAAAAAGCAAGGCTTCAATTGCTTAATTGAATGAATTCTCTTCAAGCTTCTTCTTCCCCGAAGGACGCGGAATTGACAGTGGCAGCCAAAGGTTCCTCTTCATCCTCAGCCAAAACATCCTCTTCGTGTTCGATATAATTAATTGGATCATAAGTTGATCTAACGTTGTCTCTACTAATAGTTTCCGATGTTGTAGGATCCCTAACGCTCAAATTTATCCTATCAATGTTGTTTTCCTTGACAAACTTCTCCAACGCCGGAGTGATTCTTCTTCTCTTCAAATCAATTTTTCCACTGATTGGTACGAAAAATGCTGTTTTTTGAGTATCGTCAAAATTTATGGATAATTCCTCACCTTGGCTTTTGAACCTTGTGAATTTCATTTCATAGTCTCTCAAATGGTGGAATTTGAAAGTATGTTCATCATCAGTTGCATCTATTGGGTCGTCAACTGGCGATGTTTCTTTGAAATCGTCTATCTTTCTTTTCAATGAATTTGATTCAGTTGAAGTTTTTGTTGTGTAAAATGAAATCCATTCGTTTGTATCCGTAACAACAGGTCTGAACAAAGCCGTCTTGAATTCATCATTCACCTTTCCTTTGTTGGCTCTTTGTAATGAGGCACTACCAGTAAATTTGACAGAAATATGCGATTGATCAATCATTGAAACATCAGGCAAGAACTGCCAAACTTTTGAAACTGTCAAGTTTTTTTTCGTTGGATGTTTCAAATTTTTGAAGTTCTCCAAGCTCTCCAATTCCGCAGAGAAGTCGAATGTTCTCTCAACAGCACGAAGTTGTGACTGTGGGTCGGTTTTGTTCTCCTCTTGTTTCTTGGAGTTTGCAACTGAATTATTTGCCGATGCTTTTTTAGGAGAATCTATCCCTGAGTGTTGTTGTTGTTGCTGTTGCTGTGGTGGTGCTGGGGATGATGATCTTTCAGAGATATATTGTGTTCTCCTCAAGAAACTAACTGTTGGTTGTGATTTAGAAACTTTCGTCAAAGATGGATCGGTCAATAACAACTGATCAAGTGGATGTAATGCTAATTTTTTTGGCAAGGACAACAACTTTGCCTCGTTGTTATGCTCGATTAATCCAGGTACTTGCAACAAGTCGATATTCATACCGAGATCTTTATTCATCGGAATCAAATTTGAGAAATTCTCCTTACGAAACAAAGATGAAAGTAAATCCGACGAGAACATTGAGTCCTTAGCATCAAATGTGGTGTACTTCAACAATTTAGGATGGCATGGTGGAGCTGGCAAATCGTTGTAAAATCTCGACTTACAGATATAATCCTGTCTCACTTGCGGTTTGACTTGATCTTGAGATGGCACTTTCGAGTTTGATTTGGATGAAGACATACTTTCCTGGCGGCTCCAATCTATTGTTTGGCTAATTCTCCTGCTTGAAATCGGGATATGTAGTTGACTTCAGCTTTCAATTACGCTTCTATTAGGTTTGTTTTCTGTCCAGTTTTTCGTCCTCTGAATCTTCATCAACAAGAAAAATATATTTTGAGCTTATGTGCACTACCCAATTTTATGGTTCAATTATTCAACTTTTATGCCATTATTCATAACAGAATAGTATATTATATAGTCAATGAGTATCAGCTTCTATTCAACTATAGACCCAGTAGCCCCTTCAAATTTCCTCTAGTTCTAGTTCTCTTTTTAGTGGCGTTACTACCTTCCTGTTTCTGATCATCACCATTCAGATTTCTCAGGGTATCACCAGCATTAGCATTGCCATTGTATGATATCTGTGTCATTGCTATGCTCTTCATTCCAATGTCGTCATCATCTTGGTTGCTATGGGTAGTGTTGAAAACGTTGTCATCAGCCAGGTTTGAACTTAGTTGTGACTCTTGAGCCCTTCCAATTATACTTCCCCAATTTTGACGGCGCAATTTCTTGATTGGAGATGGGATCTTAGGTAGCGATGATGAGGTGTTGGTGTTGATTCCTGATGTTGCTGGTGTGAGCTCTTTCTGACCTGCTGCGTTGAGAATTTCATCCAGTAATGAATCACGGCTATCTTCGTTAACATTCTTGTTGTTCAGATGTTTTGGAGTTTCAAATGTACCATTACTCATTGTCTTGACATACTCCATCAAGCTTCTTGGTTTCAGTGAATTCTTCGGGGCAAATATACACCATGTGTAGTCCATCAACTCAGGTAGTTCCCCAATCTCATTCATCTGCATCAAATATGCCATCGACACAATTGGTATTCCCCATTTCTTACATGCATTGATCTTGTTCTTTGTTGATATCAACCCTCCACCTGACCTGTTTGGATCTGAACAGTGAATTAGTTCACGATGTTTATAGTCGAATAAGGAAGGCGAGTTTTTTGGTGTGAGTCCAATTATTGCTAGATTGATAATCAATAGGTCTCTTGTTTGGGTTAACGTCTCACAGTATTCACAGCCCATTAGTTCGATAAGCTTGATGGAATGAAGCAATTCGATCCCACTGAAACCTGACAAACAGACTTTCATTTGGGTGTTTGATAGACGTGTGTTACGTAATGGAACTGACCATTTGTCATATTTGATGGTGTTGTAGTGTAGCGATCTTTCCAAAAACCATTCGGTTACAAGCTTGATATCATTTTCGATACAGAAATCGGTATATTTTGACTCAAGCCTCGAGAGTGAAAGTTCGGAGGGGATTAGTAAATGGGTGATCAACGATGGTTGAGCAGAAAGTTTTGAGATCTCATCATCTAACTGTGTTACAATGTCTCCTGAATGTGATTCAATAACTTTCCTCAATTTGTTCACCTGGGAACTATCTTCAAATCCATGTATTGCAAAGTTGAAACCTATGAACAACTGCGAAACTTGATCATTTTGTACTTCGCGAAGATTCGCCAACCTTTCATCTTGAGGTTTGATTGTTGAACCACTTATTAGTGTTGTTTTGAAACGAATATTGTCATACTCGTCATCCTTGATATTTTCATCCCATTTGTTCTCTCTAATATTGCTCAAAGTTGGGGGTTTTACATTGGTCATGATTTCAGACCACACTTTTGTCTTTTTACGCACAATCTTCAAGCCTCCCTCTTGATCATTTGATGTTGTGGTTTTTCGCTTCAAGTCGTTCAAAGTCTTGTTATCTTCATTCTTGAGGTCCGCCCAGCATAAACAGGCCCCTAGACCAATGTCACCCCTACTGACATTGGAGATATCATAGTATTTGTATTCAAGAGTTGCGTTTCTTCTTATCGAATCAAAAACCCACAGTGGATCCACGGTAGGTATTTTCCACTCTAATGCCTTATCGTACCTCTTACCTGATTTCTCTGTAGTCACTACACAAGTGTTGTTGATCGTTAGCGAGTCCGTCACTACACCCCCATTGGCCTTGACAAGTTTTATAATCTCCTTTTTTTGTGTCGAGTCAAAGAGTCTCGAGAGACAAACGTTTAAACCATCGAAAACAGGCATTGAAAATCCAAATATTCCAAGGTTTTGATCTTTGCCATTGATCCAATCATCATATATGGTGAAAATTGCACTTGGTCGTATAAACTGTATATCAGGTCTGTTCATAACAGAATACCTGAACTTATCTGTATCTCTATCACCAATAATTAGCACATTCACATCGCTCATCAAATGTGAAAAATGGTCTCCACCCATCGACTTGATCTTCTGAGATAGCTGCTGCCTTGTATCAGTAGGCACCGAAGTTGAACAAAATCGTAGATCCTTCAAAGGCTTTGAACTGCTCATCGTATTTATAACTCCCTCTATAATGCTGTAGCCAGTCTCACAATATAAAGCAATCTGAAAAAGCTACAAACTTATAAAACTTTCAAAAGTTATATAAGTCGCGTCAAAGTCCAAATGGCCATTTTAAGTAAATTTAAAAACTTACTTAATTTGGTAATATAAACTACAATTTCCTTTTTAGGATTTTATAGGATTATGGTTTTTTTTTTTTTTTTCACCAGTAATTTTGCTTCTATGAATGAAAAGACACTCAAGTGTTGATCAATGCATAACCTTTTCGAACAATATTAGATATCAAGCCCAGAAATGTACTCATCATCATTAGTTAGATTGTCAAGAAGAACAGTAATAGCAAGTAGGCTTTTTTCAAGCTCTCTGAGCTCCAACCAATCAATTTGTAAAGCTGGTACTCCATTAAACTTGAAGGTTTTAAAAGCTGGTAAAGAACCTGTAGCATTAGAAGATAACGAATACCCAGAATGGTTATGGAAAATTACAGATGAAGAATATCAGCAGCAAAAGCTAGATGCTGATCCTATAAAGAAGGCAAAAAGACTTATGAGACAAGCAAACAAGGAAAAGATAAAGATGAATAATTTTATCAGCAAGATGAAATAGTTGAACTAGATGGATTTTGGTGATAATTGATTGCATTTCATATGAAATACATTTGAAGGGGAGGAGAGTTTTGATGTAAGAGTTTTCAAGACATGTACATATATTTATATACATATATTTTGATTAATATATAAAATAATCTTGAGTGAAAAACATAGAGATCAGGCGGCTCGAAACTTGAAACTCAGACAGTCTTCTTCTGAAAAGCCGGAACACATCTAACTTCTTCTGAACATCCTTTATTCAACTCAAACAGAGAAATCGCTTGACCTGTTTCTCACAAAGGGGCAGTAGCCACATTATTCTTCTACTTGAGGTCTTGGTAAAATCATGCTTGAAATTTATCTGGAAACAGGTTAGGAAAATGTCAGTTTTGAAATTGAAGTAAGTCTTAGAGTTTCTTAGAAAAGAAGATAAATAAGAAAAAAATAGAAGGGAAAACAAATGATTAAGCTGTTAACTGGAAATCTTGAACATTTGTCGTGATACATCCAGCAAAACAGGCACTCAAAAATGTTGCCATGAACCCAGTGATTAAACTACTCCAAACAATTTGACCAATGTCATATGTTCTTGTTGGAGCTAACCTACTCATAATTGCAAGCTTTTCAGCCAATGTGCCGAAATTAGCATATGAACATAGGACGTAAGTGGCAAGCATTTGGGTTCTCTTTGTTATACCTGTCAAGTTCAAAAGCTCTTCGTATGCATTATATTCATTGTAGATCAACTTTACACCCAATAACTTGGAAACCTTGTAAATATCCTTTCTTGAAACCCCGACAAAGAAAGTGAATGGGTAGAAGAGGTAACCAATAATCATTTCCAATGTTAACTTGTGAATCTTCCAATATCCACCAAACCAAGTCAAGATCAGATTCAACATTGAAATGAACGCAATAATACACAACATGTTCGTCATAATAGCAAAACAAATCTGTAAACCTGTCCAACAACCTTGTGAAAAAGCTTGAACAATATTGTGTGCTTTTTCATCATCTTCTGGGGCATCAACAACATTTGCATTGCCCTTGGTGATTGGTTCATCTAACTCTGGGTATCTTAATCTACTCAATGCAATTGAGGCTGGGATTGACATACATGAGCATGTCAATAAAGCAGAAATATTCAAGCCCATAGCTGCATAAGAAACAATACCACCGCCCGAAATGCAAGCAAAACCAGATGCAAACATTTGATGCATTTCAGCCTTGGTAGCAAATGGCATATATGGCTTCAACAAAATTGATGCCTCTCCCTGACCAATGAAAGGGGATGATGCAGCAACGATGGCTTCAACACCTGAAACATCCATTGACCATGTGAAGAAAACTGCCACTTTACGAACACCCCATTGAACCCAACCCAGGTATGCCAAAACATAAACACAGGCAGAGAAAAACATGATTGCAGGGAACACGTTCATGACGAAGAAACCAGAACTATAAGCCAGTTCTTCAGTTGTCAAAAATTCAGAACCTTTCTTGGCAAAACTCAAATAGGTTCTACACAAGTTTGAAAGCCACAAGAACAAATTTCTACCTGCCCCAGTCCTTAAGATGAAAAGACCCAAAACAAATTGGCCCAAGACACCGGAAATGACAGACTTCCATTGAATTCTGGAATGGCGAGCACTTGAGGCCCAGAATGCAGCAAGACATAACCAATAACCAATGAAACTAATGAACTTGTCGATTCTGGAACTACCTGGACCTGGTTCATCAACAAAGGTTGCCAATAAGTGAACTGCAATGACGATGACAGTAGCAGCAGCCATTCTATACTTTTCTGGAACAATCTTGTAGACCAATTCAACGGCTGGATTCCAAACCATAGCTACTCCTTTGACGACCAAACTGGAATCAATGTACCAGAAAACAATTCTCAACATTATAAACCCCCATACACAGGTAGGAATCAACCAGTGTGGTCTATGTTTTGGTTGGCATAAGATTGAAATCCACCATGATGTGAAGAAACAGGCCCAAAATAAATGAACTGCTGGTCTCAGCTTGATATAATATCTTCCAAGTTTAGATTTGAGCCCTTCCTTTTCTTCCTTGACTTCAGTCTCATAATCATCCAATTCCCTGACTTCTAGTATCGGTTCGACCTCTTTAACCATGGAATTTGATGATGATGAATGAATTGGGGGCGATGATCTTGATGCTTCAATGTTGTTCGCAGAAGGAATGGTTGATATAATATGCGACTCTCTCATTTGATCGTACATATCCCTTGCACCTGATGGAATTTTATCCAGTGACATCTTTGATTGAGTTTTCTGGAAAGTTTCAATATATTATTTTTTCAGATCAACCAAAAGATATTAAATGGATTTGAAGTTGACCAGAGATAAGAAGCAGGTATGTCATTCAAATCTTTTTAATGGAGATAAAGTGATCTTTAAATACTGATCTGGCCAAATTCCTAGATCAACTTACTTATCGGTTGTAGTTTTTCAAAGATAAGCAGAACTATATAATTGGTAACAAAAAAGTTTTGACTCGTTATCTCCAGAGTGATAATTTCCTGGTTTCGACCATTTCTCAAGCTTAAAAGTGTCGGACAATTACGATTTCGAAACGGGATGTTTTAAAGGTTAGTTTGTATAGATCCCATGTATAAGTCACCATTCAACACCAGGAATAACAAAGGCAGAGAGAGATTCAGATTTCGAAGGGATGCTTTCAAAATCTTATCATTAATTTTGCTAAGATAGGCGCGCAATAACATGTTTACACTTTTTGGTATTGTGGTGATCAGAACCGGGGGAATTACAAGCAAAACAAGCAAGCCAATGAAGATTGCAAACGAACCAATGGCCAACATAATATCTGATTTTTGTACTTGACTTTGTCTTGTCAAGTTTTCAGAAAGGAGGAGGGACGCCTTTCCATTTTTTCACTAATAGCAACCTTGTCTCTAAGCGGTACCTGAAAGACAGGGCCACTCCCGATAAGAGTACTTTTTCTTCTTTAGGAAGGCAGTGACGAAGTACTGGTGAAGCTTTGAGCTGAATACTGTGTCTAGCGATGTGAACACAGTTTCACTCGGCAAGCTTGTGGAAGAAGTAACTTCTATGAAGAAAGGCTACAGGCGGTGATTCTAAATCGATGGGCCTAACCGAAAGCTTGAAGTAGTAACAACAGATACCACATTGAGTGTGTCATACCCATCGCACCAAATATGCCCAACTTTCTGGTTAATGACGAAATGGGGAGCATAACATTTTGAAAGAAGTATAGATGAGGTTTCCGTTGGCCAATTGCTGTTCAACTTCCTCCAGCTTCATCTGACTTCTTCCTCCAGGCTTGGGCCTTGGTAATAACAAGGAGATGTGGCCAATCGAATATCAGCTAAAAAATATATTAAGTAGGCCAACCTCATTAATGCGGCGGCAGCGAGCGACTCGACACTTCACATCCGCCCAGAATCAAATAAATGGAGGGTACCTCCGTATTATTACACCGCTCGAGCTCGAGCCTACTGAGTATCCATCCATGTTCATTAGATGATTGCAAGTGTTTGGTTCAAGTTGTCTCAGCAAACGAGGCGGTTTTCTCAACTTCGCTAGAAGGGTACGAACGAGAAGTCAAAGACATCGCCTTGCGAGGCCGTGCAGATGGCAACGGAAGTAGACAACCTAATATGTAACATAGGAAAGATGTTTCAATCATGTATTATAGGATCTTCGCCAAAACAGCCTTTTTATAACCTTTAACATTTAAAGAATACAAAAGATCCAAGGCTGAGCTAGTCCATAAGAAATGTGGCAGAAGTAGTGATGTGAAGGACAAAACACTCCAAGTGATATAATTTGCGAGGCGTGGGTCAATTAATTTATCGAACTGCCTTTCGTTTACTTTGACGATCTTCAAAAAAAAAATACTCTACTTTCCAAATTGTGATCATAATATAGACCATACCAAACGTTCTTCTGCTGGATTCTTACAGCGAGGAGCCTTTGTACCAATAGTAACTCTTGAAAGAACAGACATCTGCTGAAGCTCAGAAAAATCAAATCAAGTCAAACTTTTTTGTGAGAACAAACTTCAACCTTCTGATTCTCTTATGGAGATAGCAATGTGTTTTTTTAGAGATATGAAAATTTCAAAAAAAACGTGCATTTTCATAATCAAAAGGGGGTCGATACCTGTTCAACTTTCTATAATTTCCTCTTTGGAAGAATTCAACGAGTATAAATTTTGCAATTGATGCCACGAGCACACATGCTGCTTTCACACCCAAGATATAAAGGATCAGTGATATCTTTGGGGAAACCAGCAGTGCGGTATGCTTTATTCGGTTTCTTTGAACGACTGTGAGATTGCTTCACTTACTTCAAGTCTGCATGTTCAATTTAAAAGTTTTGCTACTGGTAGCATTATTAGCGAGTGGTGTGTTTGCCTCGCCAGTTGATTTGTATTCAGTTACAAAGCCAAAGTGGTCAGAAAAGGGCTACTTGGCAGGTGATTCGGAAATCATTTCACAAAGTGTGAACGAGTTGATGCTGATCACAAACTCGAGTTTGATTGATGATTGTCTCAAGTGCCAAACCAGACTAGAGTTGGGTAAAGTCCTATCTTTGACAAGGCCAGATTTGATTCCGAATATTTGGGTCCGGTGGTGTGTAACAAGCGAGCAAGATACTACATCTAACTGTAAGTTGACTTATGGAAGGAATACGGTTGATTCTTCAACCACCGGTTCTGATTTTGTGAACATGTTGGCTTTGATGGATCCTATTGGCTATGATGGCTTATACTACTGTCACTACAAAGAGAATTCTGCTTGTTCCTTACCAGAGACTCCCGACATTGACATCTCATACCTCTGGCCAAAGAAGGATGATAAGTATACTATTGCCCCAGATCCTGGAAATGAAACTTTCAATGTTTTGCACATTAGTGATTTTCATATCGAATTGGATTACACCATCGGCGGTGAGGCAAACTGTTCAAAAAGTATGTGCTGTACTCCTCATAGTGTCAACAAGAATACAAGAATCTTGAACTCATCATCTCTCGTTAATGATTCGACATTATCATTTTATAACTCAAGCTATGTTGATGGTAACTTCGTTCTCGGTCAGTATATTGATGTTTTTGCCAACGATTCTATTTGGCTTCCTGCTCATACATTTGGCTATTACGAATGCGATGCACCTGAAATTTTGATCAACAGTTCATTGAAGTCTATTGCCGAGTATCAATCAGACAACGACTTGGATTTCAAATTTGCCATCTTCACTGGCGATTTGGTTGATCATGATGAGTTACTGTACACCACTTTCGAAACGACAGTTCAATCAGAAGAAGTTATATTCAGGGATATCAAGTATAAGTTGCAAGACTTACCAGTATTTCCAGTCTTGGGTAACCATGACACTTTCCCTTACGGTCAACTTGCTCAGCAAGCATCCGGATATTCAAACTTATTTGACTGGAATGCCGAGTTGATGTCAGATATGTGGGAGGATAACAATTGGATTAGTGGCACTGAAGCAAGGTATGCTAGGAGTCACTATACGGGTTATTCGGTGACTACAAGTCAGGGTTTGAAAATCATCTCATTGAATTCAAACTGTTGGTATAAAAAAAACTATTATGCTTACTGGAATTCGACGTCCGTTGACACATTTGGACAATTTCAGTTTATGATTGGTGAACTAATTGAGAGCGAAAAGATTGACCAAAGAGTTTGGATCATCGCACATATCCCAATAACTGCTGATACTTTACCCATTCCATCTAAACACTTTGCCGATGTTGTTGAAAGATTCTCACCATACACTATTGCTGGGATATTTTTTGGCCATACCCATCAAGATCAATTCAATTTATTATACTCGGGTAATGGAACTTCGGTTGATCAGAAGAAAATTGATGATGTTATCAACCATGCATGGATCTCACAGGCAGTTACTCCTTGGGTTGAAAACAACCCATCGTGGAGATATTACGAAGTAGATTCAAAGACTTTTTCAATCATGAATTCATACAATTTCTATACCAAGTTAAATGAAACTTTTGATAATTCAGGTGTTGAGCCAGAGTGGGAGTTTGAATATTCAGCAAGGGAAGCCTATAATATAACCGAATGGCCACCTACATCACCATTGAATGCAACGTATTGGCATCTTGTTTCTGATAAAATAAAAAATGACAAGGAGTATAATCAGATGTATACTAACTTTGAGTTCAGGTTTTCACCATATACATCAAACTGTACAGAAACCGATGATTGTGATGCGAACTGGTGTTATGTCTCAAGCTTCACGGTTGATCAGTATGCCAATTGTTTAGCAGCCATGTGAAGAAAAGCACCATTTATACAGACTCAATTTATAAGCTGGTGCCTAAAAACCATTTTTCGCTTTTCATATTCAAACATTCTTTTACTTCGAGAGAAAGACCGTATCTATGTCGTTCGGGAGGTTGATCAGTGTTTTGATAGCCTCCTTTTGAAACAATTTAGTTCCTCTTGAAATTGTATCTATCATGCTTATGGTTTAAGAGTTATCAATATATTTGAGTAAAACTAAATAAATCTATATTATTTACGAACTTGACTCTGCCGGATTTTCAAGTCTTTTTCAAGAAGATTGATTATTATCAAATAATTGTGTGCATGGTCATCCTGCAACCACTCTTTCATTTACTGGTGGTATAATTAAGCATCTGTAGGTTCAAACCAACAATAAGACAAAATCCGATAAACAATAAGTACCATCAAGCAACACCAACAAATCTTAATATCTTCCCTATAACTGTCACTGGCTTTATCTCAATAGCTTCATTAGGTGCTTCATCTTTACACCTTAATCCATGGTCCTCGAGGAAGAATGAAATGATTAATGAAACCAGTGAACATGGTAACCATAAGTAAAATATGTTCTTCAATGCATCAACATAAAAACCTTTCACATATAGCACATCTCCACTTGGAATCTTGTCCATATTGATCTTTGAGTACAAGTTGTTTTTGATATATGTTTTAGTAAAAGAAGATATTTCAGAACTTCCATTGATTTTTTTCAACAAAGTGTTAGAGTAAATCAACGACCCAACAGCCAAACCAACAGCACCACCGAGAGACCTGATGACGTTTCTAGATGATATGATAACGGATCTCTCTGAAAGTTTTGCATATGATTGTGCTGCTATCAATGTTGGTTGAAAAAGGTTACCATTACCAAATCCAATGATGGCACAAATAACTGCACAAGCAGCTGGACTCGTGTCTACCCCCCAAAGCAAAAGTAGACCAAAACCAATGCAACAAACAATACTACCACGTATGATAACTGGCTTGAAGTGTTTGATCTTTGAAATCTGTCTTCCCGAAATGATACTTGTACACGATTGAGTCATCAATAAAGCAAGTGTGAAACATGCGGTAACAACAGCTGAATAACCTTTGACAACCTCAAAGTAGTATGCAAAGAAGTAGTTCATACTGAAAAATGAGATACCAAAAAGGAAACTTTGAATAAATATGAGGTTCAACGATAAACCCTTAAATAGTCTCAATGGGATCAAAGGTAGTTTGGCAAACTTCCATTCGATCAAAATAAAAGCTATTAAACAAATGGATCCAGAGATGAACATACCAATTACCGATCCACTATTCCAAGAAAATGTATTTCCGCCACCATTGACGGGGATCAAGAATAGTATCAAACCAGCAGTACTGAAGAAAAATCCAGCAAAGTCAATGTTCTTGATCTTTTCCATCTTGGAAATATCCGGTGTCGAGTTGGGGATGAAATACCAAATGATAAACAGTGCTATCAAAAACATCGGGCACAAGAAGTAGTAGAAGTCTCTCCAGGACGCATTTTCAACAAATCCAGCACATATGAACGGCCCTAGTGAGTTGCCTAGCCCGACAAAGGCACCCAATATCCCTTGGTATTTACCACGCTCTTCCAATGAAACGATATCTGAAACGATAACCATTGTTAAAGATGTCACTGAGCCTGTTCCGATACCACAAAACCCTCTAAACACATATAGCATGATACCATTCTGGGAAAACCCACAAATCAAATCAGAGATTGATAGCAAGATCAATCCCGAGATCAAAACATTTTTTCTTCCGAAAATATCAGCAAATCTACCGATAAGTACTTGGAAAACTGTATTCGCAATCAAATTAGAGGTGCCTCGCCCAAGATATTGTCTTTTCTGCATCCAAAGACTCTGCGATGTATGGTAACGCTACTGCGATACCTGCTTGGTCTACAAATGCGAAAAACACAGACGCACCCATCGCAACGAGCACCGTTATCAACTCACGCCCACTCAATCTATGGAGATGGGCATCACTCAACTTGTCTTCCAACCCTTTTGTTTTCACCTTTTCCACGTTGTTTTCAAGATCAATGTGTACCACTGTTTCATCTAACCTTGATCCTGACCGAGATGACGATGATAATGAAAGTGATGATGAATGGTGTGACATGGTTGCTGCTTCGCTATATGACTAATAGTATTTTGAACTTGTGGTCTTTACTGTCTCATCGCAAAAGATACCATTCAGTAATATTCACAACTATAAGTGGTACTTCATTTCTCTTTTATACATTCGATCGAAAGAAAAGGTTTTCGGTTTTCGGTTTTCAATACCAACGTTGAAGTATGATCAAACGGATAAATTTTTTATTATTTCCTCGCTTGGTCTCCTAGTAGGAGATAGTTCTGCTAAGAATAAAGATCTAATCTGCGCAGAAAAGATCTCCTTAACGGAGAAGCAATAAAGCAACAACTTTATAATTAATCCATTAACACCGAAAGATTGTTCGGATATTGCCAGCCGATTTTTAACTCCTTCCAATAAGGTATAATGTCAAGTGAGTAGTTCCGATAAAATTGAAGTCATACAGTGGATAAAAAGATGTTCATGCATTCGAGTTTTGAATACGTGTGGCCTTCCGAAGTGGCTCCGCTATTATTGATTGCTCAAGTCAAGCCGACTCCAGGTTTTGTGAATTCACCGCCTGGCCATTTCAAAATACCAGCTTTTGAATAGTCACCATGCTTGGGCTTGTTTCCTAACCTGACCTTACCAACCCTGAGATACAACTTCAAGTCATTGTTAGAATCGGAATAGTTTTTGATGCTTTCCAGAACCATTCCCATCAAGTCTTCGTTGTTGCTGAAAATCTCATTTATATCCACATGTGTGTCATTGCCGATATAATGTTCAATATCGTTGATCAATAACGAGTAACCGTTGTAGTCACTCTTTTGCTGTCCGTCAGTCCAGCTCAAAATCTTGGACTCTTTGTCGAACGTGTCAAAGACAGGTGGCACCACTCTCCCAGTTGGATCATTTCTTAATAGATGAGTGGAGGTTTCCAGAATTGAGTCTAACCCCCATCTTGAAGCACCACTAATGAACAATCCAACCAATAATCCTTGAAATAACATCGCTGACCTTCCACGCGTACCAGTCCCTGGTATCAACAAAATGGCCAATATATAATGATGAATTCTTAAAGTTAGCCCATTCAATCTTGAAATTAGAACCAATCCCAAAATAAACGATATGTAGAGCATGAGATACTTTCTGAATTTACCAGTTTGCCAAATTTTGAAAGCCTGGATAAAAGCACCGGTGACTATCAAGGACAAGATCGACAATATTGCAAGCAACGATCCTGCTTCTTCTCTGATGTCATTCAAATTCAACCTATCAACGGGTAATCTATCAAATGTCAAATTATTCAAAATACCAATCCAGAACAATGGATACCATAATATCAGCTTGTAAAAAGGTGATGTCCTTGTAGGTTTGTCACCTAGCGTATTGTACAGTGCAAAATGCCACAATGTGAACAAAATGAAAACCGTTGGTAAAAACCTTCTCAATCCAAGGGATATCAACGATGGTAAACTCTCTGGATCCGAGACATCAATCTTGATGGGTGGATCAACAATAAGACAAATAGTCCAAAAGCCGACAATACTGATGATCCAGTACATGAACAAACCATTGGTCAAATAGACAACAGGTAAGCCCAATATGATATTGAGGAAAGTTAATGGCAACCTTAGGTCATAACAATTACTGAACTTTCCAAGTTGACCAATTTTCTTAAATATGAAGGACAGTGGGAAGAACGAGTCAAATTCTATGGAGTCAGATACCCCGTAGTGACCTTTGGTTTCTCCAAACTTATAACCAGCTCCAACGTATGAAATTCTTGAACAACCACCCAAAAATGGAGAGAGTATCCCTGAATGCACAGCAGCACCACATGCAAATGAATCACCTCTATACGGAAGCGTTAGATTTTCATCACTCCCGTCAATATTGCCACCACCTACAAAATAACCCCTGTACTTTATCAACTGATCACCGATAGGAATTGTTGAAAATGTGAAACTCTCTCTGTCACAAAGAGCAGGGCACTTGAAAACGTATTCTTTGTCGTTAAAAGGTTCGCATAGTTTGCCGTTGAGGCCACACTTGTCGTTTTTTCCCTTCCAAAATTGATCTGTACATGACATCGAAATGATTTTATTCTCATCCCAAAGACCTGTCGATTCATTAAACGTCTTGTATACTGGTGGTGATGTTAATGATGGTGATAGTATCAAGTGTATTATTGAGTACCACAAACCAAGATACACGACAAGCATCAACAAACGATACTTTTCGGGTATTACGTCTTTTAGTTTGTAAGGTAACTCGTCGATCCGGACGATAAATCTGTTGGAAGCTGTTGGTGGATCATCTCTTGGAATTTCTGGCCCCATCCAAACTTTGCTCCAGAAATAACTCCAGCGTTGTGCAAAGTTACGACTTCTTGCTGGTGATAGATCTTGATCAATAATTATTGATGAAGATGATGAGTCTATCTCGAACGATTCTTCTTCGTTCAAATTCAGGTTGTTCGAGCTGCTTGACTTCACCCGCAACGATTCCAACTCTATATTGTTGCTGTCATCTATAAAGTCTGAGTACTTGCTCATTCTTTGTTCGTATTTAAGTAAAAGTGATTGTAATCTTAACGCTAAAAAGTACGAATGCTTGAGTTTAAAGCATCCAATAAACTTTTTTTTCACTCTCTTCGGGAAAATTCCCGAGACATAGGTTTTATATTTTTTTATTTATTTTCAGCAGATCACAAGATAATTCACCAAATCAGGCAAATAAGTCTTTCAGCAACTATATAAAACGTCTTCTGATCAAATGGAAGAAAGAAGACAGAAAATACCCAAAGGTTATATAAAAAATATATATATATAAAAGGATGGAACAACTTTTAGAAGCAGCTTAATAGCTCTTCTTTTGTTTTTTCCCATCCAGTTAACAAACGAAAAAACTCTCCAATTCAACAATAAATAACAATAAAAAAACCTCATAATCATAACAAACGATGTTTACAAAACACTTTGCTTCAGCAGAACCTTCTCGGCATCCTTAACAGCTTTCTCAGCAAGGAATGTTTCTTGAATGCTGAAAGTGTTTGAAATAGCACCAGAGTCTCTGATTACTGCAACTCTCATGGTGGCCAACAAGTTATGTGCGGCATTTGAGTGTGCATAGACGCCACCGTTGAATGCTGTTGTTGCATCTTTACCCAACGAAGCTTTGATCAAGGTTGGACCACCTGGGTGATCTGTTATAAAACCGTTCACGTTATGGACGATACCTGAGATGATAACGAGACCCTTATCTTGTTTGGCCTTTTCAAAGAAATCTACCTTGTCCCAAACTGGCAACTCTGACAATGGTGTACCCCAATTCAAGTTGTTTCTCAACTTATCCAATTTCTTTTGTTGTTGTTGAACCAAACCTTGTTCGATTGCATTTTGTGAGAAGGTCTTCAAGTCGTAGGCCAATCCTAATTTTGATGTGATGTAGATAACAATTTTTGTTGGATCGTATTGGTACCACTTCAAGGCATTTCTGTAGTCACTTGGGAACTCGTGATGGAAGTTGTGGTAACCTTCACCAAAGGTAACCAATGCTGTCAAGAAGTGATCTCTTGGAGTTCTTCTATCATCGAAAGGTTGAACACCAATCCAATGGGCCAATGAGTTAACACAGAAAGTAGCCTGTTGGATAACAAAAGTCTTCAAGATACCACCATAGATGAAACCACCGAGGTAATCACCCCAGAATATACCAGCGACTAAAGTTGGGAAGGCGAAAGCCATGAATGCCATGATCAACAAGTAGTGTCTGTGTTGGACTCTAACGATCCAGTCATCTGTCAAATCTGAAATGTCCAGTCTTGCCTTGTATCTTGGATTTGGAACGGTTAACATCCAACCCATATGACTATACCAGAAGCCTCTTCTTGCGTCATATGGATCTCTTGGGGTGTCTGTGTATCTGTGGTGGACTCTGTGTGAGTGGCCCCACCACTTGATGGAACCTTCGACGGCTGCAGCTCCAAACAAGGCGTAGAACAACTTTGGCAATGTTCTGGCGCTGTAAGCCCTATGGGACCACAATCTGTGGTACCCAGCGGTGATGGAAACACCGCCAAAGATGTACAACACAACAGCCATTATGCCGGTCTTCAACTGCAAAGGCACCTTGAAAGTCGACGTCAACCCAATAGCCGGAATCAACAAAACCAAAATGAAGTTCAACCAGTTGACGTGCAAGTGCCAGTTTTCCCTTGTCCAAGGCTGCTCGCTGATGTGCTTGTTCTCCGAGTACTTCTCCTTCTCCTGCTGGTCCTTCTTCAACAAACGGTTGATTGAGTCCTGCAGCAACTGCTCCGCGGTGACCGTCACCATCGACTTCGTACCCATCAACTTACCACCCAAACCAGCGGCAACAATTCTCTTGGTCTTCTTATTTGTACCGGCTGCCAACGCATTGGCTGCCGTAATATCAACCGTATCAACCAGTGATGATGATGACATGATTCTTACTGCTTCTGAAACTGATACAACTCGAACTTGATCCTATGAGACTACAAGATTGCTTATATATAACCACCAAGACATGAATACAGATCTAACTCAAAAAGAAAAATTTGTGGTTTCACAATTACATAATCAAAATAATTGTTGGGTTTTGCACATCAAATTCTAAAAAGGGAAATCGCCACTATCTCTGCTTATGTAACGCACTTGCCACCCATCCTTCCTCATCAGATGCTCACTCGCCACATTTGTTGTTGCTCTCATAAATCAGTCCATGTTTTCGAGCAGCTCAAGATTGCTTGATCAACCTTCACAATCGCAGGTGGGTGTGACGATCTACAGTCAGATCTTGCTCAGCCTGGAATAGTTGGTGCTTGGTGGTTTGAGACAAATCGGGTCGTTTGGTGAGACAAAAATTGCTGGAAAGGGCCAACAAAGCGCTGTAGTCAGTCGCACACATCCCCTTTTCTCATTAGAGGTCAGATGATGTACAATCTGATAAGCCGGATTTTGGGTTGTTGAAGTGCAAGGGTGGTTGGTGGACACCTTTTATTTTTGTGTATTGTTTTGCAGATCTGAGTTCGTTTATAACACTGATTGATCGTTTGATGGCTACCACGCGGTACTAATGTGCCTTGGTAAAGGGGGTATGATCGTTTAGTAGGCTCGAATGGTATTTAAGAGCCAGAAGATACCCTTTGTTTGGGCCAGTGGTGTTTCTGGTACACACAGCATCCCCTTTACAGCCACTCCAAGTTACAAGGCCCAAAAAAAACCAGATCCAAAGATGAAATTCGCCTCAGAAGAAGAACTAGAAGCCCACTCCATTCATACAATGTATGGTGGCATGAAAGGGTTGTTTATCGGAACAGCAGTAACCTTGGGTGTGTATGCGTTGGCACCAAGAAGATTCCCACAGCTATTCAGACTCCCATACAGTGTCAGGACCGCAATCGTGGTAATGCCCCCAACACTCGGCACCACCATCTTTGCGGAATTGGCATCAAACGATTTCGGAAAGCAAATGCACAGCTCTGAGTTCCAACAAAGAAGATTGTTGCAGGAGTACAACAGGTGGGGTAAGTTATCAAGATCCGAGCAGGCTATGGAAATCTTGACGAATAACAAGTATGGAATCATTACAGGCTTGTGGGGTCTGTCGATGTATGGTTCATGGATAGTTGTGAACAAAGATCCAATATTGACCAAGGCCCAGAAGTTCGTTACAGCTAGGATGTATGCTCAGTTCATCACGGTTGGATTGTTGTTAGGCTCGACATTCTTATCGTTCTATGAAGAAGGGACAGACAAAGAAAAGCCTTATAGTGTTACTGATAGTTGGAGGGAGGTTCTCGAGGACGAAGAGAGGCTTTTGCAAAGAGGAAGGTTGATGAGGCAACCAAGCATCCCTTTGTGAGCTTTTTGATAAACTCAAGAGTTTGAGTTCAAAGATGTAGATGATGATTCTGCTTATGGACACTCCAGTTTCAACTCGTTCGTGAGTTGAGTGCTTGTTTTTTTTTTCTCATAATGGGTCAACTTTGCCTGTCTCTCATCCTGTTCTAGTTTTTTTTATCTTTTTTCCATCTTTTTTTTTTACAACTTTGTTGATATCTGTGATATCTAACAACTTATCCTCTTCAGAATACACTCGTGAGAAAACGATCACATATTTTCATACCCTACATCTTGAGTTCAGATAAATCTTGTTGACCTGATTAGCAATAATCATATTAGGTAATCATTTTTCCCTAAAGTTCATGTTTTTTGGTCTGGTTTCAGCAGATCCCTTTTTTAATATTTGCCACGAAACCCCCAAATCTACAGATCGGAATTTATGTAATTTCTTTCTCAAATCATATAAATAAACAATATTAGCTGGTGGAGTTTGAGCAAATAACTTTAAATGATTGATCACTATCTTCACTTTCGAATCATCAACCCATTCAGTCATGGGTAGCTCTTCGATTTCTCCGGCTTCAACGATCACTAAAAGCGATAATGATACTGAGTTAGCGGGATTCAGTAACGTCAATTCCATAAACTCATCAAATGAAGAGTCCGCAACCGAAAAAATCTTCTTCGAGGTTCTTCTATCACCATTAATTCACGATGTTGAAAAACAATCTCCAGAAAATCTGACAAGATTGAACAGAATCATTGACAGTTTCAAGAAGCCAAACCCTGAGGACTTGCAAAACGATGAGAGGGGTTTAAAACATGAATTGGGCAACTTTCAGTTGCAGATGATAGCAATTGGTGGTTCCATAGGTACAGGTTTATTTATTGGGAGCGGTGAACTGCTTTCCAAAGGAGGACCTGCATCTTTGGTCATCTGTTGGCCCATTGTAGCAACTATGATTTGGTGTATGTGTCAAGCAGCTGGTGAAATGGCTGTATTGTATCCGGTAACTGGGGCATTTTCGCGTTTCGCCTACGTTTATATAGATAAGAGTTGGGGGTTCGCGATGGGTTTGAATTATGCTATGCAATGGTTAATCCTTTTGCCTTTGGAACTATCACTGGCAACAATGACATTTAAGTTTTGGCCAGGAAATCCTGTTCCTGACGCTGCATTGATAACCGTATTTTTTCTCATTATCATTGCTATCAACATGATGAGCGTTAAAATATATGGTTGGGTCGAGGCTGCTTTTTCGATGTGCAAGATTATTGCAGTAATCGTCTTTATCATTTTGGGTGTCTGTCTTATCAGTGGTGCAAACAAGCAAATTGGTTTTATCGGCATTCAAAATTGGCAAGATCCAGGTTCTTTTGCAAATGGATTTAAAGGTGTTTTTTCATGTTTACTAATTGCTGCTTTCAGCTTTTCGGGAACTGAATTGACAGCTTTAGCAGCCGCTGAATCAACAAATCCAAGATCACAGATCCCTAAACTGACAAAACAAGTTTTTTGGAGAATTGTTTTCATTTACTTGACGTGTTTGTCCATCGTTGGATTCTTGGTTCCATTCAACGACCCGAGATTAATTGGGGGAAAGGAGTCAGATGCAAACAGTTCACCATTTGTCATTGCAATAAAAAATGGTGGAATAAGAGCGTTGCCTTCAATAATGAATGTCGTGATATTGGTATCTATTCTTTCGGTTGGTAATTCTGCTATTTATGCATCAACAAGAACCATGGTTTCTTTAGCCGAACAAGGTTTATTGCCGGCTTCCAAATACTTAAACTTTGGATTCATTGATAGAAAGGGCAGGCCAATGGTTGCCATCATATTCACTTTACTGTTTGGGTGTTTATCATACATTTCAGTTTTGAGTGAAACCGGCGCAGAGACGATGTTCACTTGGTTATTGGCGTTGTCTGGGTTGAGTGCAATATTCACCTGGATCACTTCATGCTATTCCCATATTCTTTTCAGAAAGGCGTTGTTCTTACAAAACAGAACATTGGATGAGTTGCCCATGAAACTGATGTTTGGGGTTTGGGGGTCATACTACGGTATCATTATCAACCTTGCCATATTGGTAATCCAACTTTGGCTATCGATTGATCCACTCGGCGAACCAAAATCGGTGAAAGCGTTTTTTCAAGGATATTTAGCATTCCCTGTCGTATTGGTTAGTTTCATTCTGCACAAGTGTTATATAAGGTGCACAAAAGGTGATTGGGGTTTTGATATTGATTTAAGTACAATCGATTTGGATAGAGGTAGAAGAGAGAATGACGTACTCGCGTTGATACAGAGCGTTCAGCAAGAGGAGGCTTTTATGAAACTGAAACCTTGGTTTAAGAGGTGGTATCATGTTTGGTGTTGAAAACACAATCATCATCGACCTTTCCCTTTGTTCTTTTTGGTGATATATTGCTTGATGCTATAATAGCTTGAAATGAATCATAGATAAGAATGTAAGGCGGATTTGCTTGCCGGATATACATAATTCGGGGGTATTTTAGATAAGAGATCTGACCAACCAAGATTCTTTGATTTGTAGTTATAAAAACAAACAAGTTACTACCTACCAGAAGAAGTGGAACGAATGGATAAGTACTTTCACTACGAAGGAAATAACATGGCTGAAAGAACAATACCAAGGATAGATTTATCAAATTTCACCGAGCGTCGTGGGGAGATCAAGTCGCAGTTGATTGATGCTGCAAAAAACGTTGGATTTTTCATATTGTTCAATCAACAATCACCAACTCTGTCAGAGATTGATGAGGTTTTCCAGTTGAGTAAAGAGTTTTTTGCGAAGCCGCTGGATTACAAAAATGAAACTCCTTTCATTAAGTTGAAAAATACAGGCTACGAGAGCTTATCACAGATAAGACCAAGCACTTTGACCATCGATCAAAAGGAAAGCTTGCAATTGCAATTTCATAGAAAGGACGAAAACTGGCCTTCAACTTCGCAACTCTCGAAAGGGTGGGATCTCAAAATTAGCAAGTTTATTCAGGATACCCATAACCTTTCGATGTCAATCCTTGAACTATTTGCTGAAGTATTGCAATTCCCAACAGACTTCTTCACAAATGCACATGATATATCCCGAGACACAGCACAATCAACATTGAGACTACTTCACTACTTTGCAAACCCACCACACGACAAACAATTATGGCGTGCTGGACCACATACTGACTTTGACGTAATGACTCTCTTATTCCAACAATCATCCAACTGCTCCACTGGTAATGGTTTGGAAATCTGTCCCGGTAGAGAAACATTTACTTCGTTTGGATATGGCGACAATTGGACTCCGTGTCCTGCCAACTTGGGTGATATTGTTGTCAATATTGGCGATATGTTGATGTCTTGGAGCGATGATTTGTTCAAATCCACATTTCACAGAGTTAGAATTTTGGAAGGTGATAACGATGAAAGATTCTCCATTGGATTTTTTAACCAACTGAATACGGATGTTGAGATCCAAGGTCCGTTAAAAAGATACGAGTTGACGACTGGGAAAAAGTTCATCGAAGATCTGATGAAGAGAAATTATTCGTTGTTGAAAAGCGAAGATGTCTAATTGAGTGCAGATAAATATATAGCTAATACATTCCTTAGGAGAAACAGTCATTTCAACTTTTGAGGTGTCGTAAACATTATGGTGTATTCAGCTAGCAAAAAGTATAACAAAAATATAATAAGATGTGTAATGAAGAAAGACAATTATGTGTGTAGATGAATATCTTTAAAATCGGGTTTCAAATGACAAAGGTTAAAAGAATAATAAATAATGAAAGTTATCATATGGGCATATGAGTATTTCTTAATGGTGAAAATGAATGAAAAAAAAAAAAATGCAAACGACTTCATCAAACATGCTTCAAAACCTCTAAGCTTGCAACAACGATAAGTATTGTAGTCGGTAATGTCAACACAACGTATCCCCAGAACAAGACACCAGCCATCTCCTTCTGGTAGATCTCATTCAACTGACAAATCTGAGAAAGTTGAATCAGCGGTGGTGATACGGTCAAAATGAACAGCACAATCAAAAAAATCGGGTCATCCAATACAGAGATTGGTAAATATTTGACACATGTTGCAATCAACGGTAGTAAAACAATCGAAGGCAAAATCATCCTTGAGACTAAAGATCCAAAAACAATAGCCTTGTAGCGCTGAGTCGGTGGTGGGATATCTTCTGACGGTGATAAATTAGAACCCAATACTATCAATATCAACGGAATCGAAACTGAGCCGAGTTGTTTTATGGCCAACAGCAAAGTATTTTGAACAAATCCATTTTTGACGAAAAACTCTCTTTGTAAGGCAGGGATCGACGCGACTATGACACTTACCAACATGGCATATAAAGGTGGGTTCATAAATGATCTAAACTTGTTGATCAGCCTTATTATAACTGATTTAACAGTCACTTGCTCTTGAGCTTCCACTATTGTACCTTCGTCGTCTTCATCGTTATTATGAGAAGCACTCAAAATTTGTCTGTTTGTGACTTTGACAATACTGCTATTGTCATTTTCTTCGTCATTGACTGTTTCATCTCCAGAGTTATAATTGAACCTTGAATCGATCAACAACCTACTCTGCTCCACATCCGAGACATCACCGCTTGTTAACTCGTTCTTTGGTCTCTTCTTCAACAACTTGTTATAGCCCCAAGACCACCTCAACACCTGGCCCAACTGCTGGAAGATCAAGAGATACAAGATACCTCTTGATGCTATCAAATCTGGTGTATCTTCACCATTCATGTCTTCCCAGTCCAAATCTGGCAAGGTGTACGCCAAAGCTAAGGTCAACGATACAGGGAGGGAATTGGAGTTACCAAAGACACCCATGGCTGTGACGTAGTCCGACTCAGCTTCGTTGAGGTTCAAAAACCTCGACATCAACCTCGAGCAGCTGTACGAAACGCAGGTGGTAACACCGAAGAAGATTGGAATCACAAAGATATCGATCAATTTCTTGAAAGACAACGATGGTGCCAACTTACTGAAGATCAAACAGGGGGTGAAGAGATCAACATTCAAAAGCGAGATATATTTCTGGGCACTGGAGTTCAACAATCCTGTTTTTGCCGCCAAAAAACCAGCAAAGCAAACGATAACAACTTCAACAACAGCCTGAAAAGTTAAAAATGAGATATCCAAGTATGACAAATCGCTGGGTGATGACATCAGGTTAGCGTTGGTTAAGTTAATGGTAGATTTATTCAACTTGGTTGATTCTATTCGAACCTTTTCAATTGATGAAATGAAATTTATTTCCGCTCTACTTAACTGATTTTTTTTTGTTTGCAACCACAAATAAAATGAAGCTGCTTGCGCCACAAGAATGACGAGAAGAACATGGTTCTTCAAGAGTCACACGTGTGAGTTTTTGTATTTGATACCCCATAGAGCAGTCTCAAGGGTTTACTATCGTATGGTTTGATGGTCAGTGCCTTTGGAACTGTGCGATGTAGCTTTGCTACGCTCGAAGCGAGGTTTCCGACAAGCGGGTGGGTTCGCTCGAGTTCGCTCGAAAAAGGGGAACAGGTACGGAAAAAAACCAAATTCAAAGTTATGGCTTTAGCAAAGAGATGTAGCACTCATCGTGCGAGAGAATGAAAGAAATAGCAGACGGATCAAGTGACTCAATGGCACTGTTCTTGGTGAACCAGCTCGGGAGGGTGAAGTGAAGCCCTGTTCAAACACCACGAAGCTCGTGAGACCAATGGCATTCCGAGCAAGCACGAGAGTCGGTGGTATTGGTATGCAAGGGCTAGGGTCCAGTTAGATCGACAAGAGCCTAAAGTTTTGGTGTTTTGATTCTACAGGCTAGTCCTCTCTTTGCAGCTGCCGAGACTGGCTGGTTTATTAGTTACCGTTCTCTACGTCACTGAAGGTGGTTCACCCGCAAAGGCTAGAGCGCACCCACACCGCAGCTGTTGAATGGCTATGTTCACGTTCACATCGAAAGGAGTCCCTAGTAGGTGGTAGCTTCAGAGAAGTATACCTTATCTGTGCTTGATGTCAGCTTGAGACCGGAATGAGTGATTTTTTTTCCTATTAGGGGTGATGACATTTTGCCAAACTTTTCGTCTTCCTATTGTTTGAGCTGACATTGTAGACAAATGTTCCCGGTGTCTCATGGACACACCCACCAAGACTGAACGCTGAGCGAGGGCCTGTGTGCGAACCACCATTCTGCTCAAGTCGTTTTTAACCATCCAGGCAGAGAGCTTGTACTAGGAGTAGCACTACGACTCCTTTTACCACTGCAACCAGTTTTGCCTAGCTCTCCGAACTGATCTGCACAGAGGTGACTGCCACATAACTACTACACACATACACGTACACGCATCTTTACAGCTACATCCACATCTACATTTGGACATCTATACATTCTTTCATCCATCTATACATTCATTCAAACATCTATACATCCATATATATACATACCCACAGACCTTCTTGTAGGGTTTCTCAGGCCCCAGACAGCAATTCATAGAACCAAAAGAGGAAATAATTTATAAATATCCACATATGGCAGTACCAACATTTTTCACACTACCTTTGTTTTATCTTATCATCTCAAAAATTTCTTTTCATACAGATGCTACATGGGTTTGATACAAGTTGACAAGGGACTCTATATCATTAACAAACAGCTTCTGATATTGTCATAACACAGTGCTTTTAGTTATTAGCAAGTAGGACCGCTTGTAAGCAGCTAAGAGAAACAAGGGCAAAAGCGCTCGAAAGGAATCTAACCGGGAGTGTTATCTTATCTTTTCAGATCTCATAGGCGCTACGATTTGAAGAAGGAAGGAAGAGTGGCAGAAACCAAGAGACTTCGAACATGTTCAACAACAATTTTAACAGATCAGCGTCTTTTATGTATGGTCAGGCGATGAGCGGTGCAAGTGAGAATAGCAACCACAATCTCAACCAGCCGAAGGTTGAGGTTGCGGCTTACCAATATCCTCCTCATCAGATGAACTACTATCCAATGCCCTCGATGGGCAACAGGAGAAACTCGTTAGACATGTCAATATGGACACCAGGTAGCTCAAACATAGATGGGAGTATTATCAGAAAGCTGAACAAGGACCTCGCCAATGACGGCGAGTATGATGTTCTTTATCCAATTCAGAAATTGACAAATCACTCAAACTTGACATCTTTTGAGTTCAACAAGATTCCCAAGACTCATCAGATTTTCAAGAAAAAATACTCAACTTCGGTCGACTCGAGAAACTTCATAACTGTGTTTGAGTACCAGGTCAATGACAACTGGATCATTTGGGATTACAATACCGGGTTGGTACATCTAACGGGATTGTGGAAGGCAATCGGTAATAAAAAAGCGGATATAGTCAAGTTGATAGATTCTTCACCAGAGTTGATAAACGTTGTCAAAAGGGTCAGAGGTGGATTTCTTAAAATTCAAGGAACATGGGTACCATTCGAGGTTGCTTTGAAACTATCGACCAGGTTTTGTTACGCTATTAGATATTCGTTGATACCGTTATTTGGCGAAAATTTCATTAACATCTGTTTGAGGCCAAACGAATCTGGCTTTGGGTTGTTGAGATGGGATTATAAGGTTGATTCTTCCAAAGATCTGAAGTTGAAGAGGAGAAGAAGGATTAAAAAGAAAGAGTTGCCCGTTACCCCTGTTGCTACCGACTCACCTACTTTTGAATTACCAAAACTGAAACTTTTCACGCCTAATACCTCGTTGAGCACTCCAATTTCATCGTCTTCATCGTCTTCGTCTTTTTCAAAACTACCGAGTTTGAGTTATATACTTTCTTCAGAACAGCAGCATCAAACCCCGTTCAAGAGAGAAGTCATAACAAATTACAACTACAGAAATATCAGCAGCGAATGGGAGAACGTCATTTCCGATAATCACGTTGAAGTTATGGATAGACATCACAAAAAGGTTAAATCCGCTTCAATACCATCGTCAACAAATAACAACGTCTCTCTAATGAACTCGTTCAATCCCCAAAATGACAGTGGGATCGATTCTGTACTACAAGCTGCAATTGCGTTGAATAACTGCCAAGATAAGGCTGATTATGCTGACGATTACTGCTACGACGACTCTTTGATTATTGAGCTGGCTAAAAAGTTGATGATTGTCAAAGGAGGGATAATTCCCGTACCTAGTGATGTCTTGGATCGGGATGCGGATATGGCAGTCCCCGAGGCCAATCCCATTACCGAAACCACTGATCTTACTGGCAGGAGCAGGAATAGTAAGATGGATATCAGCGGGTTGTTGATCTGATTCACAATGGTTTAATTTTTTTTTTGGGGGGGGGGAAGATGGAAAGGCGATTTCATTTCAGCTCATTTTTTTAAATTTTTTTCTAACATTTTTTCTTTGTCTGTTAATTTTGTTGTATCTTGGTGTGTGCAACGAAAAGGCTGCTTATGATGCTTTTGTCTCTTTGGTTTATTCTGGTTTAGTGTGTCACTTCGGCGGAAACGGGTTCATTTATATACGTGCATACTTGCAATGGTTGGATGAGTCAAGTTGGATTTTGCTTGTGCGGGTTTCTTTTTTGTAGTTGTGTCTGTTTACTCTTCTTTCTACTGGTTTTTCTTTTTTATCTTCTTTGTTCATATTGTTCGGTTTATCTTATCTTTGATGGCTATCAAATGTTATATCTGTGTGGGTTCTTTTCTTCCTTTCACTTCCCCTTTTCTCTACAATAAATTGTGTTTTTTTTGTGTTTTTTTGTGTTTTTTTCTGCGTTGTTAAGATATGTAGTATAAAAGCACCAAAAGATCAAACACTGACCCTACTAGAAGTAAGATCTCACTTCGCTAGGCCCTTGAATTCAAGTCATTATACCATCATGGATTTTGAATACAACTACAACGATATAGATGATGATGGTGATCAGTCGTCATCGATACTATTACCTATACCGGCACCGCCATTGAATTTGTCGAATTTGAACAACTACAAGGAAGACCTAACCAAGAAGTTTTCGAACTTGAACATAATCAAGAACCTCCAACAGCGGAAAGAGGTTGAGGTTGAGCAGGAGACCAATGATGAAGAGAGGCAAAAGACGGATTTGGCTTTGAAGTATGCGAAGATGTCATTGACGATGATCAACGAAGTTGACTCAGCTCCATCATCGAGTAACAATACTTTAGCAGACACATCATCCAAGCCAACCACCATACTCTCATCAAGATTGTCGAGGGTCTTGAACGCATCAAACTACGACTCGTCGATCAGAGAATCATTGTTGATATTGCAGAATCGAATCGACGATGACCAGCATGCTGATAAAGACTCTGTTTTGAACGTTGATTATAACTCATTGACTGAACCTGGCTTATTGGGCTCAATTTCAAGGAGAAAATTGACAAGCGATATCGAAAATGATTTGCTAAAGCAGCATTTTTTAATATTGAAGCAGATGCAACCTATTATAAAGAAGTTGGTTGGCGTCAAAGAGAACTTGAACGAATTGAATTTGGTGGACGACGAAATAATGGAGATCTTGAATAAGGATTTGTCCAAGACTGACAAATTTTCCAAGAATTGTCAAGCTTTGAATAAAGATCTTGAGTCAATTAGATTGCAGAAGAAACTCTTGATCAATTTCCAAAGTAAATTCACTTTAACAAAGATGGAAGAATTCCAGTTGATGAATAACGATATCAATGACGAGTTCTTAGATGTTTTGGAGAAGCTGGAAAAAATACATGACAACTGCTCAATTTTGCTAAGTATGAATAATCCAGACTTGGGTACAAAGATAATGAACAAGATGTCAAGTTTGATAAACCTTTCTATTGAGAAGATATTGAACTTCATTACAAAACATTTTGACAATTTTTTTCAATTGGGTAACAGTTATTACAGCAGCAATAACAGCCAAACATTCAAAAAATGTCTTGTTTATATAATAAAGACCAAACCTCAATTTTTCGAAAAGATTGTTGATGAGTTAGTCCAATCTAGATCAAAAAGTATAGTTGACGAATTCATAAGTCAATTGAACGGTTATAACGATTCTCTATTACAGAAGGATGACAGCAGACCGTTTATGCTATCAGTGTACGACTCTAAAAGGTTCTTAGGTGATTTATTGGCATATTTACATGATGTTATTGTGAATGAACGTGAATTAATCAACAACTTATTCGACATAGATGAAGATATAATATCCAGCTACGATACTAACCAGCAAAAAGATAACGATTTGATCAAAGTTATTGATGACATAGTTTCCAGGGACTTGAACTCTTTATCAAAGACGTTCAAATCAAGAATAGAGCAAATCATCAAGAGTGAGAGCAAAATGATCGTATTGCAGTCCATGCATCAACTATTCGATTTGTACAAAATGATGTATTCCAAAGTTTTACCATCATCAAATGAGTTGATCATCAGTATTGACTCTTTGAAGGGGTTGACTGTTGAAAGAATTTTCAGTATCGTTGAAACTAAATTGGACCATTTACAAAAGAAGAATAAGAATAACAAAAACGATGATTCAATCGAACCTATCGATGATGATTTGAATTTGCCTGAATGGTTGGTTGAGTTTTACGGAACTGTGTTACCGTTACTAAATGATGATTATGTCAATGATGATGGTGAACTAAACACGTTCATGAACGTGTCACAATCGGAACACGATCATTTCCTAAGCATAATTTTTGAAAGAGTTTTGGAAATTATTGATTTACAAATCAGACAGAATTCACTAAAAGATAAAGAGTTGTACATTTTCAAATTGAATTGCTATGATTTTATATCGTCACGGATAATCACCATCAGATTGATGAACGAAAAAAATTCAAAATTGAACGATTCTATTCATGATTTGAAGTTGAAATTTATTGGTTTAGAGTTCAATTCATATTTGATAGAAACTGGATTAATGGACATTTTTAACTTGATTAACATGATCTTCAAGTTGGAGGATGAGTTTTTTGAACTTGCCATATATCAACCTATTGTAGAGAACAAGCTATTCAATTTGGATTTCTTCAAAACTCAAAATTTGAGGTTAATTGATGTCATATCCAGCGCAATGATTGAGTTTCAAAAGGATGAAGTTTCCAAGTTGATCTCACCTATATTGGCGAATGAGATAGTTCTTGAGAGTTCGTTGCAATTTATCAATTTTTATTACAAAGTTTGGTTGATAACAAAGAAATATTTGAAAAGTGGAGTTGAAGAAGGTGATACTGCCGAGGAAAACTCCAACAATCATCCGTGTTTCAACTTCAATGATATGGAGATTGCCACATTGTTGGGCTGTGATGAGGAGTACTCAAAACAGAAGGAAAGTTATGATGAACAGTTGTACGAGGAGTATTGAGAGAGGGAAAAAAAATTAAATTATATTTACACGTAACCTAGAAGATAAATAAATAATTTGTATTAAATAACATTTTCATGATTAGGAACCTTACCTCTTCCATAACCATCTTTAGAATAATAATCCATAGGATAATAACTCTCATTCCATTTCTTATCGTTCCCCAACATGACATTCAGCTCATATGGTGTCAATAATGGTCTATTGAATGCATAACCCCAATCGATAGACAACCTAGGACATGCAACTTGGATGAATGCATCTATATCATCAAACATCGATAACTTCTGAGGAAAGATTTCAGAAAGAATGATTTTTATAACTGTTATACCTCTTTCTTGCAATTTTTGTTCCAAATTGATCAAAGTTGACGATGAACCTTGTCTTCCCAAAGCACCCAATATTAAACCAATCTTTTTAGCCTTCGCAGCAATCTTAACGGCATCTTCTCTGACAGTGATTAATTCCTTTTGGTCGTAGTATTCTCTGGTAAACTTTCTTGAATAAGGATCGTATTGAAATGCTGGAATTTCAGGATTATGGATCATTGAACTTTCAAGATGAAACCTACCATCTCCTATGTATATCATTGCATCCACTTGTGACTTGTCCAATCTTTGAGAAGTGCATCCCAACACTTCACCCTTGGACAAAGGCATTGTTTGTGGTGTTAGTGCATAAATCAAAGGCTCATCTGCCGATTCCGGATTTTCCAACTTTCTCTTTATAGAATGGATTGTTGGGTTGAATTGGATGGTTCCAAATATTGCCACTTTGGACCCATTTGCAAAATTCCTTCTTATTGTCTTCAAAAGATGTGAATCATCAATATTTATGGTCACAAAGACATACAACACTTTGATCAAAGTGATATCTATAGGGACCAAGCATGAGTGGGCATAATGGACAATAAAATCGCAATCCAAGGATCTTGCTGTAAAATCATCTATGCAACAAGCACCATATGATACATCCCCCATGACTATAATCTCACATTGGCAAAACTGCTCGATAATATCACTTATGATGAGCGAATATATCAACAATCCTTCAGGCATTTGCAATGCTACTCTTTTAGCATTCTGCTTCTTTATGTTCCATATGGTCTTATGGATTTCAAAGTTATAGTTAGATGGCAATAACTTGATAGCATTGTTGAGATCTTTGTCATTCAAAATTTCATCCGGTATTTGGTGCATGATTCTACCAATATGTCTTGGAGCTTTTGGTCTTTTCACCAAAGACGACTGATCGTTTGAGTCATCTACTGGTTTAGCCAATGAACTTCTTCCGGTGAATCTAGATTTCCTGGCTTTAGCTGCCACAGGTGGTGTTGCATCTACAGAAGCCTCTGACCTTATTTCAGCTACTTCAGCTGGCATTATGAGTTAGTGTTGACTTTTTCGTCTTTCCATCTATAGATAAAACATGTATAAAATGTACAATTTTTTTTTTTTTTAAATTTTAAATTTTTTTTTTTTTTTCTCAAAGCTTAAGTATATGTGAAAAATGAAAAATTCAGGTTACCAAATACGAAGACGAGTATCAAGATCATTGATGATTTTAAATACGTAAAAGAAGGTAAAATATAGCCTTGCTGGAAGGACAAAGCTCAGACAATTTGATATGGGTTGAAAAGAGCTGCTCGGAAGGCATCCGGGCGATGTTTAGCTAGCAAGAATTCAAACTACGTTTACTTAGCCTACCTAATTTACTTGGGAGCACCATGTAGAAGGCTTATGCATATCTCCTTGCTTGAGAAGAAGTGATGATGGGCCGTGCCGTTGTTTCGCTAAATTTGCGTTGATTATTCTAAGAGTGATTGAAAATCAACTAACCTGGAAGTGAACACTTCGTTTACTTCGTTCACTTGTAAGTACTCTGTATCGTGTGCAGGTGTTTCAAAGCCACCGCACAACCGTTAGCAGTAAGTAGCCTTCACCGTACCAATCAAAGGAAAAATCTTGAGGTTGGATAAATCTCACTCAATTGACATCTTGAGGTGACCTCTCTCGAAAAACCTAAAATGGCCTCAAAAACTGGCGAGCAGCAGATGCTATTGGCTCAACTGGTATCTGGATAGACGAACATTATAAAGATGTGCTACTTTCAAAGCAGTGCATAACAACAGGATTAGAATATGCCTGCCTTATAGGCAAGAAATATTTTCAACCCTCATTCTCCAATCAACTTTGCCGCAGTTGCTTGTGTGATACGGAAAGATCAGTATGATGGAACCAACCTTGGCACTATAAGAGCTACTTCTGTAGCAATGAAGTTCATGGATGGGTGGCTCATTGAAGGCTCAGCAGTGTCTAACAAGCAGCTTTAGCCTGTTGACATCTGCATGGTATTCAAAACACACTTGTTTCCTATTGTCTGGAGGTATAAACTTGCCTCTTTAGGATTACTTCAACATATCCACATATGGACCCAACTATGCTTTGGAAATAAAACGCCGTGAAAACTTTTTTCTTTTTTAAAATGGCATATAAGTTAAGCTAAGCCCTTGATTGTTGAATAACCGAACTCTTAATTGTAGTACAAGCCTACAACTAAGAGATCTGAGAAGACTGAAGCGGTGCTTATGTATTCAATGCTTGAAAAATTAGTGTATTTGACAGGTTGTCTAACCTTGTTATTGAGAACATGTAGCGCCAATATTGCTATCAACTCGACGGCTGGACTCAGCTTATTAACGCCGCAAAATGGTTCAAGCTATTATACAATCGATGTGAACATCAACAACAAGACTTATCCATTGGTCTTGGACATCGATGCACCAAATGCTGTGAGTTACATCATCAGCTCGAGTGGAGATTCAAGTGCCAGAAACTCATCCAATGAAACCAGTGGACATTTTTACTCTGGAACAGCAAGAAATGTCTTGAACGGCTCGTACTATGGTACCACAGAGTACAATCAATATATCGATTTCAATGGTGTTTCCTTCGATAACTACTCAATGGTTAACGTCAACAGCATCGATGACTTGTTCTGGGACCTATATTCAAAGGATGAAGTTGAGGGCTTGCTTTCATTGGCAATCAAGAACCCGGATCAATCAACAACAGACCATAGTGATCTCCCTGTGATCTTTGATTACATTCCAAACAAACCTCTTTTCACCTTGTACTTGGATGAAGAGTTTGGATTGATGCAGTTGGGATCCATCAACAAAAATTTGTACTCAGGAGCAATCAAGTACGCTGATGTTTCAAACGAAAATACCCCACCTGGCGGTATCTTGAATGATTACTGGCAGGGTCAAAACTGGAGGTTTTTGATGAAAAAGGTCAAAGTCAACAACGATGAAATTTTAGAGTTTTCAACAGACTTGGGCATAGATATGGAAATTCCGAAGTCTGACTACACAGGCAACAAAACGGTGACATATGCTAGGTATGCCAACTTGAAAACAACAACTAACTACATCATGATGCCAGAGGCCGATATGCTCTTTTCGTTGTACTTTGCTGACACCGATATTCTCTATTACGACGTTGGTATTCTGAACATAACAGGTGTTGGTATTCGTTGTGATTTTAACGATACTTTTAACTTCGAGTTTGATGGTGGATTCAACTTCGAGTTGACTCCCGCTGATTATATTCTCCAAGACACCGTTGTGAGCCAGCCTCCTTACATTAACACAACCATATCGCACAAGTTATGTGCCACCATTTTCAGAACATCACCAATTGAGTTTAATGACGGTCTGGAATGGATATTGGGTAACTCATTCTTGAAGAAGGCCTTTGTTGTCTTTGATGGTCAAACAAAATACCCAAGAATTGGGTTTGCCGAGAAGAAGCAACTTGTTTTGAACTACACCAGCAGTACAGATGATGGTACGCTTGTCAGTCTGTCCAGTGGAAAGTTACTTGCTGGATCTTATTTGTCCCTTGTATCTTCCTTTTTGCTTTTAGTCGTAGTTCTCGCTTAATCAATCTGTGGTATGCGACCCCTTTTTCCTCTCCTATCTTAGACCTTGTCATTCTCTTTCTTTTTTTGGTTCTCCACCATTACAGGCTTGTAACAATCTTTCAAAATTCAATACCTGCTTTCAGTGCATCTCTTTTTTGTATAGACTTCATTCTTTATATTGCTTTTCTATTGAATAATGTCATTTCCTAATATAAGTGAGTCCTGAGGGAAAGAAAAAAAAAAATCCAAATATGCATACGATAAATTTTTCAGTCTGATAATCATAATCAGTATGTCAGGACAAGTCCAACAACTAAAGTTCCAATGATTACACCACTATTTACAGTCACTCAAGATGATGAGTTTATCCATATTCACATTAAAATCTCGAACATTCGTTTCAACGCCTCCAATATCGAGATGATCGTTGACGATAACCTATTCATCTTTTCGCTATCACCATACTATTTGAGATTAAGACTTCCGAATTCGATGGTTGATGACGATAGATCTCATGCTTCATACGATTCTAAAAGTGAAGCAATCAAAGTTAAGGTTCCAAAGGTAAACAAAGGTGAATTTTTCCAAGATTTGGATCTTACAAGTAAGTTGTTAGCAAGAAGCAATGAGACTTCGTTACAGGCTGAGGTTGAGCATGATGATGGGTTGATGAAGGAGGTGAGCACCACAATAACAGGTCAAATTCCACAAAGATTGGAAGGAGAGAGGGAAGAAGTAAGAGTGACCCCCAAGGTTGGTTTTACAAAACCATTGATCCAAGAGATGGATATCGATAAAAATTTGGAATCAGATTTGAACAAGGCTGAAGATTTCGACTGGGAAATTGAACAAAAGTACCCAACCATTGAGGATGATACATCAAATGTCTCAATCACAAGGATCAAATATGGTTTCAACGATCAGTATGATACCATGATTGAGATGTCAGTTGCTAATAACAATGATATCAATGAACTCTCCAATCCTGAATTTACGAAACCTAACGATAGAATAATGGAAAGATTGATCAAGGAAAATATAAAGTTTGACTACGAGTACTATGCAGCAGATTACATTATGGAGAAACATCCTAGTGAAGATGATGACAAAGATTTCAAAGGGTTGATCAGTTGGACAAACCCGTTAACGTTGAAGTTTTTGAAGTTCTCCAAAAAGCAACAAGAAGATGGAGATTCGAAACAGTTACAATTCCTTCCCATTGAGTTCACAAAACAGGAACAGGAACAAATGTTGCAACTACCACAAAAGTCATATCTTGTTGAAAACAAAACCGCAATGTACTATACCATAATTTCACTTTTGTTTGGTTTCCAATTTGACCAGCGTTGTAACGAGGGTGATTCGACAATTGAAACACCATGGACTATTGGGAAGCTTACTCCACAAATTGCTTTTTTGGATTCTCAGATTTTACAATTACCAGATCAACTGGGTGAGAATTACTTGATGTCGATCATTATAACGTCGACAAGAAGGGCATTGTCGTATCCGTTACACAGAAATTTCAACTTGGTCATGAAGGTATGGGATGATGTATATTATTTACTTAGATGTGGTAAAAGGTTTGTTTTGAGAGCATTATTACAAATAAGGGAGTTTTTCAGGTTCCACGATATCTATTACGTATATTGCAAGATTTTATTGGACGATTTAATAAGCTGGTACATCCAAGAAAGTGGTGAAGGTTTAGTCAGATCGTTGGCACATGAGTTGAAGAAAAATTTGAAAAATTTGAACAAGTTTGATATCACTTTTGAGAAAATTTTGAAAGATCAAAGTGAAGGAGTGGAAGGAGAAGTCTCTGATGAGGTGTTGATGGATGATGAGGCTGATGATGGGATGACTGCATTGAGCTTGCTGGAGATCGAACAAATGGCTGATGATATGTATCTGGAACAGTTTGGGATTTAACGTGTTTCTATTAGTAGAATTTCAAGTGTATGTTTTTATCTAAATTCTCAATCAAACGCATCTGCACATAACGATTTGAACGGTATATAATCGAAGAAAAGGATAAAATCCAGACAGCTGATGAAGAGAATATAATTGATGATTTTTAGAGAAAGACCAAGAGTGAAAATTATGAGAAGCAACTTTATGCATGCCTATATGAATAAAATACAAAACTAGCCAGTAAGAACAAAAAACAAATACAAACAATAGATGGTACTTTGATTTATAATCATGAATAACAAAGTCATAAAGAAAAAAATGGGGAAAGGGAAAGCTCAGCTGAAGAGCATCTTCTCATTTGGTGTCACTACTCAAAATATTATTTGGATATTTTGGTGGTGCATGAAATTTACCAGGTGATCCAATTCCATTTCTAACCAGATCCAGCAATTGATCATTGTTTTCATCCTCATTGTCGTCCTCCAACAATCTCCCCCTTATGAAGGATTCGGATTTGGTTCTGTTATGAAAAATTGCCTTCTTGGTCGGTGATGATACCGTTGATGCAGGGGTGAGAAGATCACTACTATTACCAGTAATCAAAACCGAATCATCTGAGTTTGATCTTCTTCGCTTTGATGCTGTTGGGGACGACGCGTTGACGCTTTCATTCTCTGAGGGAGTCCAATGATGAAACTGTATGAGTTGGTGCTGTAGTATCACTGGCTGTTTCGGTTGTTGTGGTTGTGGTTGTTGTGGCAATCTTGTTGGAGATTTTTGGAACTCCATGGTTGATGAATCCTCAGGAATTGAAACCTGTGGTGGTAAGGATATTGTCCGTTGGTGCTGGTTGGTGATGGGACTGTCGCTGTTGTGTAATTTGTTGAATCTCGAGTTCAAAGATGATACAGCTTGTTGTCCCAATTTTGCAGGTGATAGTTGTCTGGCCCTGGTCATAACATTTTTACGTTTTTGAAACTGGGATTGCGGAGGCGTTACTGGTATTGGTTGTGAGATTGGTGGGTTTTGATTGATTGAATTTGGTGTTGAGTTTAATTCTCCACCACCAAACCTATACGACATCGGCATTGGTGAAGAATACAAACTTGGCGATACTGATTGCCGTGGTTTATAAGCAGAATGCGGTGTTGATATGGTCAGTGATTTTTCGTGTTTGAATTGAGTATCTGGTTGTTGTTGTGGCCTGGGTATCACAATTGTTGGTTGCTGAGGTGGTGGCATTTGAGAGTATTGCTGCTGGTGTGGCTGCTGCTTTTGCAGCGAGCTTTCCATCAACGATTGTATATTTTCACTGGTCATACTTTGGCCTGAAAACAAAAGTGGTATTAGGTGGCTTGGCACTCTTGATTGGATCGCCAACTTAAGCAACTCCAACGAGCGGTTCATGCTCTCCAGCTTGTAGTACTCTTGTTTTGTTTTTTCCTGTTCAGCCTTGAGGTTTATCGAATGGATCAATGAGGTTTCCGAATATGGCCAATCTGTGAAGTTAGGTCCCAATAAGGATTGAAGAGCAGCAGTCTTCCTATCATCTTCCCCGTGTATGTTGGCTGGGGGATTCAAAGACAATTGTGGTTGATTTCTAGGCCTTGGGTAGTTTGCCGGTGGTGGCTGCAGCAGCTGCAGCAGCTGCTGTTGTTGGTGTTGTTGGTGTTGTTGATGTTGATGTTGATTTCCTGACATGACATAAATGAGGCGCGATGAGTATGAGAAATGAGGTGAATGAAGACCTCGGAAAATGAAAATATACAAAGAATAGGTCGACAAAAAGTACGGATCAATCTAACGAGATGGAACAGAGGATATTGGTTCTTCAAAATGGATGTTAATAGGCCCAAGACTGTTTGTTGTGTATGTCCTTTTGTTGTTTTTTGTGTGTTTTTGTTTTCTCTTTTTTGAAAAAAATGTCAAAATCTCAAGATCTCAATATTAAGTGAACGATGTAGAACGCTATCACTTGCAGCTTGTATATATATATATATATGTGTGTGTGCCTGTGTATAGTGAGTTTTATAAGCTTATGAAGCTTCTGATTTACAACTCAAAAAAACGAGCGACTTCAATGGTACCCAATTTAGCTGCTTTGGTCAATTTGAGCTTCTCCAAGCAAGTGATTGTATAGAGAAGTATTTCAAGGTATTGCTTGTTTTTTGTCATCAAGATAATTCTAAGAGGTGCTGATAAGGTCCAAGTGGCTTGTAGTAGGTGTAACTTTAGCATCAAAGCATAGACAAGCTGATTGTTGGATGAGATGTGCCTGTTGCGTAAACGTGTCTATATTAAAACGCAAGATGAATACAAATTTATCGGAATTGAAATTTGTGTTTATCGCCATCTGAGACCATAGCTTTGAGGTCTCTCACAGAGCTAGACTTTTCTGTATTTTTGTTTACAGTGTTGTTTGCAGTTCAATAATCGCTATTGTGACTGCAATCCGTAGATATTCATTTTTGTGACTGTAGGTAAATGATTCACAACCAGCTTACTTGCTGAAAACCTTGACCCATGACCCATGACCCAGGTTGAACACCAGTATATAGATGTCACTAAACCGACCAAAAAAGCTTGCACTTACTATTTCCTGTTGAAACTGTTTTGACGATAGAAGGGAGAGTGGAAGAATATGGTGCTACAATTATAGACACTGGATTGTCGTTCCAGCTTTCTACTAAGGTCATTTTTTTGAATCATTGAGTTTTCACATTCCATGAAGCTGTCCAAGAAGATTATCAGAGATGGGTATCAGCCAATAAATTCTTCTGTGTCACCCACATGTTTTACTCTTTATTCTCACTTTTTTGGGGGTAAAGAAACCAAATTTTCAACTTCGCAAGCAAACACGAAGAATTGTTAAAAGGGTGCACTAGAAGTGATAAGAACAGTCATTACTTCTGTATCAGTTCTTCTGAAAGTACTTACTTGTACTTTTTTGGACCATCCTCCAGGTTTGAGAATTCGATTGTTGCGAAGTGTTTCTTTTGTATGGACTTTTGTAATATTTCTCTTAGCGACAATAAGCGTCTCCATTGAGAACCCAACATGCCCGATCCAAAACCTATTCAAGAGTGAGTTTGCTTCAATCAAATCAGTCCAAATCGAAATCTATGTTAACCGAGTGAAGGATATACACATATTTTGGGCTTTTGAAGTCTGTGAAAGTTCAAATGACCGATAGTATTTGAATCAGATACATTAATTCTCAAGAATCTATTTGCACAACGAATCGTTTGCTTCGACCCAACGGAATTTATTTGTCCTACTTGAAAAAGATCTATATATTATCTACGTTATGATTTTTGAATTTTTTGTTACCCCTATCAAAACTCTTCACTTGAAACCTATTACCAATAATAGTGAACTCGATTACATTTTGACTCGTTCCATCAGAGGGTAAATCGAAATGAATGCTGAATAACGAGTTCTTTTTCGGAATCAACCTCAACCCACCAATTTTTTCACTATTTGTGAAAACAACACCGTCGTCAATTTGTAGATCATTCTTCCAGTTATCACACCTAGGTATCACAATCATGAAAAGGTACTGAGATTCCCAGATAACAATCCCCGATAAACCAACAACAGTGTGATTTGAAGACTTCGTCACTGTTAGGAATGCTCCAATCATGTCTACACTGGACATCTTGGCAATCAAAGTTGCCACGTTCAAAGATTTAGGTAACTGTGACGATGGACTGGATGGTGCATCCATGTTCAACAAGTCGTGGATGTAGCCCAACCAAAGTGTGTGCAAACTTATAAAATCTTCAAATTTCAACAAATCCTTGAACCTCTTGTCATTTTCGATCAACAGTATCTGATTTTTGTTCAACTTCTTGATCATTCTCTTCTGTAAATTTAAGTTATTCTTGATGAACGACTTGAACTCGTTTCTCGTCTTTAGTGGATGGTGTTTGTTCGCATTTTGTTTGGTCTTTGTTTTGCTTTTGTTGTTATTATTATAGTTTGACACCAAGTGTAAAAGACTCTTGGGTTTCTTCTTCTTCTTGTTGCCCTTGGTTGTGGTTGAACCATCTGTTGGCTTTAGTACTAAGAAATTCTTCTGATCTCCTTTTGATGAGTATCTCTTTGATAATAAGTCCTCCAACTGTGCGTTTGTTTCATATTTGCGACATCTTGATAAAAGCTTCTGCTCAATGGATGACATTATACACTGCTGATCGGACTGTCTACCTTCAACTCTGTACATTCAACCTATACCATTTGCATGTTAATAATGAAGTATAGATAAATCAAAAAGAAAAAAATTTGAATAATAGCCAAAAGTGGAAATTAATTACAAATACCCAATCAGGAAGTCTAAGTATCGTATCTGGTGTATAGGTGTATGATTTTCCACCCAAACACGGAAACGCGTCAATCTAAATATGATTTATTGCCCAGTTCATGGATTCAAATGAGAGTAGATCTGAAGCTGACATTTAAGAATTGAGATTAATTAGCAGTTACGAAAGCCCACAGATCAGAATGTCTATTGTGTCATTATTAGGTATAAACGTGTTGAACAACCCGGCAAGGTTTATAGATGCATATGAATTTGAAATCACATTTGAATGCCTTGAACCATTGAAAGAAGACTTGGAATGGAAGTTGACATACGTTGGTTCGTCCAGCTCGTTGGACCACGACCAAGAGTTGGACTCGATATTGGTGGGACCAATTCCTGTTGGGGTCAACAAGTTCCTTTTCAAGGCAGACCCTCCGTCACCTGAATTGATTCCTGCTTCAGAATTGGTATCAGTCACAGTCATACTTTTATCATGCTCTTATAACGACAGAGAGTTTGTTAGGGTTGGATATTATGTGAATAACGAGTACGACACCGAGGAATTAAGAGAGAATCCTCCTTCCAAAGTTCAGGTCGACCATGTCGTCAGAAATATTCTTGCTGAAAAACCAAGGGTAACGAGGTTTAACATTGTTTGGGACAACGAAGGTGAGGATGGAAGCAACGATTTCCAACAAGGGGAAATCGACGGAGAAGAGGAAGAGGAAGGGTTGGATGATGGTGAACAGTACGGTATGGAGGAAGAGGAGGATGAAGGAGAAGAAGACGAAGAAGTAGAAGAAGGAGAAGAAGAAGACGAAGGAGGAAAAGGAACGAAAAAGGAAGCTGTGGAAGATGTGGAAGAGGACATAGAAGAAGATATTGAAAATGAAGAAGACGACGAGGAAGATGACGACGATGAAGAGATCGGAGAAGATGAAGAGATCGATATTGAGGAAGAAGTCAAGACACCAAAAGACTAATTTTTTCTTCCTGTATGTTACTACTAATAGACACTTCTTTGTGAGCTTGCCTACACTTGATGTTATTTTTTTTTTTTTCATTACACTATTTAGCTATAATGAATCATTATGAAATTCTATGAAATCATCTTTCAAATTTTATTCGTTTAATTCATCCCAAATCCCATTTATTATTTGAAATGTCAAAGTGCTTAACTTCTCAAAGGCTTCATCCAAGTTATCATCACTGATCCGCCGTATCAAATTGTCAGGATGCCATTTAATCCGCTCATACTTCACAACTTTTAACTTCTCCGATTTATTGCTCACGGAAGATAGTAAGAACATCTTTATATCGCCAGAAGTTAAATGCTCTTTTGAATTCTGGAAGTTTGGCCACGGTGGAAGCGATAGTTTGCTTTCAATAAAGCACAGCCAGTTTTTCTTATAGTCTCCAAACGATTGTGCCGGCTCATCTTCCAGCTGAGTTTCATCATCATCATAAGTTGAGAGGTCGTTGCTTTGATGATCTTCAAACTTCGGTAGATCCTCATATGACATCTTGAAAAAATCATCCGAGTAAATAGAGAACTTTGACGGGTTGATATTGATTTTGGGTTCTTGTTCCCCATTATTTGACTTGACAAATCGATAACCATGAATCGATGGACCAAATTCTTCAACTGATTCACCATTTGTGGAGTTAGACTTGCCTGACGAAGAATGTTGATTAATATCTATTGGTGTCTCTTTATCCGCTTTTACACTATCATCGAAGTTTTCTTCTGTGATTCCAGTTACTTCATCTTTGAGGTCCCTACTTTCCATTTTTGGTCCAAAACCACTAGTATTTCTCCTCTTGAACGACAATCGATTGAGTTTCACCTTCTGTCCGTTGATTGTTTTGCTGCTAACCTCATCACTTAAACTGTTGACCTTTGCATCACGCTTGATGTTTTTCGTTGCAGCTGGCTTTCTGGTCCTGTTGTTTATAAATTTCGGTTTCTTCACTACTATGGGTGTAATATCCTCTCCTTCATCATCTGATTCGTAATCATTTGACATTTGCTTTAGCTTTTGTTCATGACCTTTGAGTTGATGGTAATTGGCTTATGCAAGAAATATAGATACCTCTTTTCATGTAAGCGAGAAAAAAAAAAATTGAAATACAAATTTTTCAGTTATACATACCATTGAAAAGCCAAAACAAATTCACTGATCGTAACTTGTGAAGAATAGTTATGTTGAAGCTTTTGAGGTTAGGTAGTGATCCATCAAGAAGGAATGTCAGACATGTTTTGAGTTACTCAACATCATCTCCTAATTCATCTATTTCTCCAAAGATAGCTTACGATGACTTTGATGTCAACGATTCAATCAACACCTTACAGGTCATCAAAACACCAACCAAAGATCATTCATTGGCTCACTCATATTTGAGAGAAAGTGAGTCATTTGGACAACTTGTCAAGGATGCTCAATATTCGTTGAACCAAGAATCAAGTGAGCAACCTAAATTTGCCATCTTTGACCATAATTTGATAAAGGAGAAGTACTCAAAATATAGGGATCAAGAGACAGGAGATTTTCTACGAGGTTCGAATTCGAAGGAGGCAAGGCTACACCCAAATACTTTACTGGGTAGGTCGAATCACAAGATGTTGGAAATACCGGATGAAATATCAAAAGTCATTAACAATCACTTTTTAATTCACCACGATCCAAAGAAGTTGAGGTTAAAAGCCTCTGAGTTATACGTTGATTTGAGGGAGAATGAAATAAGGAAGCCAACTGAGGATACGAATGTGAGTGTTGATGGTAGCATAGCAGCTTTGTTCATCAATGATTACGCTTCGATCTATGAGGCTCTTCTTGAATTAAGAAAAAGAGTAGGTATTGACAAATTTAATCCAAAGAGAGTGTTAGATGTTTCATATGGTCCAAGTACCGGTATGGTTGTACTTAATGAACTTATGGGTCCTGATTTCGAACCAGAAATTAAGCATTCTTTTATCATTGGTTCATACAGAATGCAAAAGAGGGCAAAGGTCATTCTCAGTAGACAAGCTCTGGAATATAATGGGTTGAAAAATAATAAGAAGAAGACTTCTTTTGGAGAGAGGATTGTTGAAGGTTCTGACTTGGCTTATAATGACAAGGGTGAGGCTGGTGACGTCGATACTAATAAGATTAATATCAAGACCAAGTTGTTGGCCACAGTACCGGAGACAGAGATGTATGATTTGATCATCTTACAGCATCAGTTGTTGACTTCGAGGGATAAATTTCCTTTAGAGGTTGATGAGACTTTAGAATCTTATCTTTCAAAGTTGAGTCCAGGGGGAAAGATTGTCTTGTTGGAGCGAGGTACTCCTTTAGGTTTTGAAACAATTGCAAGGGCAAGACAGATTGCTATAAGACCTGAAAACTTTCCTGAAAAGAATGCAAAGGTTCCAAGACTATACATAAGAGGTTCTGACTACAAACCAGGAAATGCCATACCTGAGCATCAAAAGAAATCTACATCGACAACAACCATCAACGATACCTTGGAATTGAATGACGATGTTGATAATGATGAAGATTTCAAACTTTTGCAACAAACTCACGATATAGTTGATCTCGACCAAAGGCCGAACTATCATTTGAAAATCGTGGCACCGTGCAACCATCACGGTAATTGCCCATTACAAGTCAAAAATCCAGATTATTATTCTTATGGTCAGATTGGTAAAAAGTTATCGTGGTGTCATTTTGAGACCCATATTCAAAGACCAAAGTTTGCGATGGAGTTGAAAAAAGGTTTACTTTTGGCAACCAAATGGGAAACACCTACTAGTGGTGTTGGAATCAAAGGTTTGGCCACTTCTGGTAATGGACGTTCTAATAGCACAAACTACGAATCCATAACATACAGTTATTTGATTTTGGAAAGATCCTTAAACGATTCATCAACGTTGGACAAGATTGAGCAAATGGTCAATGATCAACGTGTTTTTAAGTTTGGCGAGAGCGGCGAAACGATAGATGAATGGCAGAGAATCATGAAGACACCTTTGAAACAAAAAGGCGTTATAACAGCGGAAGTATGTGGTCCTTCTGGAAAGTTGGAAAAATGGTTGATACCAAAATCATTTGGCAAACAAGAGTATTCAGATGCCAGGAAGTTGAAAGGAGGAGATTTGTGGTCTTTAGGTGCAAAGACGAAGTTGTTATCTAACAAGAATTCTGAGCTTTACCTTGAGAAATTCCTTGAGAAGGAGGAAAAGTTGAGAGTGCTGAAAGTCAAAGAACTGAAGTTCAATCAAAAGAGAGAGAAAGTGATCTTGAAGCTGAAATTTGAACAACAACAACAAATCATTGAGAAAACTTTCGATAACGACAATGACTCGATGGAACATTTGGAGGATAAGATATATCTGATGGGTCTTGCCGCTGAGCTGGAGATTAACTCGAGGCCAAAGACGAAGAGGCAGAACAAGAAGAAGTTCAAGTTTTGAGAAATGGGTTAGTACTACTTATGAAGGGGGTTTTCATAATTTAATTGGGGATTCTTTTTTTGGGCATTTTTTTCTTCTCTAATATATATATAGTTTATCAATTTTGTACATAGTCGACAGAATATATGTTTTTGATGAAGCAGCTTTTTAGTAGTTTTCGCGATCAATCACTTCGCCTTCTTCTAACATTCTCAAAACCTTACAGGGAATACCAACAGCTATGCAATTCGAAGGTAAATCCTTGGTGACAACACTACCTGCACCTACTACCACGTTGTCACCAATGGTAACTCCAGGCAACACAACAGAATGTGCACCTAGCCAGCAGTTATCACCTATGGTGATTGGTTTGGCCCATTCCTCACCTTTCGACCTCGTTTCTGGGTCTGTTGGGTGTGTTGCTGTTGTTATGGTCACATTTGGTCCACACAACACGTTACGGCCAATCTTAACTATGGAACAGTCTAGTATCGTCAAGTTGAAGTTGGCATAAAACCCATCGCCAAGGGAGACGTTGTAGCCGTAGTCTACAAAGAACGGGGCTTCAATGAAAGACCCTTTACCCAAGCTTCCAAAGATCTGTTGACAATAATCGAATCTCTTTTTTTTGTAATCTTCAAAATCGGTGCAGTCTTTCATTCTTATGTTTGAATAGTCTGTAGCCAGTTCATGACGATACACTCTTGCATAGCGTAGCTCATCAACGTACCCATTGTACTTCATACCGCTTATCATCCTTTCATAATCATCAATCTTCGGGACACCATTCAAGTTTTCATATGCGAATTTTATCAACTCTTCATTTTTGTGTTCCGCATAGTCTAATACTTTTCTAATTTCTGGCATTGTTGATGAGATTCTTGGGGTAGGAGAAGAAGCAGAAAAGTACGAGAGGATAAGTTTAATTTATAGGTTTTCAGACTTGAAAAAAGCTTGGCCCAATCGTAATTGCTCGTCGATGTTTGTTGAACAGAGGTTGAATAAAATAAATTTAGCAGAGAGGTGCGGCAAAGCGTGTGTTGCAACCGGTACAAGAAACCTGGAGAAGTGAAGTCGGGAAACTGAGAGTCCAACTTTTTCTCAAATCTCTATTCCCTTTCGCTTGGATCGATACCAACAGTTGTTGATTGAATTCTTGTATCAAAAAGAGATCATATATGACTCAAAGAAGGTGAAAATGTAAAATTGAAATAGATTAACTACTTAGGAAAACAACAATGAGTGAAAAGACACAAGGGCAAAAAGAAAACTTGCAATCAAACAAGCTGATTGAGTGTTTTTTGATAATTGATAAAAGAAAGAATGTATTAAACTTCTTACAAATCAGCATCATCTTCATCTGGCAATGGCAAAGCGGTAGCTTGTTCCATTTCTTGTTGGTACTTTTCCATCAAAGCGGCATCGACTTGAACTTCTGGTGGAGCCAAAGCTGGGGAGGCGACGAATTCCAACAGGGAGTTACCGACCAATTTTCTAGCCAACCATAAGAATGGTTTTTCAAAGTTGTAGTTTGACTTGGCGGAGATATCAAAGTATTGCAAGTTCTTCTTTCTGTGGAAGGTGATGGTCTTGGCCTTGACTTTTCTTTCCTTGACATCGACCTTGTTACCACACAAGACAATTGGGATGTTTTCACAAACTCTGACCAAATCTCTGTGCCAGTTTGGAACGTTCTTGTATGTGATTCTTGAGGTGACATCGAACATGATGATACCACATTGACCGTTGATGTAGTAACCGTCTCTTAAACCACCAAACTTCTCTTGACCAGCGGTATCCCAGACATCGAACTTGATTTCACCGTAGTTGGTGTAGAAAGCCAAAGGATGGACTTCGACACCCAAGGTGGCGATATACTTCTTTTCGAATTCACCGGTTAAATGTCTCTTGACGAATGTGGTCTAAATGGGGGCAAGCACACATGGGGTGTTAGGTTGTTAGTATGACAAATCGGAATGTTTGATTGATTAATTGATCGATCGACTCGACGAGAAGAAGGAGGATTGTCCCAACCATGTTTTGAAATATATTTTTTGTTTTGTTTTGTTTTGTTTTGTTTTGTTTTCATTCTTCATTCTTCATTTTTATTTGTTCGTGACCCTTTGTTCCAATGACCCGCTGTGGACTGGCCAGTCCAACTGGCCAGTTCGATTGATCCAGCAAGATCACTCACTCAGTCAACAAACTCGAGCGCCATCTTCTTCGAAACACTCTGAAACGATGAACGGATCGACCTGAACTGGCCAGCCAATTGGCCGCATTACTGCTCACTCCCGACTCTTGCAAGCGGTGGATGGATTCACTGACAACAATCAAACAACCTCAACAACAACAACTGCAACAAAAAATAAATAAAAAATGGAAAAAAAACACATGGAATCAACATGATACCTACCCGCTCAACACAGATCATTGAGCTTTGGATCGGAAACAATCCTCCAACACTGACTAAACTTCACATACCTTACCAGTACCACCATCACCGACTAAAACTAACTTGAAAGTTGGAACTTCTTGAGCCATTTTTTGTATTAATTGAAATTGAACAATACTTTTGAACAAATCTTGTGATGTGTTTTTGTTTATATCTTTGTTTGCTTTCACTCAAAAATTTTGCCTACTACACACTCGAAAATTTTTTATGGATCTTTCGAGAGCAAAAAAAGGTCGTGCGCGCGAGGTCGTGGGAAGGGGTTTTGGAGACTTTTGACTTCCTATTACGGGAATTATCTACATCTGTCTCAGAATAGGTCTGAGTAGCTTTAGCATAAGATAAGATATATATATAATGTGATATTTTACAGGGTGTATGTGTGGGTGTGGGTGTGTGGAGCATTCTATATCAGAGTGTTCTTCTCGCTGTAGGCCTTCATGGCTTCTACGATGTTGTCCTTTTCTGTTTTGAAGTCGTAGTGGTAGGGAGATGGTGGTGGGTTGGGCAAGTTCGACAACGGCGGTGGAGGCGGAATGTACAAGTGTCTGTTGGTCTCCAGTGGGCCTGGATGGTGGCGGGGCCCGGACCCCCTGTCGTTGGTGGTGTCGGTGTGGTCGCCGGCGTGGTCGCCATCGGCGTCTCCCAAGTTCGAGGAGCCTGGGATGCCGCGATAGTAGTCGTCGAGGTTGATCTCGTACGGGAGGTCCACCGGCTCGTAGATGTGCAATTTCCTGGCCTCTCCTGGTGTGATGGGACGATGTGGGATGTTAGTAGGGCATACGTGGGAAAGTGGCAACAAGCAAAAAGACCGCAGAGCAAAACGTACCTTCGTAGTAGTCGCAGTAGTACTTGATGTGGTTCTTACCCATCAAGTGCGATTTCCTGACACTCATGGAGTCGTGTGTGAGATATGCTATGTGTTGTTGGGTTGTTAGTTGGGTTGTTAGTTGGGTTGTTGGTGTGTTGGTTTGTTTGGCACTGAAAGGGACACTTACACCTGCAATAGTCGCAGTAGTACCTTGGCATCTTGGGTGTTCAGCTGGATGGTCGTTGTTTGATGAGTGTGATCCAGTGTGGTCAAGAGCGGCTAAGTATTGTCCAGCGTAAACTAGTCTAATGAAGAATAATCAATTGTATTGAACAGTTAACAGGTATACTCCTGTTCCCTTGTTCTCCTCCTTTTACTATACAACTCACACCTTGAGACAGAAAAAAAATTGAAATGATAAAAAACGGTAGTGCGTCCAGACACCAAATATCCGTTTCCGGAGCCGTCGCATGGTTATGGAGCACACGCTCCAATCCAGGCCCAGCCAACCAAAACCAAGTTTTCCAAGAGTGTGTTTAGAGAAAAAAACCAACAACGCACAGCAGTAGTTTAGACGCTGAAGATCCAAGCCAGTTAATTGAACATCCCATTTCACTTGCCGAAAGTAATTCAATCAAAATGTTGTCACAAGTTATCAGATCATCAGTAGGTTAAGTTTTGCCGGGCGGCGGCGGTTGGTGTTGGAGGCAGAGGTAGAGGAAGAGGCAGAGGCAGAGGAAGAGGAAGCGACTTTGAAACACACGTTGATGAAGGCACATTGCATTGAGAAGGCTAGCTAATCTTCTTTTGGGCTGTTGGCGCCATGGCCAGGAAAGACAGAAAGGACAAGAGAACCGGAGAACCAGTCATGCAAAGAAAGCGTGTGTAGGTCTTGGGTCTAGCAAGATCAATCATTGGCTTTTGTTTTTCTAGGATGCCTATTACCATCTTGATCCTAAATATACTCGCACACCTTGACTCATCCATCCTTCGTCACACGTCCCATCCGGCTCGATACTATCTTCCATACACAATTGATGTACTAACATTTTTTTTTTTTTTTTGAAAAAATCTAAATAGCGTGCTTTGGTTCAAAGAAGAGCTTTCTCTGCTATCCCAGCCCGTGCTAACTTAGTCTCAGATTTGTATGTCAGAGAATTGAAGGCTTTCAAGCCAACCCCATTGTCTGCCGCATCAGCAGCCGAAGCCACAAAGCCATGGAATGCTCCAGTCGTCCCAAAGGCCCCAGAAGTTGAAGGTAGTGCCGAAGACTTGGCCGAATACGAAGCTTCAGATGTCACTACTGCCACTGAAGTTTCAGCAGAAGGTGCTCCAGCCGCTGAAGAAGATTGGTTTGTTTTTGAAGAACAAGACCCAACCCACCATTAGACTTATCTCATCGTAGAATTGAAAAAAAAAGAAGAAGAATGGAGAGGTATTTGTAGCATGTTTGTGTGATGAGTGTGTTTTTTTTTTGTTTCTTTTTTAAGTTGTTACTTGATTTATCTAGACGAGTGAGTGTTGCATCTCTCGAGTTATATTAATGTTTTATGTCAAATAAGGGAAGCACGTAGATGGATGCGATGTCCAGTTTCAGATGAAAGAAAAAAAATACCACAAGATCTTTCTCCTCCACCACTCGCATCGCCAGACTCTTGTGTACCCTTTAAGTTTTTTCCACAGAAATGTCATTACCCATTGATCCCTTATATGCTTCACCATCTCACCTCCCCACATTAACAACCTATCAATCCATCCTGTCGGTCAACCTTTTGATACAAACAAATTATAAAAGGTAGTTTGCAAAATGCCAAATATTTGTTTTTGATTTTTTTTTTTTTTTTTTTTTTTTTTTTTTTGAAATTTTTTTTTTTCATTTATTCCTGCTGTTAAAGATAAAGAAGTTGAAATATAGGTGTATAATTTGGCACTAGTAACCATATTTTGAGAACTAAAAGGGGTCTTGAAAGCAAAAAAAGATATTTCACATAATGCAGTATACTTGTAATAGTTGTGGGTTGGGATTTCCAACAGCTGAAGATCAGCGTATCCACATGAAGTCGGATTGGCATAGATACAACTTGAAGAGAAGAGTAGCACAATTACCTGCTATTTCAGAAGACATTTTCAATACCAAAGTTTCAAATTTATCATTAAACGAATCGACAGGTGTCACAGAGGGACTTTCAAGAAACACAAAGAAGGATAGAGGCAGGAAGAATGGTAAAGCGGATGAGGACGTTGAAAGAACAATCACAAAAAAAGAGCAGAGAAGAAAGGAAAAGGAAGAATTGCTCGAGAAGAAGAGACAGATTTTGGAAATTGCAAAGAAAAACATGTTGAAAGCTCATAATGAAGCTAGTGTTTCTGAAACAGTTGAAGAAGAGAAGTCCGCCCTGGAGACAAAACAAGAAGCCGTGCCTGAACAAACAGTCATCCATTCTGAGGTCAGTGAGGAAGTACAGAAAGAAGAAGAACAACAAACAGTGGATGATAACGATGATGACGAAATAACAGAAGAACAACTTATGGAGATGAAATTGAAAAATAAAATCGACATTCCAGCTGATGTGTGTTTGTTCTGTGCTAAGAAACACGATAGCCAAGATGAAGCAGTTACACATATGTTCAAAACTCATGGTTTGTACATCCCAGAACAAAAGTTCTTGATAGATAGAGAAGGTTTGATTGCCTACTTGGCCGAAAAGATGGGTTTGGGTAACGTTTGTCTTTCATGTAACTATCAAGGAAGATCGTTGGAAGCTGTAAGAGCTCATATGCTTTCGAAGAGTCATTGTAGAATTCCATATGAAAATGAAAATGAAAAGTTGGAAATCTCAGACTTCTATGATTTCACGTCCACGTATGCCGGAATCCCAGAAACTGTTAAGGTTTCTAAAACAAAGACAAAAGAGATAGATGAAGAGGAAGAAGGCGAATGGGAAGATGTGTCGGATGATGACGATGAAGCTACCAACAATTCTTCAGATGATGATGAAGAAGATTTACCACAAGAACTCTCATACTCTAATGGCTATGAATTACATTTACCATCAGGTGCAGTTATTGGTCACAGATCCTTACAACGTTATTACCGTCAATACGTCAAACCTGACAGAGTATTGACTGAAGGTCAAGGTACTGTTATTGCTGCTGAAACTAGACACTTGGCAACAGTTTACGATAAAAAGGAACTTGCTTTGAGAAAGAGAGTTTGGAAGAGAGAGTATAAGGCTAATGATATTAATGATAGAAGAGCTGCCAAGTTTGTTAATAACCAACCATATTACAGACTTCAAATTTTGCAGTAGTGTCTTCATTTTTTTGTTCCACCATTATGGTCAAAGGTCTTTTCTGCATATTTGTATATATTCTTATATATATATAAGTAATATTCATTGATCGATGAATTTGACAAGTTTATTTGTATATGTAAAACGTATAAAATCAATCATTAGTGGTTTGTCTATAAATCGATTCAGGGTATGCAATTACTGAATTCTTCCTTTTTCTTCTAAAATAATCCTATTAAGATTAAACTTCCTATCATATCAAGCCCAACATTCATGAAAATGAACCAGGCACCAAAATACAACAATTTAGGACTAAAAACTGTCCATATGAACAAGTGAAATCTCAAGATAATGCATGACAGAATCAAACCGCATCCGACTACTGAGTAAATTGTTGAAGATATTATCAGCTTGTAGTATAGCATATCATACTTATAATTCCTGAAAGATGGTGAGTATTCGAAAATCATGATCAAATTGCTCAAAGACCAGAAAATCGGACCGGCCCAATTTGCAGCAAATGTCAAGATCCCACATTTGACCAAATTATATTCTGACAACCCATTAAATGAGTTAGTCAAATCCAAGGTTGATAATGAGTTTGTATTACCCATGCTGAAAAATGAAATGTTTTGAATAGCAATATTGAAAAAAGTGAAAAGGAGTGAAATTTCAAAAGTGTTAGCGTGTTTAGATTTGAGTATGTAGGATGTGATCAATGAACCAAGGCTGAATCTCAATGCAATGAAGATGAGAAATATAAGCATGTTGCTTGTTGAAGTTTGGTTCATTAAAAATAGTGTGATCATGTTTGTAATATCGCTGAAGAACCCTACCTGATAATCATCATTGTCAGAATCTTTACCATTCAACAATTGTCTTACTTTACCACGATTGATGAACCTGAACGATAACCGTAAAACAATTGCGAAAAGGAAATACCAGTAGAAAAGTTCGAAAATTGGTGTTAAACAACTCTTTAAATCTTCAGCATCAAACATTTGTAGCGTCCAACCAATGACACTTAGCAAATAATGTGGTAATTTTTGTGAATTAACAACCTCATCTTCAAGGAATGACATTATCAACTTTGCCGTAAAACTTATTGAAATGAGCAAAAACACTGGTAGGAAAGCAAAGAATTGAAAGTTGTAAAAAACTTTACCAAATGCTCCATTATAGAAAATCATCAGCAATAAACAAAAATAGAGGACAATGATCAAGTGCCAGTTCAACGAAATGTGATTCGTGAGAAATTTTGATATTTTTTCATTCGTTTGTAAGTTGAACTTTTGCCCAGAGTTACTCCATGCTCTTATAAGTCTAACAGCGACAAAACAAGCAAGAGATGCAAATTTCAAATTGGATGGCTTCAAATAAAAAAGTAAGCCGGTCAAGTATATGGTAATAAGCCACCACCAAATCTGATATTCTTCTTCTATCAATGATGAGCCCCCAGATGAGATCACCAATAGAATTGAAAATGATAATCCAGTGATTCCCAATTTCAAGTTCAAGCTTCTGTATGAAATGATCAAAAACGTCGTTAAAAAATAGATCGAAGACAGTGCAAATATTCCGAACCCAACGTAAATATTTGTATAGTTATAATTCGTTGCTGACTTACCCAACAAAGATTGGGACTTCTTCATAAATGATTTGATCAATTCTGGATCTTTCGACTTTTCGATCTCGAACCATAATTTCGAGAATTGCTCAAAATCAGTCGAAGATGAAATGTTCTGATCGGTGAATTTTCTCGAAAATGAAGTTTCTACCAATTGTTTCAACTGATGGGCATTTTCCATTAGCACTGAAGAATAATCCTGCTTTTTGTCAAACAAACCTTTGAATTGATCGATAAAAACACCCAAATTGTTCATTGGGACTGGAAATCCTAAAAGAGCAGCCAATGTAGGGACCAAATCAATTTGTTGGACTCTTGAGTAGTAGGTAAATTCATCATTGACTTTCAAGGGTGATTTCTCTTCATTCTTTACGAAGCTTTGAAGTTTGTTTGAGATAAACATCAATGCTGCACTTGTCTCTCCTGCCGAAGAACCACCATGGTTACCAACTTCGTTCATCCCATGATCTCCCAAAACAACAAACAACGTGTTCTCATTTGAGTCAATCAACTCCGTGTAGATCTTCGATATTATGGTATCCATCTCCAATTGTTTATTTGGCATGTTAGGGGAATCGGGGCCACCTTTATGGCCAATATGGTCGAGACCGAGGTAATGCAATATAAGACAATCCCATGTATCTTTGTTTGCGATTTCATGATCTATATGTCTTGTGACGTTGTTGTCAACATCTGTGAAGTCCGAGACATAAAAACTATTTGTTCCTTCGGACTCTGCAAAGAAATTGGGGAATAACTTGATCCAAGTGTCATCTCCGTACATATGAATTCTCTTTTCGCTTGAGAACAACTGCTTGATCCAACTATCCTGATTCCCCAAAGTAGAGCTGGTATCATCCTCAGCTATATTCAATATAGCATCCAAAAAATTAGGCGTTGAGCCTGTCGTAATACCTTTCAATCTCGGGAGCGTAACAGTTGGAGGGCTAGAAAATGCGGTGAAGCCCAATGCCTTATTCTGATTCAACAATGAGTGGGCAAATGGCATGTTGGACTTTTCAGAGAACAAAAAGTCACTTCTCATAGCATCTATCACCATAAATACCATCTTATCGTACTTGGGGGCCGTCCTCGCGGTTTCATAAAATTTACCATCACCTTGCAAAACAACTTTACTCGGAAAGAAACCTTGAATAAACGTTAAAAAACCAACAATCTGAAGAGTTAGTACAATAAAGAATATTGTCCATGACCTTAACCTAACAGTCATCCTTATTTATTCGTTATTTATCAGCAGTTCTTGGTGTTTAGAACAGTAGTTGTAGTGTGATTCGAGTTATATATTTTAACATTTTCATCGACACGAGTAGTGCAGTTCGAGGAAAAGCGATTTAAAACTTCATCGTCGTTGCCAAACAACCGATTTGAGTTGAGACTAGACTCGATATTATCAACAACAAGAGATGAGCAGTTCATTATATAAAGGGGTCAGGATAGTATCAAGGCATGGTACCTATGCCAGATTTTTCTCATCATCATGTATACTGTTGGAGAAGAAAAAGGCAGCTTACACCCCAGCGTTTTTGAAGAAAGATCCATCGAACCCATTCATGTCACAACACGTTGGGCCACCAAAGCTAGGTGATGAGGAGCAAGAAGAGTTTGAGAGATTGCAAAAGATTGCCAACACCCAGTCAGCGATTGACGAATACAACTCGACAGTCTCAACAAATCCATCCAATTCAAACCCTAACATTCTCGAAGAAGAAGCCGCCAAGGCTGCTCCAGATATCAAGAACGATATTGGTGGATTCTCTCCAGAGTACAGAAAGGCCAAACCTGAGTTCGAAGGTGAGACGAATCCCAAGACCGGCGAGGTTGGTGGTCCAAAACAGGAGCCTTTGAGACACGGTGACTGGTCTTTCAACGGTAGAGTTACTGATTTTTGAATGGAACAGCACTTGTGTCTCCGTTTGGAAGTTGTTGGGCCTCAATGTATGTGAGTGTCACAAGGACGAGGCCACTACTACTCTTCTTTCTACTTTGTACTCTCACCCATGATTAATGATGTTTTATGTTCTATATTTACAAGTAGTCTTTTTATTTTTGTATAGTCAACTGATGGATTTCGAATCCTCATCAGCCAAGCCCTAGTTCGATGAATGAATAATTTGTTTACATTTAGATAATCTTGAAAGAAATATGAAAAACACAAGTGGAAACTTCTTGACCGACTAAGCAGGCAGGGTCATATTATATTTCTTCCTGCTAAATCGGGAAAATCGTGCAATAAACTTAAGGATCATCGACACACAAGCACCATCATCTGTGTTGAAACTATCTAGGCAAACAAAACCACCAAAGTTATGATTGAATCGAGCTATAGCTAAACATTTTGATCTGTTGAAGCAGATTGTCTTATCCTGAACCTCTCGAAAGACCAACTGGTTGATTGAATCAAAAGAAAGATATCGAGGGACAATAATGGTGCAATACAGGATTTTCTCAACATTTGTTTGGCACCAAAAACTTCCATCAAACTCCCCAGATTCTTACAATATGGTCGTCCCCAGCACTAGCAAATACCCTTCCAAAATATCCATTCCCTTTCTTGTTCCAATCAACGTCATTAACCAAACCTTTATGACCATCCAATGCAAAAATCAAATTACCAAATTCTCTGTTCCATATATAAATTCTACCATCTTCTGAACCAGATAATATGAATGAATCATCCCAGTTTCCAAAACAAGATCTGATTACAAACTCTCCCTGCTGCCTCTGACCATAGTATTTCGAGACCAACCTGAAGTCTTGTATGTCCCAAAGTTGGATCTCTTCTGGTACTAGATTTATGATACAATATTTAGAGTCCAATGATGTGACTACCGAAGTAAGTTTCTTAACGAGGTCGCAAGAATTAGTTTTCGTTTTCTTTTTCAAATCATAAACTGCTAAGTTACAGCTATGGTTCACTGTGACTAGTTTGGAACCATCTTTTGTAACACTCAAATCTTCAATTCTTTCTGTTAAATCCCAGCTATGGTATTCTTTGCAATCATTCTTTGTCATTTTGAACCAAACCAACTTTTTATCAGGAGACAGTGTTATAAATCCTGAAGAGTCAGGTAGCCATTCGCATGACCAAACTCTAATACTGTCATAAAACTTGATCTTTCTTAATTGTGATCCTGTTTCCACATCCCAAATTCTAAAATATAGATCGAATCCACAAGTGATCAAATACGTATCATTCGGTGACCATGATGCATACAATACCGCCTTCGACGACACGTCTTGCTTGTAATCGATCAAGACATGTTTGATTTTGAAGCTGTTGTAGACATCATATATTATAGTTTTTGAATCTTTTGATGTTGAGCAGAGGTATTTGCCAGTATTACTGAACTTAACAAACCATACTTCATCCGAGTGTTCTGTTAATTCATGAATACAATTCTTTGGAAACTCGTCCCTTGACGATTTCAAGTCTGTGTACAACGAAACTTGCTGTGTCACTTCTGGTTTTATATCTCCTGGGTTATCTCTAACTAGGTACAAATTTTGATATTTCTGGAACTCCATAGACTGATCCAAAAGCCTTAACAACCTATTTTTTGGGATCAATGAGTTGGGTGAGACATGAAGTTCAATGGTTTCAATCAATTTTGATCTCGATTCCGAAATGGATCCATACCAACCGACGTCTTGCAATTCAATCTTTGGTAGGTCCGGCAACGATAGCAACGACGACATTTTTCTTAAAACATTTGGTTCAAGGTTGAACCGGTTGAACAGCGTCCTCAAGTATTGAATTGATTTGTCTTGATCCAACTCACCAAAAAGGTATTCGAGATACTGATGCCTTCTCAATAAGAAGGATATCTTCAAAGAGTCATAATTCTCATTATCCCTTACCATTATATCCGAATGAGATTTCTTGGAACTCGAAAGTTGTAGATTTGGAACTATCGCCTCAGCTGCTTCGAATTGGCCATCTTGTATACATGTGAAGAACCGCTCAATCATCTCGTTATCTTTGTTCCCATCTATTTCCTTTAACTGCTTAGTGTAACCGGAATAACCCATTCCATCAAGACATTGGGTGATCAATCGTAAAAGTTCCAATTTCTCATATTTACCATATTTGCCGCTGGTTGATGTTGATATCGATTGATTGCTGAAACTGTTGCTCGTTTCATCCACAGACATATGGCTTGTTGATCTTGTTACGGGTGCCATTTTTCTCATAAGAAAAGATAGCACAGTAGTTTACAATTGGTAGATTCGCGGTTGGCTCTGAAGGTAAGAAATGATGAAATATCTGATGATTTTGATTGATTGAAAGAGTTTTCACAGTTATGAGTAAATATAAAGTCAGAATCTGAGATTGATTAACCGTACACTGTGCGCTTATCTCAAATCGTTACCAATCTCAACACTCACCTCATACAATCCATGAATATGATTTGTACGACTACAAAAACACTTAGCTAAGGGCAACATTACCAGCATGTTAGTGTCTATCATGCCAATGGGAAGGTACATGAGGTTAAAGGAGCAAGTCAAATGTTTTCTTTGTAATTCATGACTATACTGGGGAGGCTTCACTAAATTCAATCCCCCAATTTAAGGCTTTCCTACAAATCATTAGAATAACCAAAATGAGCTATTCCATGCCAGCAGTTGTGTTCCCAAGTGAAACATTTCTCCTGTATTTGTCTTCTTGTAATTCACCGCTAATAATTAACTTGTTCAGTTATGTTGAGCATGAGCAGAAACGTAGTCTTCTCGATTAAGCAAACTAGTTCATATGTTAAATTATAAGATTACTTTTTTTATTTTATTTAGTTGCTTGGGGATTTCTCAATCCAGAGAACAAATAACTAAATACCCAATAAGTGAACAAGAGAAAACGAAAGAAGAGAAATCGAAAGGAATCTTAAGGAACTGGGAACTAACAAACGAGGTGAAGAGACATAAGGATTATAATTCATCGTGAACTGAGTCATTAGCTTCAGCTTCTTCTTCATCATCATCCTCTGAAACTTCAAATCCAATAAATTCAACAATGTGTTCGAGGTCTCTTGGACCCTCATAAACAACTGGCTTTTCACCTGGTGCATACTTGATTAAAGTTGGGTAGCCAGTAATTTCGACATCGAAGTCGTTAACGGTACCATCGATGTTACCGATAACAAACTTCTTTTTACCCTTTGGATCGTTATGGACTAATTCAGCAATCTCTTCGTAGATTGGAGCTAATGTCTTACAGTGACCACACCATGGAGCGTAATACTTGACTAAAACTGTCTTTTCAGTATCATTGGTGATTTCATCGTGATTCTTACCAACAATCTTGACAACTGATTGCTCAGCAGCTTCTTCAGCAGTTGGTATTTCTTCTGACTTGACTATTGGCTGGAGTTCACCCAGGATGAAATCTTTGACAAAAGCTTCAATCTCGGTGATATCTAAAGGCTTTGTTTGATCGATACCATACTTCTTTGCGTTCAAAATATCATGAATGGCAAACAATGGGAATTCTTCCTTCATGTTAAGATTTTGAGCATGCATACCATACTTAGCGGTTTCCAAACCAACAAAGTTGATCTTACCACGATGTTCTTTAGCCAATTTGTTGATGATTGATTCAACGGCAACTCTTGATTCAGGAGAATCCCAGAAGTAATAAGCCAATGGAATATCGGTACTGACGTACGATTGGAAAGTTGAACCATTGATTTCACCAAAGTAAGGACGTGATTCAACCTTGAAGAACGAGGTCAATGAGTCTGCGGTGACCTCCACGTCTGATGGCAATTCAGAGTATGTTGTCAAATCTTCCTTTGGTCTGAAGACTAAGTACTTTGGAGCATCAGTGACTGAGTACTTGCTGATCAATTCTTTATTGTTTGATGAGATGAAGGTATATTGCTCTCTCAACTCATTTGAAACCTCGTAGAAGGTCGAGTTGGCGGATGAGTCCTTGATAGATTCTGGTAAAATTTGAACAATGACAGCTTCATCTGATGATTCAATGTTTGCAAAAACCTCTTCAGCGGAATCAATTTCAATGACAGCTGGCAAGGATTGTTTGATCATGTATTGAACAATGGCGTTCGATTTTCTCAGACCTGGATAGTCCACTGGTTCAGATTCTGGGCCCTTGAAAACCTTCAATGTTGGATAACCTCTGACACCGTATGATTGGCACAACTGTTGGTTTTCTGTACAATCGATTTGGGCCAATTTGATATCCTTTTCAACCAAAATATCGGCTGCATCCGCATATTCAGGCCCCAAAGTCTTACAGTGACCACACCAAGGAGCAAAGAACTCCAGAAGGACCAACGGGTTCTCTTTTAAGTATGATTCAAAGGTTTCTGAGGTCAACTTGACAACAGCTGAGTCTGGTGAAGCAATAGCTGCACTATCATCAGCAACAGCGTTACCTGTTAACATTGAAACGCATGCTAAAACGGTTGATAATTGTTTTAATGACCAGTTGAATTGCATTTTCTTTCACAAGATTTATTATATTCTTATTGATCTACCGTTCGTACAATAGGATCAGTAATTCATGGAGATTTGATTTATAATATACAGTTGGCGCTGGGCGCTCGAAAAACTTGACAGCGTGTTTTCTGCTGGCAAAAAAAATCTATAATCGAGGTTTGCTCCGTTTACATATAAAAGATCATCTAATAATGAAGATATCGGTGGCAACTCTCTCAAATCTGTTTTGAAGTTTGAACAAATGTACAAGGAGAAATGTTGATTGGGTAAATTTCTCAGCAACGGAGTTGGGGCCTTCTTCTAGTGGAAGATGGTTACTAACACTTGTTATCCTAAAGTTGCCTTCACCTGATCGACACTTATGGGCTGATAGTTCAGCTCATCGTCAACGGATTCGTTGTTGGAATAGAACAAGACGTCGTCGTTCCAAAAACAGTAAATGAACCTCTTCCTACCAGGACTAGTCATATCGGTAATTCTGAAAATCGGATAGCCGTGTTTCAAAGAAGTCTTTGATATTGGACTCAAAAGTAGATTGTTGCTGGAACAGTACTCCTGGATAACGTCCTTGAAAGATGTGGTCAACCTATGATTTGGAATACCATTAATGTTTTGGGCGTTTGGACGAGCATCTTCTGCATCAGACTCATCCTCCATTATGGGATCTCTAGAAATCAACTTTAACTTTGTCAAAACTTGTGCCTTTGTCAAGTTTTTGGGAATCAAGGATTTGCTAATCGAAGTCTGCTTCAACTGCGAGTCCATCTTTGAGTTCACAAGGTCTAGTATTTTGAGCAAGCCCGTCTTGACGCTTTGGAACTCACATATATACGGCTTCAAAATCATATAAAACTCTTCGAGAGAGCGGGCAAGATCTTCAAAATTGATCAGGTGGGTGTTTTTCTGCAAATGCACATAGATGAGATAGTGAATTTTGTTCATGGTAGTCCACTTCAAGAAACTGTTGATAAAAGAGGTGTCTAGTCTCAAATCGTTGACCATGATGCTCATAATTGGATTCAAACCATTTGATAATAATGACAAATCTTCCACATGGTTGAAATTGATGCTATCAATCTTTTCGACATAATTTGAAATAATACTCTCAATTATAATAACGACTACCTCACTCTCCCCAATAATTTCCTTCCACTTGTTGAACCCAGTAATCTCTGCATTTACTTTTTTGATCTCAACAGTTTTGAAGTGATCCAAGTATTTGACCATAACTCTTTCGAATAACTTGTTCATCACATGAACAGGTAAATAGTTCACCCATTCAACAATCCACAAGTATGGATCATTCAGTACATCACTGATTTCCCAAGTGTCAATGTCATCGTAAAACTTGGGAATCAATACCGATAACAAGAATTCTTGAGGGATCAAAGTCCCCCAATCTATAAAGATTGATATTCCAATGTTATGGTTTTCAATAGACCAACTGCTAATGAAATCATTGATTTGAGGTAAATACGTCTCAATAATAAATGTCTGAAAATAGGTCAGGTCATCCTCGTCACCAGCGTGTAGTATACTCCTCTTCTGATTATCTTTGCTGGTAGGATAAATAAGTGGCTGCAATGAAATAAGGTTATCAACTAGCTCAACTTCAGTGGGATGGAACTTTTTGTCTTCAAAAAATTCCTTGATTAATAAAACTTTGACTATCTCTAAGTCTTCTTCGCATCCAACAGTATCACTGTTGAGATTCATAACTGTTTCTCTCAACGTCTCAAAATCTTCAATCTTTTCCATTTCTTCGGTAGCGGTGATCAACGCCTGATACGTTTGTATATTCAACTCACTTTTCTCTGTTATTGACGTTAACTGATCGAGTTCAAAATTATTAAATTTCTCCTTATCAGCCAAGTCTCTCCATGCTTGATAAACCTCATTTAGTTCAATTTTCAATCTAGTCAAATCGACAGATGTCATATCATTGTTATCAGAGCTTTTAATAAATAGACCATTTGAACTCTTTCCCTTATCCTGAGCTTCTTTTATTGTGTCATAGTTATCAGAAATCTCCAATATCTTTAACGGAATATCTATCTTTATCCCTTCCATACTTTTAATGATGCTGAACAAGTCCAACTCCTGTATCTCTTTCAAATATCTGTCGTTATCTCTTTTCTCTTCGTCCATCTCGATGTCATTATCACTGGAATCAGAATCATTGTTATTAGCCTCAACTTTCTCCTTAATCGCACCAACACCAAGACCGGAAGGCCTTAATTTTGTCTCAATTGGATTGATGATACCATTCTGATTCAACCCTAAACCGGTGCCTGGGACATATCCCATTTTTTCCATTAACCTAGCACCAAGACCATATGCTCCAGTTCTGTCAACATTGGAGTCCTCGGGATTCAAATCTCTTGGAGTATAAAATTCTTCTTGTCGCACCTCCATTGTGGGTACGTATTCATCTTGCTTATCATTCATATCAGTAGAGGACGCTGAATTTGTTGATTTTGTGAACGACATTGGTGTGAATCTGAAGCCACTCCCAACTTCCTCGTCAGCATCTACAAACTCCTTATCGGACTTCAATGAAAATCCGATTGGCTTGAAAGATGGTGTCTCATAATCATCGTAGTCTTGCTCTTCATCCAAATCCAAGCCATCATCTTTATTTTGTGTTTCCTTTTCTTTGTTGGAAACTTTATCGATTATGGTGTTTGGATCAAAATTCCGTATCATCACTCTTCTCTTCTTGGTTTTGTTCAACTCCATCTTCTGCTAAATACTGTTTTTATTTCTCTTGGACTCTCGATGTCCATGTCTCTCTGTTGATTGACCCAGATTTGAGTTTAAATTTTAGATTTTCATATTTTTTTGTTTTGCGCCCTATTGAAATCAAACGGCTGAGTAGATAAAGCATAAATTGAAAACAACATATATATGAAATAAGAGGCCAAGTCAAAGTATACAAGTTCAAAGAGCACATCTTAATAAAGAAAAGAAGTGAATGAACTAAATACTATAAAAAAGAATAAAGAGAAAACTAACTCCAAAGGATGTTAAAACACAATTAAACGCCATTTTATCAGGGGAACAATTCAAAAGTTGGTCACATTACTTCTAGACCTTGCCTTCATTTTCTCAATTCTAGCCTTTAATTGAGATGTCACTTCAGCAGCTCTTTTCCAGCTTTCATCATTTGTATCAACAGCAGCCGATTCTCTGTTGTTTGAGCTTGTAAAGCTAGATTTGAAGTCCAATTGGGGAGATGTGTTCTCTTTATCGAACTTATTCTCTATCGACAATCTTTTGACCCTTGTACTCAACTCGTTTGATTCTTGCATTAAATTCATGTTTGAATCTTTGTAAGGTGATATGTATCTTGATTTGGATGGTGATAAACTGCTTGACTCGTTAAATAATGAAGGAGAATCAAATATTTGGTCTTGATGATGATCATGGGTCTCTTGTTTGATAAATGGTGAGCTTTGATGATGCTGATCCGATAGCAATGATCTTCTGAGTTTTTCAAGTTCTGTCTGCAAATTCTGAATCGTTGTCCTTGATGCTTCTAAATCCCCTTCCAATCTCATCAATTTTGTATCCTTCTGTTTCAAAAGTATGAGATTATTTGTCTTTTCTTCCAAGAAAATTTCATTTTTCGTCTTCAAACTACCTAGTTGCGACATGATAATATCAGTCTTGGTCTCACTGTCGTGTAATCTTCTTTCAAACTGTTCCCTTTCAATGGTCCAATTTCTCTTTTCGAATCTTAACTCGTCAAGCTCAGCTTTTTCCTGTGAAGTAATGGATACTTCAAATTTGGGTGGGGGAGGTGACATGAGCTTTGGTGCTTGAGTCAAAGATCTACCTGCAAGACTCTTGTTACCACTCATAGCAGAAGTTTTTGATTGGACCAGTTGTTTCAAAGGTGACGTGGCCATTCTTTTGGAAGGTATAGATCTAGTCAGTTGACGTGGTGGTGGTATTGACGCAGGCTGCTGCAAAGAAGTTGGTTTTTTGAGAGTTGGTGTCGGTCTTTGCTGTCTTGGAACCGGTGTTGCCAGTTTTTTAGCTTGTGTTACTGGGGTTGATTTGGCTACAACCTCAGCATTTTGAAAGAACTGCATCACTTTTCCCTTTCTGTTCTCATCAACCTTCTCCAAGTAGCCATTCATCATTCTTTCTCCAGTTATCTTCATCAACGTTCCGATAGCCTCGGAAGCAGATGATCTAACTGGTTCCTGAGAATCGCTAAGCAACTTCACGAGCAAAGGCATCAACAATTCAATCTCAGACTTTGATGGTGGGGAGTTGGTTTTTTTCAAGCACCTTGTCAAATACTTGGCAGTTTCAATTTTGATCTGAGGAGTCTTATGAGGTAGAAATTTCAGGACATCTTCAGCAACATCGCTGAAGCTTGAATATGTGAATAATGCATCAAGTAAGTTTGAGAGAGCCTCCGTGACTGCCGGTTTCTTTTCCTTTGTCCTTTCCAAAGTAGATGATAGTATAATTGATACATACCTCTGAAAGCCATGTCTGATACCCTTTGCAACATTTTCAGCAATGTTTGCTGCTGTTTGCACACACCCAACATTTGCATCTTTATGAATACATTTAGCCAAAACTCTTACTAAATCCGTATAGTCGCCATCCGCCATTTTCATTACTTTGAACTCATTATCAACCTCGTCCAAAACTTCCTTACGATCTTTCCATAGGGAAGAAGACATTCTTTCGGTAAAATCTTTTGGAAGCTTCAGAAGAACATTGATAGGTTCAATCATATCATATGCGTCTACCTGGTAAGCGTTTTGGGATTCTGTATTAGTATCCGCCATCTCCACGTCAGCATCCTCATCCATACTGATATCAGCAGTCTGTTGCATCTGCAGCTGCTGAGATCTCAAAAATCTCAACTGCACAGGTTTCTCATTGCCAACTTTTTCAAAAGCAGCAGCTAAATCTTTTTGTTGAATCGGCTTCAAATTCGGAAAAAGAATATCGTTCAAAGCTGTTCCCATCCACTTGTATATTTCAATAGAGAGGTCTGTTGTTTCCAGTCTGACATTTTTATCCGCATGAGCAAATAATTTGGGCAACAGAGGTAATATTTGCTTTGGATTGCACGTCTTACATCCATACTGGTGAATAATCTCAGATATCGCTTTGACAGCACCAGCTACCAACTTGGGCATTCTATGCGACAACAATGGTAAGATCAACTCAACTACTGGGTCAGCCGTATCAAGTTCCACAAACAAAACCAAAGCATTGATGCACTTTTCCTTCGTAGCAGCTCTTGCAGACGCTAATGATTTTTCAGCCATGATTGGCACCACAGAGCTCCTCAATTTCAAGCCAGACTCTCCACCGTACTCCAAAAAATCGTTCAAGGCTGACAACCCTGACTCCTGTGCAACGACATTACTATCTGAAACAATTTTTTTGAATAACCCAGGGTTCGCGAGAAAAGGCTGAAAACACTCATCTTGCTCAGAGGATGATTTCTGGAAACTGGAGCTCATCTCCTCATAAGCTTCAAGTCTGCATTTCCAAGACTGTTCGTGGTTAAAAAGGCAGATCAATTCTGGTTAGTGAATGCTTCGATAATCAAAATTCCTCCATCACAGGAAAACATACCTTGTGAACAACACGCTCACTTAGAGGCAAAAGCGAGTAATCCTCTTGCTCTGCCATAACGATATTTCAAGAACCTATATATCTTATCGATTTTAGATCTATCTTCTTTGGAATAAGACATCTTCTACATTTGTTTACATTTTACACATATACAACATTGAGGTTAACGGAAAAAAACACACGCGTAGAAACTCATTAGGTAGTGTACAGAATACTTTATACAACATGGAATATGAAGAAAGAACTATTTTGGTGTATTTTGGCAGGAAATCAGCCTTATGTCAGTTGGTGTAGCATGCCTAAAGACTTTTGGTTACTTGAAATCTCTTTCCCGCTTTTGTTTTGTACTTTTGGGATGATTTTGACCCTAAACACCTCTCTCGAAAACAAGCGCCTACTCTTCTGTAGCACGACTAACGGTATTGACCAACTCTATGCTCTCAGCAGCAGCATTCCCCAATTCTGCATCGTTCAAACCATCAAAGAAAGTATCCTTCAACTCTATCCACCGCGAGCTCCAGGTCCCTAGGCCGACCAACAACCCACATGACAGCACCTGCAAAAACCACCAAAGGATGGAGCTCGGAAGCTTTCTGGTGTAGGTCCAACATATGATGAAATTGACAGCGTGTATAGTGATGGCAAAGTCCCACGCTAGCTTGGATCTGCTGACGATCACAGTGACCAAGACGATGCAGATCAACGTATCGATCAACCAGGCTATGGTCAATGTCAAACCGAGAGTGTTTTCAAAAGTGATGCTTTCCCAGCCAAAGACCCAATCAAATGAAAAAGGGTTCCCGGAGAGCCATGCTATAATACTGAACAACACTACTGCTATTATGTAGTACGAGCTCTGCAATATGACTATTTTGGTTAGTATAGTTTTTGGAGAGAAAGCATCTTTGAAAGTCTCGGAAGTCGGCAAGAGCTGGGAGTAACCTATGGAAAACGGTTTCAAGTCTGCAGCCTTGGATCTCAATTGAGTGAGGATATTCATGAAGCAGCACTTTCAATTGGTTGCTTGTGATGTGTGTCTCAATGGTACACGTTAACAGGTTGTTCCTATGTAGTTAGTTGTCAAGTTTTTCGAATCCTTTTCAATTTTTTTTTTATTTCCTTGCGTTCGAGAATATTTCAAATGCTTCCCTTTTATTTTACATTGAACTATATAATACTAGACAAAAACGATTGGAAAGCGATACTAATGCTTTGTAAAAATCTTAGCGGCCTTCTTTTTCTTATCAGCTTTGAGACTTTGTCTAGCCATTGTTCTCTTTTGATCATCGATCCTATCAACCTTGGTTTTCTTATAACTTCTTCCACCTTCCAGATCTTCTCTTGCTTCATTCTGCTTTCTCTTCTTACTGTTGATTTTCTTCTTGTCGCTAATAACAATTGGGTTTTTCTTCTCCTCCTCTGTTTGGAACCATGTTCTTCTTGGTCTGGCTTGGATCTCTGCTTTGTACTTCAACAAATTCTCACTTTTCTTCAATTGCATCTCAGCCGTCAAGATTTCTTTTTCGTTACTTTCCTCTTCCAAAATCTCGGCGATTATTTCCTTCTTATTCTCGATAAGCTTGTTTATCTCTTCAATCTCATTCCAGTTGACTTTCCTGGCAATGGCCTTTCCTGTTTTACCCAGTTCGACACTCTTTATGGCTTGCTTGACGATACCTCTTTCTGGAGCAGCTTCACCAACAAAGGTGATGGATCTACCCTCCCTGCCTGCTCTTGCAGTACGACCAACTCTATGAAGATAAACTTCAAAGGACTTGGCCATGTCGAAATTGATAACAAACTCAATCTTTGGGATATCCAAACCTCTAGCAGCCAAATCAGTACAGACCAAAATAGGAACGGTCAAGTTTCTAAAATCAGTGATACTTTTTAAACGTTGTTCTTGCGACAAAGAACCATGCAATTCACCAACCTTCATACCTAACAAACCCAAAATTATTCTAAGTCTATGTGCCATTTCCTTTCTGGCAACAAATACCACTACACGACTTTGTTGCTTTGAATCCACCTGTTTCAATATACTGAATAATACTGCTGGCTTTAATGCTTCTCTCTTTCTGATACGAACAAACTCTTGGATCAACAACTTTGCAGCCTGCTTTGGAGGATCAATCATGATTCTTACCGGTTTATTTAATGTCAATTGAATCAACGATTTGATTTTGGAGTTCATGGTAGCAGAGAATAACAACGTTTGCCTTTTTGCTGGAATCAACGACAAAATTTCAGTCAATTCTTGCAGAAAACCTTCTTCTAACATTCTATCAGCTTCATCAATAACCAAAACTTCGACACTATCAACGTTAAAACTAGCAGAGTTTCTGATATGATCGATAAATCTACCTGGTGTAGCAATAACAATATCTGGTCTTGTCTTCAACTCTTGCTCTTGCAGTCTCAAATTTAAACCACCGACAGCTAAACCAAAACTTAATCCATTCACAAAATGACCGATTTTTTTACCAACATCAGCAACTTGGATAGCCAATTCTCTTGTTGGAGCTAAAACAACAACTCTTGTAGATGCAATCTTGGCTGGTTTATATAACAATCTTTCAATGATTGGAATCATGTAAGCAGCAGTCTTACCTGAACCAGTGACGGCACCAGCAACTATATCTTTACCCATCAATGCAATAGGAATAGATGCGCTTTGAATTGGTGATGGCTTGGTATATCCTAGTTGGGCCAAACCTTTCAAGACAGGACGTGATAATGATAATGTTTGGAATGTTTGATGGGTTTGTTTTTGGGCATCAACACCTTCCTCTTCTGGAGCGTAAAAGTCATCCATTTCTTCTTTTGTGTCTTCAACTTCACCTATCGCTTCTTTATCATTCTTGTTGTAGGTCATTGCTTCTTCTTCTTCTTCTTCTTCATCATCATCATCATCATCACCCTCTTGTCCCTCAGAATCTCCTTCTCCTTCAGATCCTTCTACTTCACTGTTATTGTCATTGGTGGCTCCCATACCAAAACCGTCCATGGCAAGCTCTTCATCTACATCAGAATCTTGTTGTTCTTCTACTATTTCCTCAACTTCTTCCTCTACTGGTGTAGTACCAGCCAATTGACCGAGACCACCCTTACGTCTGATAATACTATCCAAATCAACGTCTTTTCTTGGATTGTCTTCGTTCTTCTCGTCAGCCTTGAAATCCCAACCATCAAAATTCGAGAATGTATCAATTCCGTCCAATGAGAACAAAAATTCTGGATTCAAGTCTTTACTCTTACCCTCATCTTCTTGTTCATCATCCTCAACTTTCTTGTTGGTCTTCTTTGCCTTCTTCTTGGTCTTCTTCCTAGAACTGTTGTTTTCTTCATTTTGTCCTTTCGTTGTATCCTCTTCCTTTGTGTCTTCCTCATCACTCGTATCAAAATCTGGAATATCTTGGTCTACATCAGAATCAATGGTGAATACAAAGTCATCTACAGACTTTGACTGTTTAACCTTTTGCAGCAGCTGCTTCTTAGACATCTTTTTTGGAGCCATTATGAGCTTATGTTGGTGATTAATTAAAAATATTTCAACCGTTACCTTAATACTATAAAGTCTTTAAATTTCAAAAAAAAAATTAATCTAAAATTTTTTTTCCGTAAATTTTTCAGTTCGTATCTTATGTAATCAAAACACCAGAGTTCACATTTTTGAAGTGATTATTTATCAGTGGGAACATGACAATCGAAATAACAGAAATGTTTTTTTATCATTAGCTTTAAAGGAGATAATCAGAGAAAAAAAGGATTAAAACGAGAAACGAGAAGGTAAAATTGAGTGATAAAAGAAATAATTTTTTTTTTAATAATACAGATAACTAAAAAGTTTGAAAAAAATCAAACAAAGAGACAAGCAACATTCTTTAGCACCGGTCTCAATGTCTGATGGTGTTTGAAGTTGTACCATCCTCCAAGTTTGTTATCATTGGAACTGGATTAGTTCCGATTGTTCTACTTCTAGCGATGGAAGACCTAGTGACCTCTTTTGGTGATCCATTAGTTGCTGATGATGGTGAGTCAGATAATAATTCCGATGCTAAAAGATATGGCGAAGCAATTCCTGCCATATCCACATCTTTGTCAATTTCTTCTCTTCTTGTGGTGGCCCCACTTGTTTGTCTTAAAGATGATTTTCGTTTCGAAAGATTAGGACTGGTTTCTATTATTGTGGATGATGCCAAAACCCCTTCAGAACTACTCATTCTGGAGCTGACACGTGGAGTTGTTGCTGATTGGCCTTTGTTATTGTTCATGTTATTTTTGTTTTGAAACAGATCAGAAGCCTTTTGTTGCAACAGTTGAGCAGCCTTCAAAGTTATTGTCGGTGAACTGTACGAAGAAACAACTGGCGTAGATTCATCGATATCAATAGTGGCTTTGATCAAAGCAGCCATCCAGCCTCTCATTTCATCTCTGGTATCAACAGCAAAAAAGTGAACCTTTGGTTGGGTGAAAGTCAAGTTCCTTCTTGATCCTGGTGCAGGGGGTATCAATTTGAAAAAATAGTTTCCGACACCAGATGAAGCAGCCACAAGTGTCTTGAATTCTGTTTCGCTTGAAGGTAAGACTTTGTGTCCCAATATATCTATGAGGCCTTTCTCTTGTTTGTCCTTCAAAGAATGGAAATATGATAATCTTGTTCCATGCAAAGTGAAATAACGTTGTTTCCAGTGGACACCACCCTTTTTGGACATCCATCCTGAATGATCCGATGAACGAATTGCTTCATCTGGAGTGATATTACGCATTCCTTCTTGAAAAGCGGATGTCTTCTTTTTGGAGCGTGTTGTTAATCTTTGAATATTTGTAGCTGAGGCATTACGAATTGACTTCATTCTAAATGCCTCCGAGGTAGATCTTTTCTGTGGTATTGGTGTGGATTGTTCCTTTGGAGCATCCTTTGCAGAGACCGATCTCCTCTTTGGTGATGAAATCATAGAGGTCGACTGAGATTTTGATGGGCTATAACCGTTTGAAATGTCAGATTTCGAAGTCAAAGTATCCATATTCAAATACTCCGGCGAGAGGTCCGTTAAATTCAGAGAATCATCATCACCATTTTCGTCAACATTCTTCTTTTTCAACAAATTCAACCTTGATGGACTAGTCAATAAATTAACTAAAGAATTTCTTCTGCTACCAGGCGATGATTTATATGGATCGTTACCAGCATTTAGATTACCACTTTTATTTGACGTAAATGAAAAAACCGAAGAGTGACGCTTGTGTAAATCCTTTTTGATATTAGAAGCATGGTGACTACTAGTACTCATCTCAGACGCACCTCTGACATGCGTCTTTATTGGAGATTCGTAAATAGACGAGGTCTTTCTTTCTTTTTCAGGCATCAACGACAACCTCTTAATTTGCAGTGCCATCGACTCATTTGATCTAGAAGTCGAGGTTCCAGTACCAAACTTATAATTGGAATTCATCTTCTCCATTATTGGGGAAGGATAAGATGGAGGGTCGGGTGCTTTTCGTGGAGATGCATACATATCCACCTGCTTATTGGAATGAGGTTGAACTGATCTTGAAGAAGATACTTGCTGTTGGGTTGGTGTACGAGGGTTGACAAAAGTGCTGGGTAGTTGTTGTGGTGGTGATATATCACCCAGTAAAAACATGGACTTTCTTGTATTAGCAGAAGTGTTTCTTGTAGGAAAACTTGATGGAGTTGACGATTCAGATAATGGCACTAGGTCATCCAATGATTGCGATTTCTTCCTAAGATGTCCTAATGGTGGTGTTGGCGAACTGTCTTGATTGTTGAATCGTTGGACGGATGGTGGAGGCATCAATGAGCTATAACGGTTCGTCTTTTTATCACTCTCAACTTCACCGGTAGACGCAATTTTCAATGCTTCAATTTCCTTGAAAATTTCGAATCTTGTCCCAAATGATGAAATATCCAACTCTTTCAAATATGTTAAATCCAATTCCAACAATATGGAACCAGTAATCTTATGTCTAGCAAACTGTCCTGCACTTTGTAAATCAAAACCCAAATTCGCGAAATATGTTGACACCTCTTCAGGTGACCAGTTCAGCACCTGTGCGGTATTAGCCGTATTCTTTCCATTAGTTAGCTCTGCCAACGCATTGTCGATATCGTTGATCGTGTTTGTTTGAATTGTGCTAGGTTTTCTTGACAAGCTGGAACGATCTGTCCCCATCATTATAGATGTCTCACTTGCATTTGAATGAAAGTTCATCACTTGCGGAGACGAAAAGCTTGGACTTAAAGGGCTATTTGCTTGGGAGTTGGTTGGGCTGTTCAATCTTCTGGATCTTGATCTGAGCAACGATGGCTTCTGATAACCTTCGGTGTCAACCTTGATGAATTCAGTGAAAGCCTTTGGGTACAACCCCGCCTCATTTGTGGTCAAGTTCTTGCCCATAAACCACCCATCGTTATACTCTCTATCGTCGCTTATAAGCTCAATCTTTTCTCCTGGTTTTATTGTTAGCTCGTCTCCCAAACGAGCGTTGAACTCCTTGATAACTTCGTAAAATATTCCTGTCCCTGAGGTATCGCTATCAAAAGATGTGATGATTGATGGATTCTTGATCGACGGGGATGGTGTCCCATTCGAATCCTTCTGATATACCGAGCCTTTGTTATTATACATCTTTTCAAAGCAAATCGATTAAGAGACCTAGAAAGTTATCACTATCTCCAACCTTTTTATTGAATACTAACAGGGTGTTTGTTATTTAAAACACATTCTTTGTTTTATTTTTTTTTATTTTTCTTACTATGGCGTTAATGGCACGGGCTCATTGATGGCAGATGGAATCCCTCTCACAAGACAAGACTTACTTCAAATACCAATTCAACAATAATTTTGAATATATTCAGTCAATTATAATCTTATAAACTCAACTATACACAAATTTTGAACCAACAGACGTAAAATAAGAAAAAACACGAAAAAATACAGAATAAAGTTCATAACAGGGGAGGAAGGAGTAGGATTCATTGCACAAACGTGTGAATGTCAAGCTCAAATAACAAAAGACGCAACTAGCAGGGTTGATTGATAGTCTAATGTAACATTTTTGTTGAGCATTCATCTCAGCGTGCTCATTTTATCATCATCATCACCACCACCCCATTTCTAATTCAAGATTATTCAGATCATTAAATCATCCAGCTTTCCTGTTTTTTAGACAATTGGAGCTTCGGCTTGAGCATTTGGATCCATCATGGCTTGTTGCATGACTTCTTCTGATCCTGGGATCTCAATTTGGATACCTAAACCTAATCTTTGGGTGGATTTCAAGTGATCGATTTCACCGCTGAACAAGACTGAAATGGTTGGAAGAACCCTCTTTTCCAAGAAACAAGCAACTTTACCGTTTGAGTCTACTTGGCCTCTAACAACAGATTGTCTGAATTCATATTTGGCACCGATGGTGGTTGAGCCTTCAATAACTGGCTCGACACCAATAGGTTGACCACCCATCAAAGGGTCGGTGATTGGCTTCATTGAAGCCTGTAAACTTGTTTCCAAACCAGCCTCCAAGTTCTTGGAAACCTTTCTCCATAATGAAGCATTTACTGAACCTTGAGCTTGAACTTGGGCAGTGGCGATCCAATCACCAGCATTATAACGACCAACGTATGAAACAGCAGCATCGCCTGGATATTCTGGTTGTTGTTGATAAACAGTCTCCAAACCAATTGACAATCTTGGGGTGACTGATTGCAACAAGGAACCGACAATGACACCGGTGAAATGGTTTTCCAAAAATGATGGGTTCAAAGCCTTCAAGTTGATAGAGTAATCGTAACCTTGGTAATCTTGTTCTAATTGAACAAATGTTTGCTGGGCACTTGATTGTAATGAAACTTTTGAAACGTTAGTCTTGTTCCAGCTATAGTTGAATCTTCCTGACAAAGCAAACTCATTGTCAATGTTACCCTGGGCAAACAAGTTATCTGTGGCATAGAAAGCGGCAAAAGCATATGGTGGCAAAGCATTTGATCCAATTGATAAAGTATGTGAGACTTGGAATGCTGGGTTGGTGGAGAACAACTTGTTCAAATCGGCTCTCAACCCTGTGAAAAAGTATTGGTTCAAGAAAACGTCTCTTGTGACTTCCTTGTTCAAGTTCTCAATGGTACCTGGATTCTCCAAGTTCAATGAAGCACGATGGCTTGAAACTTTAGTGTAGGCATTATTTAAATATGAGAATAATGGATTTGACGACCAAAAACCGTTTGCCTCTGGTCTTGAAGGAGTAACGCCTGGTAACGTTGGAATTGCCAACTTTGAATAATCTAATGGAACTGGAGTAGCCATGTTTTCTAGATATGCTTGGATTCTTGTTAGTCTACGCTCATGCAAATTAAGTACCCATCTATCTGTCCAATCCACTTTCGAGAGATGAACACTGTTGCATGCTCACCTCACAAATCAAGCAGCCTCATATCTCTCTACTTTAGCACTGGACAATAGCTCATCATGCATACTTACAACTATGAAAATTATATGTACAAGAAATGACTTTCAAAGTATGTTAAGGTATTGAGTTCAATATCAACATTTACATTTGCTTTCGTATTTCTAATGCTTTTTCTTGTTGGTCAAGTTTTTCTCTTTGTTGAATAATTTTTCAAACTTTGGTCGTGTGTACAGTTCCAATTTAACTAAAGTGGAACGCCATGGACAGCCCATGATCAGCATGGAATCGAGCCAAACATGAACATGAGCTATTCAGGAGGGTCTTTGTTTGACAAGGCTGCTAGAGATCAGCCAAGAGTGCATCTCCTCAAAGGGAGGCATGTTTTTTAGTGTCGTAGAACAGGTTCTTCATTAAAAGAAAATCTGATTTGAGAAAAGAAAACTATACTTCATATCTATAATAAGCCTAGGCTGACAATGACATGATAGCGTTAACCATATCACCGTCATGTTCTCTCAAAGCCTTGATGGCCTTGTTTCTGGAGACGTTGGTTTGTTCAACAATGATGTCAATGTCACCGGTTTCCAATCCGGTTTCGTCAGCGTCTTCTTCGCTTTCAAGCTCTTCGATGTCTGGAGCGCTTGATCTCAAGGCAGCAGCAGCTTCCAAATCAGCAGTGATTGAAGCTGGGTCCTTTGAGATACCTTCTGGGTTGGCGGCAGCGGCAGCTTGGGCGGCTTCTTGGGCGGCTTGGGCTTCGGCGTATCTCTTGTTCATGTCTTCGACTTGGCATTCACCGAAAACAACGTAAGCACCACCTTGGGACTTGTAGACTTCTGGAGCATCGATGGCCATGATCAAATTACCCTTTCTCTTGAATGTGACTCTAGTGATACCCTTGACTTCCTTCAAGCCCAACTTCAATAAGGCAGCTCTGGCCTTCTTTTCATTCTTAGCAAAGACTGAGACTGGGGCACCCTCTGGGATTTCTTCAATTTGTGATGATGACATTTTTAGCTATATATTTCTATTATATCTGGAATAACGAACTTTCAAGTCTGTACTAGACATAAACACACACATCTTTCTATATCTTATGACCAACTGAGTGAAAATTGGAATTTTTCGTTGAAAGAAAAAAGGTTGAAAAAAATGTCTACAAGATGTCTATGGTTACCCTGCCTTGATAGACCCTGGAGACTTCGTAGACTTTCCCTAGGTACCACACATGTCTCTTGGTACGGTTTATTTTCAAAACCTTTCACACTCGGTTTGTTTGAAAGGTTTCAAAGGCAAGACTTGAAGGCCATATCGCAAGGTTTATATCTCCAAGGCAACCAATGGAGAGACTTCTCAACAGGCAGAAGTTTAAGCTGGATCAAGAGCTTCTCAAGCTCCAGAGTCTCGGATATAGAAAGATCTATATCAATCAGCCGCTTCCGAATGATTTGATTGATGAAAAGGGCCATGTTATACCACAATATCCAAGAAACAAGATCAGAACTACGAAGTACACCCCGGTTTCATTTATCCCGAAGAATTTGCTACTACAGTTCACCAACGTTGCAAACACGTACTTTTTGGTTGTTGTTATTTTGGGAGCTTTTCAACTTTTCGGTGTGAGTAACCCAGGTCTTGCTGCCGTTCCGTTGATTGTGATTGTGATTCTCACGGCCATCAAAGACGCGTTCGAGGACTACAAGAGATCTGCCAGCGATGTGGAGTTGAACAACACTCCTATACATTTGTTTGCGGGCTTGGATAACCCAAACATTGAAGAGGGCAATGTCGGCTTGTGGAGAAAGTTCAAAAAGCTGTGTACAAGAGGTTCACGCAAGACAGGAAGAGCCATACTTGGTGTTTTCAAGAAGAAAAAGAAAGAGCAAAATGATTTGGAGAAACTGGATGATGACTTGTCCCTTAGAAGAACTTCTACTGTCATTAGTACCAGAACTCATGACATCAGGAACTCACAAGATGCCCATAAACGTTTGAGTAGGAGTCCACTTCCTCAAACAATAGTTAACCCCAATATGGAGCCTCATACTGATGCTCGCTTCAAAACTCGTTTTTGGAAGGACGTTCATGTTGGTGACTTCATTCGTATCAAAAACAATGAGGAAATTCCTGCTGATGTTGTTATTATTTCAACGTCGGATTCAGACACTGGCAACTGTTTCGTCGAAACAAAAAATTTAGATGGTGAAACCAACTTGAAGTTAAAAGTTGCAGTGCAGTGTGGTCAAGGCGTTAAGCATTCATCAGATATTTCAAGAAGCCAGTTTTGGCTTGAGTACGAACAACCAAACGCAAGATTGTATAGTTTTAAGGGAGTGGCTCACTTTAATGATTATTTCAATGATGGTCAAGAGTTGAGTGAGCCAATAACTAATGACAATGTCTTGTTAAGAGGTTGTACTTTAAGAAACACCAAATGGGCATTGGGTGTTGCTATTTATACTGGTCCTCAAACCAAAATCATGATTAATTCTGGTATCACTCCTACTAAGACGTCCAAAATCTCAAAAGAGTTGAACTTGTCGGTCATCATTAACTTCTTTGTATTATTTGTTTTATGTTTTGTGTCAGGGTTGGTCAACGGATTGTTTTATGACAAAACTGAGTCATCAAGAGTTTTTTTCGAATATGCGGCTTATGGATCAACTGCAGCTATCAATGGTATCATCGCATTCGTTGTAGCGATTATCTTGTATCAGTCTTTGGTTCCAATTTCATTGTACATCTCCATTGAGATAATCAAAACAATTCAGGCATTTTTCATTTACTCCGATATCAAGATGTACTACCCCAAGCTTGATTTTCCATGCGTTCCAAAGGCGTGGAATATATCAGACGATTTGGGACAAATCGAGTATATATTTAGCGATAAGACTGGTACATTGACACAAAATGTCATGGAATTCAAGAAGTGTACGATTGGTGGTAAATCATATGGTTTCTGTTACACCGAGGCGACAATGGGACTGAGACAAAGACAAGGTATTGATGTTATCGAAGAAGCCGTAGTCATGAGGAAAAGAATTCTGGAAGACAGATCAATCATGTCTGATCTCATCACGAAGAACTTCAATAATGACCAGTTCAGAGATCTGGATTTAACTTTGGTTAGTCCGGAATATGTTGAAGATATATTGGATAAGGGCCAGCAGTCCATCAATAATGAGCAGTTTATGTTTTGTTTAGCGTTATGCCATACAGTAGTAACTGAAATAGATCAAAAAGATAATCAAAGGATTATCTTCAAAGCAGAGTCCCCTGATGAAGCTGCTTTGGTTAGTGTTGCCAGAGATTTAGGTTTTGTGTTTGTAGAGAAGACAAGAGAGGGGCTAGTTTTGCAAAAGTATGGCGAAGAACCTATTGAGTTCAAATTGTTGAATATGATTCCATTCAACTCTACAAGAAAGAGGATGTCATGCATTATTGAGATCAAAGAGAATCCAAACTCGTCAAAGATAATGTTGATTTGCAAAGGTGCTGACAACGTCATATTTGACAGATTATCAACAAGTCAAGACCGTGATTTATTGACCAAGACTGCTTTACATTTAGAAGAATATGCTCAAGAAGGGTTGAGAACCCTTTGTATTTCTAATAGATTCATCAAACGTGACGAATATGAGAATTGGAGTGCAAGATTTGCTGAAGCGCATTCGTCAGTTGACGAAAATCGTGAGAATTTGATTGAGTCTTTGGAGGAGGAGATCGAGAGAGATTTAATCTTGTTAGGTGGAACAGCTATCGAAGATAGATTGCAAGAAATGGTGCCTGAGTCGATTCGTATATTGTCTGATGCGGGTATCAAATTGTGGGTTTTGACTGGTGATAAAGTTGAAACTGCAATCAATATTGGATTTTCATGTAACTTACTTTCAAATGATATGAAGTTATTGGTTATCAAATCCCCTTCAACAGAAGAAGAAAAGGAGAGCTCAACTCAATCGGATTCAGTTGATGAATTGATCACCAAGTACTTGAAGGAAGAGTTTGACATGAATGGCTCAGAAGAGGAGTTGATAGTTGCTAGAACTGTCCATGAACCTCCAACTTCGAATATTGGGATAATAATCGATGGTGCATCATTAGCTGAAATTTTTAAACCTGAAGCTCTGGATTTGCAAAGAAAGTTTTTATTGCTTTGTAAAAACTGTAAGTCTGTATTGTGCTGTCGTGTGTCGCCAGCACAGAAGGCTTCTGTTGTATCATTGGTCAAGACAGAGCTTCATGTTATGACATTGGCAATCGGGGATGGGGCCAATGATGTTGCCATGATACAACTGGCGAATGTCGGTGTCGGTATTGCTGGTGAAGAAGGGAGACAGGCCGTCATGTCTTCTGATTATGCTATTGGTCAATTCAGATTTCTAACAAGACTAATTTTGGTTCATGGTCGTTGGTCATATAAGAGATTGGCTGAAATGATTCCGTGTTTCTTTTATAAGAATATCACCTTCACGATGACATTATTTTGGTTTGGTGTTTACAATAACTTTGATGGGTCCTACTTGTTTGAGTATACATATCTTACCTTCTATAATTTGCTGTTCACATCATTACCAGTTATATTTCTTGCTATTTCGGATCAAGACGTTAGTGATACTGTTTCATTATTGGTGCCGCAGTTATACAGAAGTGGTATATTGGGTTTGGAATGGTCACAGTACAAATTTGTTTATTACATGATTGATGGTTTATATCAATCTGTTATATCATTTTTTTTTCCATATTGCTTGTACAGGATAGGTAACTTCCAAAATCATGAAGGTTTAGCAGTTGATCATAGGTTCTGGATTGGTGTATTGGTTGCTCACATAAGTGTCGTTTCTAACAACGTTTACGTTTTGTTGCAACAGTACAGGTGGGATTGGCTATCGGTGTTAATCAACGCTCTTTCGATCTTGTTTATATTTTTCTGGACAGGTATTTGGTCTTCAGGAACTTACAGTGGGGAATTTTACAAATCAGCTTCTGAAACGTATGGTACCTTATCCTTCTGGTGTTGTTTTTTTGTTGGTTTATTGAGCTGTGTCTTACCAAGATTCATCTTTGATAATGTCAAGAGATATTATAAACCGCATGATATTGATATCATCAGAGAAAGGGTGAAGATGGGTGATTTCAAGAATTATCCTTCCGGTTATGATCCAACTAACTTTGATGATGTCGAAAAGCACAAATTGTCAGATCTACCGGAGACCTCAGATGGAGACATGGACTCGCTGTCAGGCAAAGATGACGAGGCTAATCTACCAAGAGTTGTTCCACTTCCAACACCACCACAAACGGCCGAAGAATCGTTGCCGAAGAGGAAGAACTCAATGATCAGTAGATTAAAATCGTTGAACATGAAAAAACCGCATATCTCCCGTCAATTTAAAAGCCAAGCTGCAAACTCTGGTATATCTGCTGGTGATGTTGAGTCTATCAGGAGGACGATGATTGATAACGGTCAGTTGAGCAGAACTTCTTTGGAAAGAATTTCAACAACCCATGAGGTTGCGGGTATAACATCTGCTGGGTCATTATTAGAGAGGTACACCACGAGGGCTAGTGGTTTATCTAACCAGCATTAAAGATAGTTTGAGGTGGTCCATCTTCTGGAGTTTGGCTAAATCATCAGATAACGATGGAATGCCCTATATCTGCTCTTTTGCTTCTTTTTGCTTCCTTTTGCTTCCTTTTGCATTTTTCTTTCAACATTTACGTTTTTTGATATCTTTTTTATTTTTCTTGAATACTGAATCCTATTAGATACTCTTATATTGTACATCATACCTTAAATAAACATTTCATTTATGGGATTGATAATATCTTTCTGAGCATATTGAGAGCCCATCTTCATCGCCACGCATTTGCGACTTTGTGGTTCATATACTACCCGTTTAGGAAGGTGTTTTCAGAGTGTCGGGTACTTTTCCGAAGGTTGTACCAATAACTTTACTAAAGAAGAAATACCACTAAAGCTAGTTGAAGGAAGCAGAAAACTTCACAACCGAGAAGCTGATTACTTAATCCCTTGAATCTTATCGTACTGGTACCCATCACTTTTCAGCGTTTCCAAGTACTGTTATTGTGAAGTTGCCCTAAGAGATATGTGGATATAAATATGAAGTCAATTCCTGTCCTGATCAGAAAAAATGTAGCATCAATTCATTAAGGAAAATTCCATTCAACAACCGAAGACCTCAACTACACACACAAAATGTCTGCTGCTTTAAGAGGATTAGCTAAATTCAAGAAACACCCATTAACCTTTGGACCATCTCCAATCACGCAAATGAGCAGATTATCGAAGCATTTGGGTGGTGATGTTAACATATACGCAAAGAGAGAAGATTGTAACTCTGGATTAGCTTTTGGTGGTAACAAGATTAGAAAGTTGGAATACTTGATTCCAGAAGCTATTGATGGTGGGTATGACACTTTGGTTTCCATCGGGGGTATCCAGTCTAATCAGACCAGACAAGTTGCAGCTGTAGCCGCTCATTTGGGTATGGAATGTGTCTTGGTTCAAGAAGATTGGGTCGACTACAAAGATACCATTTATGACAGAGTTGGTAATATCGAATTGTCAAGAATTATGGGTGCTGATGTCAGATTGGATGAAAGTAAGTTTGATATTGGTATTAGGGAATCGTGGAAGAAGGCAATGGCCGATTGTGAAAATGCCGGCAAGAAGCCATACCCAATTCCTGCTGGGTGTTCAGAGCATCCTTACGGTGGATTAGGTTTTGTCGGTTTTGTTGATGAGGTTATTGAGCAAGAAAAACAATTGGGTATCAAATTCGATAAGATTCTTGTATGTGCTGTCACAGGTTCAACAATGGCTGGTATTGTCGCCGGTTTTGCCAGATACGGAAGACAAAAGGATGTTATTGGTATCGATGCTTCATTTACTCCAGAGAAGACACATGCTCAAGTTTTGAGAATAGCCCAAAACACTGCAAAGTTGATTGATTTAGGTTTTGAACTTACAGCTGAAGATGTTATTCTTGATACTAGGTTTGCATATCCAGCATATGGATTGCCAAATGAAGGAACTTTAGAAGCCATCAAGTTATGTGGTAAGATGGAAGGTGTTTTGACTGACCCAGTTTATGAAGGTAAGTCAATGCAAGGTTTGATACACAGAATCAAAAACAATGAATTCGAAAAAGGTGAAAATGTTTTGTATGTTCATTTAGGTGGTGCACCAGCTTTATCTGCTTATTCTGCGTTGTTCAAGTAGAAAATTTTACATTCTGTCTTGTCAAATACTTATAATTCACTCTCAATCTTTTCCAGTATTAAACTTGCATATAATTAATTTGATTCGAAAATAATCTTGAAAGTGAATGATTTCTATCGAATCGTATGTGTATTGTTCATTCAAGTAGATGGAATTTGAAGATCAAAAAAAAAAAAGCGACAACGCCTGGAGTCGAACCAGGGATCTTGTGATTAACAGTCACACGCCTTAACCAACTTGGCCACGAAGTCGTCGCATAACATTCGCCACATAAATAGTAATATATGTTAAAGCTTTGAGAGATATCTAAAACTTTCCCTTTTCTCGTCATTTTTGTCACTTGAGAGCTATAAAGCGTACTTGATGAGGCTTGATTATAACTGGCTGTTCTATAGTCTCCTGAAGTTTTTTAAGAGGTGGGAAAAAGCCTCAATTTTGAAGCCATGTAGTGAGGTTCACTGGCCTCCAATTAGTCAACCAATGTACTATGAAAAGGAACAAAAAAAACAAGTGTATAGAATTCGTGTCTAAACATTTCATACTCAAATCAATCATCTACAAAATCAGTCTTTGAATATGGTGAAGCTTTTCCAGATCGAGTCCTGTGCAGTTTCCCAACTTCTGTCGTCCAACTCAACTTGCAAGTATTCCCATCTCAACCAAATATCCATCTTGTGGGTCATCCCTCCTCCTTTTTCTAATGGCTCTCCAAACTTCTCTACCATAGACCTCCCCGTTGCATCCCATTGTAAGTTCAAAGGCAATGGTATCAACTGATTCACCTTCTCGAAGGTGCTTGATATGCTGTAGAAGTCAATGCTATCCAACCTCAACGAATGATCTGTCTTGCTGCGAACAAAAAGAAAACTCAAACCTTTTGAAAACAAGTTGTAAGTGAATGACCCATCATGGCTTTCTGTTGTCTGAGAGTCCTTATACAAATCAATCGAGAAACTCTGCAAAAACTGGAAAACATCATCGGTGCTCGATCCCAACAATCGAAACCACTGGTCGTCTAATAAATGTTCCATTGCTGAACAACTGCAAATTGATATATGTATTATTATATGAATAATATATCTATCACATAAACATATCTGAAAAGTTTGACCTTTTCTATTCTGTCAACTACACCTACTCAAAGTTGGTTAATTGGTGAAAGACTTGGTAGGACTTCTGTGCAGACGATAAAAAAAATCAAAATCAAAATCAAAATCAGCTGCATATTTTAGGAGACAGATCCTAGAACAGAAGAGCTCACTTCATAAAGTTCAACACCAGTGGATTGGATATATATGCATACCTTAAGTAGAGTGATAGGTTATATAGGTGCTCTTTCAAATGTACAGGGAACCACATTTACAACACCCAGCTAGTAAAGGAGCCTTGAATAGATTGACAAGGGAATATAAGCAGTTACAAACAAGTCCGGTTGATTACGTTCAGGCAAAACCATCGGAGCAAAACATCCTTGAATGGCATTACATAATATCGGGACCCCCCAATACACCATTCGAAGGCGGTGTTTATCATGGGTTGTTACTATTTCCCCATGATTACCCTTTCAATCCTCCTCAGATAAGAATGCTAACACCTAACGGAAGGTTCAAGGTGAATTATCCAATTTGCATGACAATAACAGACTATCACAAAGAAGCCTGGAACCCAGCTTGGAGCGTGAGCACGTTGGTGGTGGGTTTGTTGAGTTTCATGACATCTAACGAGAATGCAGCTGGGGTACTTCTATTAGATGACGCAGCTAAGAAACGATTTGCTCTGAATACAAAACACGTTTTGATAACGAGTGATAATCAATTCAAAGAAGAGTTTCCTGACCTACATAAGAAGTTTGTAGAGGATATTGATTTCGAAAGACAACGGCTGCTGGTGATGTCCAGAAGCAGTGAGGAATCGTATAGTACATCCATCGGGACTTTGAAGGAGAAATTAGTCGATGTGATTCTCTTGGACTCTTCAGACGACGACGCGATCTTGAATAAGATAGATAAGAAAACGAACGGCAAAAATGAAGTAATAGATCTCGATGATGATGAAGATGGTTACGAAGATATTCAAATTACAGGTATAGTACGTCTCAATGAAGATGTATGGATGATTGATTCTGGAGATGAGGAAGAAGATGTTGAGTTTTTTGCTTCTGACGAGGAATGATTATTACAAGAGTTGGTAAGGTCCTGGTGTTTTTAAAAAAGATAGAATCTGTATAATAATACTTTACGGTAATGATATATACTCACAATATGTATCTTTATGGCTCTGTACCTCTTTATCTTTTGTTTTCACTCATCAGAGTTCATTTATGTAAATAATTCATTAGAGTACTCGAATTAAACTCAAAATAGAAAAGAAAAGTAGAAAATTAGTTGAAAACACTTGGAATAGTGCATATTGGGTGGGAAGAACTGAAAAGATGGACCAGAGAAAAGAAAAAGTTATACAAAAAGATCTGTAGGAAGTAAAAGCAAAGAGAAAATAGAAGAGTAGAGCTCATTTGAGCAAATATTGAGTCTCTGGATCATTGAATGTTTGAAAAAAACCCTTGGAATTGAATAATAGTAGCTCTGATCTCTTCAATGATTTAATTTCTGTTGGCTAAAACCAAATCGAGAAAAATTATTTGCCAAAACAAAAAAGGGATGCTAGCCAGAGCACATTTCACAAGCCTCTGGGTTATTAATTGCACAAGCAATAACCTTTGAACTAAAAATATCAGCTTCAATCTCTTCAATGGTTCGACTGCTGTTTGTAGTCTCCTCGGGAACTGAGATACTTAGCTTTTCAATCGAAGTAGTCAAAGGAGAACCTTCTAAAATCGGGGTTGTAGATTCAGACTCAGACGATGAATAAGCAATAACAAATTGACGTGGTTTGTAAACTGATCTCTTCAAGTTATTCAAATCAGCAATCTTCAAACTAGCTTGTTTTGCAGAATCACCGTCAACGGTGAACTGGATCGCAGCACTAGCGGCTTGTGTTCTCAAATAATACATACCAGTTTTCAATCCCTTCTTCCAACCATAGAAGTGCATGCTGGTCAATTTACCCATTGTTGGAGCCTGGATGTGAATATTCAAAGACTGAGACTGATCAATAAAGGCACCCCTATCAGCTGCCATATCGATAATGACCTTTTGAGACAATTCCCAAGTAGTCTTGTACAAAGTCTTCAACTCATCTGGAACATTCGGTAAACTTTGAATTGATCCGTTGACAGATATGATGTGATTCTTCATGGCATCATTCCATAAACCCAAGTCTACTAAATCACGTAATAAGTATGGATTGACGATTTGAAATTCACCCGCCAATACCCTTCTTGAGTATATATTGGAAGTATAAGGCTCAAAGCATTCGTTGTAACCTAGAATTTGAGACGTTGAAGCAGTTGGCATGGGTGCAACCAAAAGCGAGTTTCTCATACCATGTGTCACAACCTTCTCTTTCAACTCATCCCATTCCCATAAGTCTGTAGGCTTGACTCCCCATAAGTCAAATTGTAGCATCCCTTGAGAAGCTGGTGATCCTTCGAATGACGAATATGCGCCTTCTTCTTGAGCTAATTCTACAGAAGCTTCAACACCGGCATGGTAAATGGTTTCAAAAATCTGAATATTCAACTCTTTTGCGTCTGCCGAGTCAAAAGGAATTCTCAAGAGCATGAAAGCATCAGCCAAGCCTTGTACTCCCAAAGCGACTGGTCTGTTTCTCATGTTGGAGGTTCTTGCCTCTGGAACAGGATAGTAGTTTCTGTCAATGACCCCGTTTAAGTTCCTTGTCAAAACCTTTGCCACTTCATGTAACTTCTCAAAATTGTACCAAGAAGTTTTACCATTATCCTCAATGAATGCAGGAAGTGCAATTGACGCTAAATTACAGACAGCAACTTCTTCTGGTGACGAATATTCGACGATTTCACAGCACAAGTTTGATGACTTGATAATACCTAAATTCTTTTGATTACTTTTTCTGTTGCATGCATCCTTGTATAACATAAATGGAGTCCCAGTCTCAGTTTGAGCTTCCAAAATGGCGTACCATAATTTTTGAGCCTTAACTGTTTCTCTACCGCGACCTTCCTTCTCATATCGTTCGTATAATGCCTCAAAATCATCACCATAACATTCATGCAAGCCCGGAGCTTCATTAGGTGAGAACAACGTCCATTCCTGATTTTTTTCAACTCTCTTCATGAATAAATCTGGAATCCACAAAGCTGGAAACAAATCTCTTGCTCTGATCTCTTCTTTGCCGTGATTCTTTCTGATATCGATAAAGTCAAAAATATCACTGTGCCACGGTTCTAAATATAGAGCAATTGCTCCTGGTCTCTTGTTGCCACCTTGATCGACATATCTAGCGGTATTGTTGAAAACTCTGGCCATTGGTATAAGACCATTTGAGGTACCATTCGTTCCGGCGATGTAAGAACCAGTAGCCCGAATGTTATGGACGTGTAAACCAATACCACCAGCAGACTTTGAAATCATTGCACACTGCTTCAACGTATCAAAGATACCATCAATCGAATCTTCCTTCATGGCAACCAAGAAGCAAGAGGACATTTGTGGATACGGGGTGCCAGCATTGAACAAAGTGGGTGACGCATGTGTGAAGTATCTTTGTGACATGTAGTTGTAAGTCTCGATGACTTTTGAAATATCGCGGCCATGGATACCAATAGCAACTCTCATGTTCATATGCTGTGGTCTTTCGGCAACAAGACCATCGACTCTTAACAAGTAGGATCTTTCCAACGTCTTGAAGCCAAAATAGTTGTAGCTGAAATCCCGATCGTATACGATCGCAGAGTTCAACTCATCAGCGTTCTCCATTATAATATCATAAGTCTCCTTTGATATCATTGGTGAGTGGAGCCCATTCTTTGGGTTGATGTAGTGGTACAACTGGGAAGCAACTGCTGAAAACTGTTTTGTTGTTTGCTTGTGCAAATTCGAAACTGCAATTCTAGCAGCCAACGTAGCATAGTCCGGATGGATAGTGGTCATATAAGCAGCAGTTTCAGCGGCCAAGTTATCCAACTCAATCGTGGTGACACCTTCGTACACTCCAGATATGATTCTTTGAGTCACCTGCACGGCATCGACATGATTAGCATCTAGACCATAGCATAACTTGAGAATTCTGGCTGTGATTTTGTCAAAACGAACAGGCTCTTTGCGGCCATTACGTTTGTAGACATACATTGGAGATTTGTGAATTGGATTGTCCGGCAGCAAAACAGATGGTGAACCTTACCTTTGAATCGGTGAAACTGAGTTCTGTGAACCTTGGATCTTACTTCATTTATATGGAAAGCATATAGAGTAGCATGCAGCAAGTATCGCGTTTCCATGGGTAGATTGTTTACTAGTTACCCCTAACGCGTAGGCAAACTGAAATTGGTCACATGACTAACTCCATTGACCGACAACAACAGCGTTTTGGGCTCCTAGAAACAAACAACAACCGTTCAGATCAAACACGATTCGACGAATGGCAATCTACTATAGTCTACAAGCCTCTTTGTGTGTCGCTTACAAAAGACAGTGGCTTTTTGAGCATCAAAAGCATCAGTGAGTATGTAATAGAGTGTCTCAGTTGATCAAAATGGATGACTAGCAGGCACCATGGATCATATCTACTAGTTTGGCTAACTCCCATGGGTATATTAGGTGATTGTAGATCTCTTGTGAACCTAAAAGGACCAATATTCTTTCTTGTTTAGTAGTCCAGTCAGTAAATCAAAGAAAAAAAAAAAAAAAGGGGAACAATACTACTTCTCCTTCCCATCCACCAAAGATGATGAGAAAACAAAGATCAACAAATTATCTAATCTCTTCTCTCATTTCTAGGCTTCAAATCTCTGTGCATTGCAAACCTCATCCATCCTAATGAGCTTGGTATATATGGTTGACAGCAATATCTGAAGACAGGGTAACCCTCTTATACTCCCAAAAAGGTTTATTGTTAATGTAGAGCACGACCTCTTGAGATCCCACCAAAAAATTCTTTCTCTGACGCCCTTTCGACGATGCCTTGTCTGACAAACAGTGAGTTGAGCTCATGAGCTGTTGTGTATATAATATATTGCGAAATCATCACTCAATTAGGTTTTTTGATCAGGCAGATCATCAATTCAACTCTCTAGTAATAATAGCAGAAGTTTATCAGTTCTTAAAATCAACCAGTAAGTGATCTTGTATCGGCGGGTCGCTTATCTAAGGGAAATCAACTAACAAACAAGGTGGTCATCGGACACATTCAGAAGCGATTTACATCCACATTGATGTGTGATAATATCAATAAAAATAATACCATCAATAGCGTCGCACAACAAGTCAATCTTCCATCTAAAAGCACATTTGTCTCAAAGGATTTGCAAACAATAGTAATTGCTCAGTTATCACTTTTAGTCACCAAGCTCAACAACAATAAAGATTTCGAAAAGAGTATCAAGGAAATCCATTACTTGCTAGATACTAACTCAAAAGAAGTTCACGTCAGATATCTACGCCGCTTGATCAATCTTATCTCAAGCGATATACACTCTGATAGAAAATTAGATTCGGAATCATCTATTGTATATAAACTCATCAAGTACGAACTAGACTATTTTTCTATTCACAATCCTTCATTCATCGACTATCTCAGACTATCTCTTTGCTTTCCAGATACAGAAGTTTTAAAGTTTTTCAAGCTCAGCAAGTTCTTTGAATATTTCGAGCTAACAGACTTCCAAAAGAATTTTTTCAGTCTCTCACTAATCGATTTTCTACCGGAAAATAATCAGGACCTTCAAGAGGTTATATTGAGTTCATTACCTGGATTACTCAAGGATCTAGCCACACTTTCAGACAGTAGGGATATTTCGTTGTTTTTGAAACTAGCTCTTGAAAACAAATACACCGCATTATCAGAAAAGCTCCCAATTATCATTGCATCCACAAAGAAAAACATCTCGAGAGAAAGAGTTGAAGCACAAAGTATCTCAAGTTCCACATACAGGGAAATATTAACATTTTACAATCACATAAGCACAATGAGTTTTGTGGATATTTTTCAACAGGTTGGACCTCATAACTTGTCTCCTGAGCAGTTGGCTCAATTGCTCAGTATTCAACAACCAGAAAAATCAGATGCTTTTATTGCATTCATATTATCAGAAATTTTGGCCCCAACTTCACAAATGATTGATGGAAATAGACCAACGTCATTGACCCCAAATAACATTGTTGAGTCTACCGCTCATGGTTCACTTTTACAATCCACATTGAGTAGACTCTCAAACACCCCAAATTGGACAAACGTTTTTGATATAATGTTTGACACATATCTCAATGACACATTAAAAATTACAACAACTTCATTGAGTCAGTTTTTATCAACATTGATTTCACTGCAAATTGATACATTTTTGCAGAAGTTGACGAAATCAAAATACTACGAATTCCAAAAGCAGTTTGTCATTTCCATTCACAATTTACCAACCTTGGTAAACGAAGGAGGTATCGACTTGTTAAAATTGAAGTTGGAGCCTGTAATATACGACCAACAAAACATCAGAGACTCCGTCATGTACTTCATCAATATTTCGAAGTTGGAGTTGATTTGTATTTCGAATTTGCAACAACGAGATGTGGAAGTTGGAAGTGATTTGTCTCAGTTATTTGATGAAGATTATAGGTCTGTTCCTGAATATATTGCTATAGGATCTTTATCTTTGTTGAGTGACGGATTAGAGAATGATTCTTCGATCATTCTCAGCATTTTTGACTCTTTAATTTCTCAATTATTGGATATCAACTCAACATACTTACCATTCATATTCAAAAAGCTTCACGATTATGATAGTGTCAAGCTTGCAAGTTCATTGTCCTCATACCATCTTTCGAGAAAAAATATTGACTCATTGAAAAAAATTCTTACATATGCGTTACCGTATGATAGCACTGTTGAACTCGTCTTGAAATCAATAACCGAAAATACCGACATTATCACATTTGCTATTGAAGCGTCCAAGCTGGGATGGCCTCATTTGGAGAAGTTTTTGAACGAAAAATTCGAACTGTTGTCTGATGAGGATGGAAAACCTTTCATGGAGGAAATATTAGTATTTATAGAGAAGCAATGTTCATCTTCTACACCTGTTGAACAACTAGGGTTGGAGACCGCATATGCATTGCTTAAAGTCATTTCAAGTCAAAGAGTTTCTCAACAAGTTTTTGAGAAGATAAACGACATACAGGTCCAAATGCTACAAACGTATCCTAGGTTAATCAACTTTGGGTTTGGTCATGATGAGGCTATATTGAAAGCAGATTCGCTTAACAAGGGATTTTCAACGGACGTTGAAGGAAAGATGAAGCTTTATTTTGAAAAGATGTACAACAAGGAAGTGGAGATAAAGATCATTACTGACTTATTGACTCAATTGAAAAGCTCTGATAATCCGGAAGATCAAGACTTATTTTCGTGTATGTTGCACTCGATGATTGACGAATATAGGTTTTTCCCAGAATACCCAATTGATGCTATTGCTTTAACCTCTGTGTTATTTGGTTCTATGATCCTTTTTAAATTGTTTGATGGCACCTCATTGCAGATTGCATTAAGGTATATTTTAGAATCGGCTCGACAATCAACAGAAAGCAACATGTTCAAATTTGCAGTTCAAGCTTTGTATGCTTGTAGACCAAGACTACCAGAGTTTGAAACTTATTGTGGTGTTCTTTTTGGCATTCCCGGTTTGAAAACCCAAGAGCAACTTTTCACATATATTGAAGCAGTTGTAAATCATACAGTTCTTCCAAAAGTTGCGAATGCTAGCGGAGATAAATCACAACTGCAAGAAAAACCAGCTTTGGTCTCAAGCCTCAAAAGTGTTCATCTTAGCAGCGAGATATTGAACGATGTTATTCAAGAAAAACCTCAGGAAGAAGTTTTGGATCGTGTATTGTTCTTGATCAACAATATGAGTGTCGACACTTACAAGTCAAAGCTTGAAGAGCTAATTGAACTTGTTGCCAGTAAGTATTTCAGCTGGTTTGCATCGTATCTAATTATTCAAAGAGCCAAACTTGAACCAAACAATCATGAATTATATGACAAAGTTTTGAGCGGTTTCAATTCTAGCTTACTTGATGCTCATGCATTATATATTACAATGGAACAAATCGTTGCAATTCTAAATAGCTGTGTTTCCAAGGAAGGTGATCAGGATTCTTTATCATCACAGGATAGACAACATTTGAAAAATTTGGCTTCCTGGTTGGGCCGTCTCACATTACTGCACAACAGGCCAATTGTCCATCAACTTATTCCTTTCAAGTACTTGTTACTTGAAGCTTTCGAATTGAACAAGTTATCAATCATCATTCCATTTGTGTGTAAGGTTTTGGACCAAACAAGAGACTCGAAAGTTTTTCAATATCCCAATCCATGGTTATTAGGTATCTTGAGAGTTTTAAAAGAGTTGTATGAAATTGGTGACTTGAAGTTGAACTTAAAGTTTGAAATTGAGGTTTTGTGCAATGACTTGCGTATCCCCTTTGAAGATATCGAACCAGCAAATGATGTAAGGTCGTATAAGCCTCAAGTCTTGATCAAGTTCTATGAAGAGTCTACTCAAGCTAGGAACTTAGTCAAGCAGTCATTAGCTGAATCAGTTTCAAATCCTTCATTACATCAACAGTTACTACATCAAAAGCTAGTCCAGCCCCAACTGCTGTTGCAAGCTGGATTTGCTCCTGGTCTTGCATCCGCTGTTTCTGTTTCAGGTATTGCATCTCCACTAAATGTCAACAATATTCTGTTAGATTCGAGTACCTTAGGTCCTTTCACAACACTTCAAGGACAAACGTCGTTCAATACCAATCCTAATTTGAAACATCTTTTTCAAATTGCCATATCAAAGTCTGTCAGAGAGTTGCTTCCTGCGCTTGTTGAGAAGGTCAATTCCACCGTCCTTTATTCTACTAGAAATTTGGTAGTCAAAGATTTTGCTTTGGATCCCGATGAATTAAAACTTCGTGCAGCAGCTCAACAAGCTGTCTCAAGTTTGGCTGACAGTTTAGCTAATGCTTCATGTCGCGAGCCTTTGAAAGAAAAGATCTTGGTTTCATTACGCCAGTTGTTGGCTAGCATGAATGTTCAGTTTGATCCGTTATATGATGAAGCTTGTCAATGTATCGACGACAACATGGACCTTGCAGCTAGCATTATTCAAAAAACAACAGTTGAGAAAGCACTTCAAGATTTAGAGGAATTCTTACAACCAAGTTATCTCATTCGTCGTCAACATAGAGAATCAAGATCGCAACAAGTGTTTGTTGATGTTAGCGCTGCTTCTAGATATGCAATTGGTTTACCGGAGCCATTGGGCATAAAACCAGGTGGTGTTACTCCTCAGCAGTTTGTTGTTTATGAAAACTTCGGCAAACTGAGAATGGCTCTTCTTCAACAACAGAGAGTCTCGACCTCATCAGTAGGTTTTGATCCACCTCAGCAGCAATTTGATCAACTGGTCGCGAACATAAGTACCCCAGTTGGTACGAATGCAGTGCCTGTTGTACCATTGCAACAGCAAGTTACATCTACAGCCCAAATTGACCTGGCCATTAATAGCTTACCACAATTTTTGGAAGTATTGTTGAAAAATGCAAACGAGTCAAGTTGTTCATTTTTATCTGAGATTTCAGATGATGATTCTGTCAAAGCTTTGATGGGCCAAATTTTGGCCCTTTGTATTAGAGCGCCAACCAGAGATGCTTTGTCATTGAAATTCGCCCAATCAATAGTCAACGTTTTATTTACAGCCTGTGAGAAACCATTAGCATGCGAAGTCTTCGTGACCTTATTGGAGAAAATTTGTTCTTTATCTTCAGCTACCGGTAATGATGTCACTTACTGGTTGGTACATATTTACGATGAACGCAAGTTGAATAAGAACGTTATGAAAGCTTTGCTCAATAGTGGATTAGTTACATCTCTAGAACTAGATAAAAGTTTATCGGAATTAATAGTAGCCAAGAATCAGTCTGCTATTATTTTCAGTGCTTTATTATTATCGGAGATTTTGTTTGGAGACTCGCCAACGTTTTTGAGGTCTGAGTTCGTGTCGGTGATTTCTCAATTGAGAACTATCAAATCTGAGTATCCTCAAGTTGCTGCTTTGTTTGAACAGTTAGAAGAGAGCAAGAAACATACAGGAAAAAGTTTGGCCATTGAAGTCGGCTACCTTTTTGCTGAATGGGTTAAAATATGCCAACATGAAAATAATGAGAATGCTGGACTTATCAGGAAAGTTTTCATCAAGAGCTTGTTTGACAGCGGAATTCTCTCCAATAAAGACTTCTTCACTTTATTTTTTAGACTCGGTATCCAGATGTCTACTTTGGCTTTCAATAAGGGTAATGAGTCCAAAAAGGATAGTAACGACTTATATGATTCTACGGATGCATTTGCTGATTTGGTGATGGAAATGTTGATTGCCGTTGAAGACGACAAGAAAAATCTACAAAAATGCATTCTCTTGAAGTCAATTTTATCAATCGTCACAGTCTACTTCGCGCTGGATCATGAAGTCAATGAGAAAACTTTCAATCAAAGACCGTATTTCAGAATTTTCTCAAGTTTATTGAGCAACTGGGCAGATTATAAGTCAAACGCCAAACTGTCAGATCCTGTTTTGTCATTTGATCAGAGTTTTTACTTTATCATTGCAGAAAGATTGATTGGTATGCAACCATTAGCATTCCCAGGTTTTACATTTGCTTGGACATCATTGATCTCTCATCGTTTATTTTTACCTTTCCTTATGGAAATGGCTGACAATGCGGGTTGGTCCAGAGCAATTCCTTTGTTTGCAGCTCTATTGAAATTTCAGTGCACATATGCTAAAGGTAGTCAATTGCCAGATCAAATCTCACTCATTTACAAAGGTACAATTCGTATCTTTTTAGTTCTTTTGCATGACTATCCACAGTTCCTTGTGGAAAACCATTACCAATTAGTGACTGAAATTCCGTCGTCCTTTGTCCAATTAAGAAACGTCATTTTATCTGCTGCTCCTCCAAATGCTGTTATTCCGGATCCATTTCAAGCTGGGTTAAAGGTTGATAGGTTGCAGGAGATCAATATTGCTCCTGTGATTGCATACAATCCTGTCAATGACTTGGTCGATAGGAACTTGAAAAAGAACATTGACAACTATTTGCGTATTCCATCATTCTCTATTATCAAAAATATTCTTTCGGCTTTAAAGTTGTCTGAGCCAAAGGTTGATGCTGGTATTGGCTACAGCAAGTGTAACTACAACATCAAGTTGGTTAATGCTATTGTGTTGTATATTGGTATGAATGCTGCAAGCGAAAAGACTCCTTTCAACCAAAAGTCATCTCAGGTTTCATTATTGGCATCATTAATTCATGAATCAGGCTCTATTGAGTTACAGTATCAAATCATTGAAGCCATTGCAAACCAGTTAAGATATCCTAACTCACATACCCACTGGTTTAGTTGTGTTTTGATTTATTTCTTCAGTACTCAGTCTGTTTGGCATGGAAACAGAGTTGTCATTCAACAACTTATTACAAGAGTTTTATTGGAAAGAACCATGTCTCATAGACCTCATCCATGGGGTTTGTTGATTACTTTCACCGAATTGTTGAAAAACACCGAATACTCTTTCTTTGAGTTGCCCTTCACCAAGGATCAACCAGAATATGGTCCTTTGTTCTCAAGTTTGTTGGGTCATATCAGTTCAGCAAGTTCAGGTTCAGCTTCTTCTGCATCTGCATAATTAGTACTTTCATTTAGTCATCAATGTCATCGTTTAGTTTCTGTCTAATGATATCTTACATTTTTTTTCTCTTTGTTAATTTTATAGCTCCAAGTTTGGAAAATTATCTTCGTTTTGAATTTTACTGTTCTGTTGGCTCTTTCGCACTTGCTTTTAGTCTGTTTTCTTTCCTTGTTCCTTTGATCTATCTTTAAACCAATGTATACTAATTATTTAACTTTTTATTTTTGTTTTGTATTATTAACGTTCAATCTTAAACTGGGGTCGTAAATACTGGTAATGAAGTAATATATGAATCAACACCAGTTATGAACGCCTCATTCTCTATATAATCGGTCTCTTTGAAATCAACAGGAGACAAAGCACTACACATCCCAAAAAGCAAAAGAAGTAGTTAGTAAAATTTATCATCTCCTACTAAAGGTGTTGGTTAAATGAACTTACTTTTTCACAACATGTTCAATGTACAAATTCGAATAAATATCATTCAACAGAAACTGCATGTTCTCTACCATTGGATCGGTCATCAAACAAAATTTCAAACCAGAACCAGATTCATAAAAGTGACATCTATATCTGGATGTTGAAAATGTTCTGAAATTGTTGATTTTAGAATCACTCGAAGGATTTAGCTTATTACTTATTTGCTTTAGCGAGAATATTGCACCAAAAAGTAATTTCGAATTGTCATCTTGATTCTTTGTGTTTATGGTTCCCTGTACTCCTGAATCTTGGCCAACCTGTGTTCTCACCAATGGGAACCATTCTCTACTGTATATACAATTGCCTGAAAGTTTTTCGTTGTTAATAACTTCGTGGCTTGCGATATTGTATCCAAACTAAAAAAAGCTTACAATGCCTATCGTAAACCCAAAATGAATATACTGCCATGTCTCTCTAATATTTGTTATGTATGTTTGTGTACATCAAAGTATTATTATATCATGTGTTTATCGCTTTTCAGTACAAATCATCAAAACAATTATGTGTAGACCAAATTCCATTTTACACGACTAAATAGTTTACTCAATAAATAAATACCTTACGAATATAAAATAACATCTCACGCGAAACAAAAAGCTTAACTAAACATTCTCACTGTCTATCAACTCTTCTAACATCTCGTTGATATCGGCTTTACTTTTCAACTCCTTGATAGGCAGGACTGCATCACCACCGGAGTCAACATTTGCCTTAGTATCATCGATGATATCCCCAACTTGATCATTTAATGGTAAAGATGGAGCTTGTGCCTTTGGTAAAACCTTTTGGTTCGAAACCTCTTCATTTTGATCAACTTTTGCAGCATCTTCTGAGGTTTGATGTTTATTTTTGGTTTGTTTTGAATCTTGTTCGAAGTATGATTTCTTTTTATCAATTTCGTTAAATGATTTTTCCGCTTGAATCTTTGATCCGCTATTTTGTTGCTGCTGATTTATATCTTTCATCAATTTTGGATCAAGAATATCATCCTCTTCGTTTGATTTTGGTTTCTCTTCATGCAAGGTTTCTGGTCTCTTTGCGATGACCGGCTTCTGTGAGTGTTTCTCAACAGAACGTGACCAACCAGTCTTAAACAATGGGTCCATATCAAATCTTGGGAAGATATGAGCTTCTGTGTTATAAATGACCTTGGTCAAGTCGTACTTTTTCTCTTCATCGTCATCAAATAAAAGATAGAGATACTTTAACGTTTCAGCCAACCAAAAACTTTCCATATTATCCTTCATCTTTGGTGGATCTGTGGTAACATCATCCAAAGATGTATACCTGACGTGTTCATCTTTGCCGCCTTTCGTTACTCGGGTATGCTTGATGAAGTTTTGAAAGATTTCGTAACCCCATTCTCTATATATTGGATCTTTTGTGATCTGATATAAATAGTACAAACTTTCAACAGTTTCAGGTCTTTGCAAATTATGTCTGTCCAAAGGCTTGATCTTGAAATCTTCCTTAACCGAAGAATCTGTATTGAAAACAACAATCTCTGGTGATAACCCAGTAGCAGGAACATCATGGTACATCTTGTAACAGGTACGTGTGATCTCTTTCCCCAACATAAAATCTGCCTCTGATGTGGTAGACCAAGTTTTAGACCTTCTTGCAGTGGTGATCTCTTCACCTCCAGTGGCACCCAACGCAAAAAGTCCACCGATGAAACAAACTAAATGATCCATTTTTGGATCTAATTGAGCTCCAATACCGTTAGGCAATTCGCCAATAAAAGTATAACCATTAGGTTTTGATTTACCCAATAAGTGTTGCTTGATACCTTGAACGGCTTCCTTGTACATTGCTTGATAAATTGGCTCATCAGTTTGCAAATATTGTTTCAACAAGTATTCGTAGTATGAATCACCTCTTGAACCCAATCTGATCAAATTTCCTTGATATTTGCCAGTCTCGGGATTGACAAAGATTGGAACCAATCCATCTTTTGGATTATTAGAATCCAACACTGCCATGACTTGTTCAACCTTGTCCCAGTATAAACTCTCACCAGACAATTTGGATAAATATTTGAACTCCAATTGCAATGTTGCAACTTCAGCTGTTGATGAGGCACCACCATCTGCATGACTTTTAATACCTTTCCCAGATTTCAAGTTCACAGAGGCATATGGGATACCCGTCTGAGAATCAAAGCTTCCTAGTAACCTATTACCCAAATCGACAGCTTTATCCAAGTACGCATCTTCATTTGACAAATAAAATGCACTCAACAAACCACCTAACATTCTGATCGTTGTTTCGAAGACATTTACCTCGTAATCCATGTCATAAGTCAATTCATTAATAACCCAGTTTTTTGCCCTTAGTACCTCATCCTTACAGTCCATAATCATTAAAGTATCCAAGGTATCAACAATTATCCAGCCTAATGGCATGTCGCCCATGTTCTTTCCGGTTTGTGAAATAGGTCTGTATACATCATAGCCCCATCCATGATTCTCATAATCATGCCAGCTCTCCAAAAATGCATTTCGAACCTCTTCCTTTCTTGTTTTCCAGATCTCAGAGGTTGACTCAATTTCATCAGACTTCAACAAAATACCAACATGATAGACACCATATATGAAGAAAAAAATGATAGATGCTTTCAACAACATTTTCTTGATTGAAAATTTGGATGACGAGTTGAATGGTTTGTCTTTATATAACGGTAGCTCTGTCTTTTTTGCTCTCCAATTTCCTCCCTTATTGCCGAATGATGGCGCTCTGATATCGAATGAAAGGTTGCTCATAAAAAGAGATAGGCACAAAGAGTGTTTCTTGATGGAATTTATAAGATGATCAAATCAGTCGTCGATCACTTTTTTCCTCTCTGTTTAATATCAACCACCACTTGTTGATCTCAAAATTTATTTCTTCGAAAAACGAGCTATCAAAACAAATAATCACAACAGCTCAATGGAGAAATCTTACCTCTTCAATTCAACTTATGCTATCAATATATTCGCGAGATGGGGTGTCAAAGATTTGAACAAGTATTAGATCTTGTTATAAAAATGGAAAACAAAAATATGACTTCTTAATACGGTAATAAACCACAAAGGGTAATTTTCATTTCTAGACAGTGCTTTGAGTTTACAAATACTTGAAGTGAAAAGGAATGGAGAAATGAAGCTAATTAATTGATAAGGGGAATAAGTTCTGCAATTGTGTGGAGTGAGAGATTCAAGCATCCAAAGCCTTACGTTGTTCTTCAGCAACCTTCAAGCCATTCTCCAAAATTTCCATTAATTCATCCTTATCTTCTAATCCAATACTGATTCTAATAATATTTCTATCAACCCCCCATTTCTCAACCTCATCCAACTCGTTGAAATGCAGCAATATGGCATATGGACAGCACAAAGTGAAGTTTGTTCCCAAAGATGGTCCTTTTGAAAGTTTGACCTCGTTGAAAAAGCATTTAGCATCAACTTCTTGTTTGAAGGTTAATGAAAACAATCCACCGTATCCACCATTCAGTGTCTTGTATTGGTCGTAATACTTCTTAGATGGTGATAGTGTTGGATAGAACAAGCTGTCAATGAGAGGTGACTTGTTGAAAATCTCAATTGCGGACAACGTGGTTTCGTTTGTTTTCATAACTCTCTTCTTGAAGTCTCTCGAGTTTCTTTCAAGATAGATTGTATCCTCTGCCCAGAAGATTTCCTGTTCGAAAGTTTCATTCAACACCGTTTTGAAAATTTTGTAATTTTTCGAGTTTGGGTTCAAAATCATCGAACCTGCCATAACGTTTGAATCACCAGAAAACACTTTTGTCAACGAAGATGCGATAACATCCAGATATGGCAACACGTGAATGTTCAAGAAATTACCAACGGTTTCATCGACCACGATGCTGAATCCAAACTCATCGGCCAATTCTCTAATCTTTGCCAAGTTAGGCGTTTTTAACAACGGGTTGGATGGGCATTCACAAAACAAGGAGAATATTTTCAACTCACCAGATCTCAACTTCAGTTCTAACTCGATCAATGAATCATCATCTCCAAATCCATAGAAATGTACTCCTGCTCCCCATTTCTTCAAAATATTTAAAGTATCAACGTATGGGAATCCAAAACAGACAGACTTGTACAACTCTCCTTGTTCTGGGAATGACTCCAACAAAAGTTGATGTGCGTTGAAGATCGAAGCCATACCGGATGGGAAAAGATAAACATCGTCGTCACTAACATCTACCAAGTTCGAGAATTGTGGGAAATCTTTGGCCGATTCGTTGATACTTGCTGCAATTCTGTTCTTCAACAAGCTTCTTGCCTCATTCGTGAACTTTAAATCTAAATTTCTACCAAACCTTTCCTCGATGAATGTCGAATATTCCTGCTCTTGGTTGATTGATGTGATTGATGTTGCAGAAGTTCTCAATGATGAAGACCTCCTTTGGTTTCTTAATCTTGATTTTTTCTCCAACTCCTTTGCTGTTGCCAACTCTTTTGATCTCAAAACGCTCTCTTTCAACAAGGTTGGTTGCAATTCGTTAAGAATATATTCAGCCATTCTTGATGAAATACCCTCGCCTGAGTGTTGCCAGTAACTCTTGGCAATAGGAAACTCTGATGAAGGGAAAAATATGATGCTGAAGTTGGTGGCAATCTTGGTGCTCTCCTCCTCAACGGAGGAAGGACCAGGGGTCGATAACTGTAAGATTCTGACTGGGCATTTGGTCAATTCAGATTTGGATTTGAGGAAGTTCCTGCACCTCTTCGCAACACTATACGTTGGAAATATCATTGACTTCTCGTCATCTTTACCGTATGAAAGCTCCAACAAGTGGGACAACTTTTGAATCTGAGTGTGCAAAAAGAACCTTGGGTACCCAGAGTTCATCTTCTTGACAACCCAATCTTGACCTAATTCGTACCCAACTGTGGCTTCCCATGTTGGCAACGTAACTGATACAGCGTGCTGTGTATTGTTCGGAATTGGAGCACCAATCTCTTGCGATATGTTTGAATGCATTTATAATCTACAAAGATACCCTCTTCCTTCAAATCTAGGGATTCAACTCGTCAAAAATGAAGTATTCAACCGTTTCTTATGACTCAATTTTCGATTTTCGATTTTTTTCATTGGGCAATACTGAGGGGCTGTTTTCATTTTGGCTTTGTGGCCGCTACATTTCACTGTCAAAGTTGGATTTTATAATCCAATATGATAGATCAAGCGAGGTGTGTGAAAGGAGAGGTTCAGACTTACGGGAGGAAGTTACCAATGGAGTCAAGAAAAAAGATAATGATAGAGAGACAAACGTGAAATTCAATCGATTCTATCAGCAGCTAGTGAAAAGTCTCTCACCACTTCTCAAAGCACAAGAATTGATCTCAAATCAGGAAGTCCCAAGATCAGCTAAGCTTTATTTTTTGTTTTTGTCTATCCAAATATATATGTATGTTAAAAAGTTGCTGCTGCTGTAAGAAGTCCCAAGTTGAATAAATTAGATCAAGTGATAAGTGGCCAGGAATCCAAGTTGATCTTACAAAACAAACCTGTATTCTTGGATACATCTCATATAATCATTTATTCATAATAATAACAGAAGAAAAAGAAAAAGAGAAAAAGAGAAGAAAAATAGTCAAGTTTTGGAAAATGAGTGATAAAAATGGTTGAATGATGACAAGTAGAAATGATAGAATAAAAACAATGGCTTTTGGGGATATCTTCTTTTTTTTTTCTCTCATTCTTAACCTCTCTCTTTGTTACGATCTCCGTTGCGTTGAAAGTAGTGATATTGAAATGATAAGAGCTTGAAAGGTTTATTCTCTTCATCGATTGTTGATTGATACTGAGTGGTGATCTTTCGCGCCCTTCTTCTACTTCTTTTTCTTTGACAAATGGGAGCGGAGGGAGAAGGAGGACGGACAGACAGAAAAAAAAATTGAGCTTCACTCAAAAAGCATTGCATTTGTCTCTAGCGGTATCTATTTGGATACTTCGACAACTTTGGCACCTGGTGAGTTGAATCTTGGATGTCTTGGGTCGTTGATGAATTCATCCGAGTTCATTGAAGCAGTGGCACCCTTACCGATCAAGTAGTAAGCAGTGATACCTGATTACAGCATGAAAAGAAAAAAAAAACGCGAGTTAGTCAACTGCTCATGTGTGTGCTGTGTGCAATTCGAAATTTAGCTTCCCATTTCAAAATTCAGATCGCCATCCAAAATGAGTCTTGATCATACATACCACCTGCGAAAAATTGCCAGTAGTTCTTTAATAATGGGGTTGGGAAAGTCTTTAAAGCCATTTTATATGAATTGATTCTAATTACTTGATGAAAAGGAAACGTTTGTACAATACCAATAGACGCTGATGCTGTTTTAACTTATTCTACTGCGGATGTCGCTCAACAAAAAAAAATTTAAAACGATTTTGATTGAACAGATGAATTTGCTATTTAGCGCACTACCATTTCGTTGATATTACACACACTACTGTTTGAACACCCTATATATCACTATATCAGGCGTATTGTCGTTGAACCAGACAAGCCCATGGTCGAGGCGATGCTGCAGTGTTCTTGTCTCGAGAATCTCGAAGCTCAAGAAGGCGTCTTCCTGGAGGATTTTCTCGAAAACGGCAATGGTGTCTTCGTTTCTGATTGTGGCAGCGATGATGATGTCATGGCAGCCCGTACACTCGGCGAAGATGGACCTGAAGCACGAGACCAAGTCTGGGATGATGGTGGAGTCGTAGGTTATGTCGGCGCCCACTACAAGGTTGATGTCTGTGGAGGGCAACTGATCCACATTCCACCACAACTTGCTGCATTTCAAGTTTTCGCTGGTTGGGTCTATGTCGTTCAATTTCAAGTTCGGGGACAACGACTCGATCAACGAGGAGTCGCCGTCTGTTAGGTATACCGAGCTCTTGCTCATCAGCGGCGACTGCTGGAGTTTTTTCAAAATCGAAATTCCAACCAAACCGGTCCCGGTGCCCAACTCGAGCACGTTCAACCCATGGCTGGTATCGCCTAGATACCGGTCTAGTAGGAAGTTGGATAGGTATATCGAGGCCTCCCAAGTCCTCAACCCAGTGGTGCCTAGGCCGCTGATCACGTTCTGATTTTCTCTGATTTTGATCGAGCGTTGTAAACTCTTGGAAACCTGGTACTCAACCACGTCGAGCTCGGTTGGGTCCAAGGGAACAGATGGAAGAAGCTCCACATATGTTGTGTAGAACCGATCTGAGATCTCTGCACCAGCGGATTCGTACACCATCAAGAACCTTTTGATAAACTGCTTGATGTAAAATGGATTGATGCAAATTATTGCGTCCAAGACATGGTCCAACAACTCCTCCTGCTCATCTACTGTTACCTCCAAAGGTACCTCAATATGTACAATGGGTACCCTCTGCCTAAGTCTACTCGATAACCTCTCCATCTTCTACTCAGCTCTCGTCTCATCCTCTTTTACAAGCTGTTCATCTTCTGACCTCTTTTCAATAGCAGCCTCTGTTGATCCGGAGTATGAAAAATTTCGGAGGCTGTTCTGGGTTCTCCTCTTGAATGATGATGAAGTCTGATCAGTTGATATATGACCTCACGGAGTGTTTGAAGCCATTGAAGGGGTGTTTAAAGTGGTCTACATGGCAGCAAAATGTGCATATTACTAACATCGTACAACACTCACCCGGACTATCCATTCATACTAGTATCAAACCGAGATGAGTTCTTTGTAAGAAGTACGTCAAAAGTTTCAGTCAAAAAGACCAAGAATGGTGACCGGATAATAGCTCCATATGATATGGCAAGAGCTGAGCATGGCACTTGGATTGGTCTCACAACAAGTGGTAAGATAGCTGTGTTGGTCAATTACAGGGAAGAGTCCGCGTTGGTCCAACCGGTGTCGGTCTTATCAAGAGGCTCAATCCCACTCTCTTTTCTAGAGTCCAATTCAACCCTGCCTGTATTCGAGAACAGCATCATCGAGAACGACACTTGTTATCGTAATGTTGGTGGGTTCAGTCTTATGTTTGGGGATTTGGGCGGATTGATCCACAAAAATGGTTCGTTAAAAGTCATCTCCAATAGGGGCCTAACTAACGAAATTTTCAACAGGGGATCCACCAAGAGATATTTTGGACTTTCCAACTCCCTTTTCAATGAACCTTGGCCAAAAGTGTTGAAAGGAGAGGCGCTTCTCGAGAACCTGATTACCTCGTCGTTGGGATCGTCAAAGAGCGAATTGATCGCAAAGCTATTTGGGATATTATCTACAAACGATGTCCCACCTGATATGAGCTATCAGGACTCTTTCCAAGAGTTCAGGAAAAGTATATTTATACCACCGATCGAAACGTTGCCCATAGCTAGAGATAACAAATTTGTCGGTAAATACTATGGGACTAGAACCCAAACAATAATATTGGTCGATAAGTTCGGTGAAGTAACCTATCTAGAGAAAACTTTACATTCAAGTGACGACTTGACTGAAACCCCATCTTTGAAAGAGATCAAATTCAACTTGAATGGTACCAATGGTATTCAAGACGATGATATTACAGTAGTTGGGGATTTGAAGTTATAACTGATAATTTGTCTGTGTGGAGGACACGAGTTGCTAGCCGAGAAGACACAACACAAAATATGCGTTTATATGCCCATTCTATCTCAGCGCTTTAGATGAATAAAAGTATATCCATTTCATATTTTAGTCTTACAAGACTTCTCAGAAGCTCTAAATGACCGTCTTTTCTTTACATCGCCGGTCTCCCTATTCTATGTCTCTTGCGAAACCTTTTTTACGAGACATTCTCGAAGAAGGCTTGAGATCAATTCAGATACGAACAATAGATATCGTATTGGCCAGTATGTCTCTAAACCAGGACTCACAAACTCATATAAATGTAAAATTACTTAAGTATGTTCGCCGCGGGGTTCGCCGAGTTTCGAGAGTTTTTCCGATTTTGATTGGTATAAATCATATCGGTTATCCAGTAGATAGGTGTTCAAGTATGCCAATAGCAGTATTCAAAGAGCAAGAATTATCTTTAGAAGGAAATTATCATGTCGATTCAAATACTTGGTGAACAGGAGTTTCACGATCAAATCGTTTGCAACTATACAGGTAAGTTGAGGCATCTTTCTGGCAAATAAGTGACTTTCCAGTTCAAGTACTAATAATGAAAGTTCTGTGTCGAACGTGTAGATGTTATTGGAGAAAAGTTAGGAGGTTCGATAGTCTCCTTTTCAGACGAATGGTTTGCTGAAGCCTCGAACTTGATCAAGCCTAAAGCACCAATTCGTGATGCTACAAAATTTGTCTACTCTGGAGCTTGGTACGACGGTTGGGAAACAAGACGTCACAACACCGAGGAGTCGGACTACGTTATCATCAAGATGGGAGTCTCGTCTGCCAAGTTGATTGCGTGTGAGATAGACACAGCATATTTCAATGGTAACCATGCACCATTTATTACGGTTGAGGCATCCAACGATTTGGAGAACTGGGATACCATCATCTCAAAGATGGAATGTGGTCCATCCCAAAGGCATTTTTTCAAAAGAGACTCAATAACAAAGGAGAACTACACCTATGTCAGATTGAAACAGTATCCAGACGGTGGTATTGCGAGATTTAGATTATACGGAACAGTTGTGCCAATCTATCCAAATGATTTATCCACAGTATTGGATTTGGCAAGCGTCAACAACGGTGGTGTCTCAACATCGTACTCCGATCAACATTTCGGTTCTGCTGATAACTTGTTACTACCTGGAAGAGGCCATGACATGAGTGATGGGTGGGAAACAAAAAGATCAAGATCTCCGGGTCATGTTGATTGGGTCATTGTCAAATTGGGTCATGAATGTAAAATTCAAAACTTTGTAGTTGATACTGCTAACTTCAGAGGTAATTTCCCACAATTTGTTGAGATGTACGGATTGAGAAAACAAGGTGATGCTTCACATGATGATCCAAGTTGGATCAAGTTGGTTGCAAAGTTTAAGACCGGTCCTGATTTTGAACATGATTTCAAAATTGATGAAGATTATAAGAATGAGGTTTTCTCTCATGTCAAGTTAGTCATCATCCCAGATGGTGGTGTTAAAAGGTTGAGGGTTTTTGGTACTATTGCTCTTTAAATATTGTCAAACTTTGGGATTCAATACAGGTTGTGTTAAAGTCACATTCAGTAAATTTTGTAGGCTCTTGGTGAACAATGCGGAGCAGAACCAACCATAAACCTATTCAACTTAACTACAAAGCCTTTTTATGTCTATATATATTGTTTAAAAAGGATATACAGTTGCAAATGAATTGTGCTTGAAGTCAGCTTTGGCAGGATTACGTATACATGTGATTACGTAAGAAATGAATGATGAAAAATGTCCAATAATGTTCGAAATATTGGAAAGCTTTATCTTATCAATTGAACTGTACAGGACTTTGAAGGTAGCTCGGTCAATCCAAAATCGCTTGTTCTTAGAGGACGAATACTAACAAAAAGGAAGGGATTCAATGTCATATCAAGAAAGAGGAGGAGGCGAAGAAGAAGTTGAGCCGTTGTTAAATTCACCATTGATTGAGGGCCATACATACGGTTCGGCAAGCTTGAACACCTTGACAACAACATTATCAAATGTCGAGTCAATCTTGAACGTTGATCATAACTTATCGGCTAACACAACGTTGATAAATGAGTTAAAATTTATCTCGAAAAATTCAATCTTCTTGATAATTACATTTTTGCTACAGTACTCATTGAGTGTATTGGCTACGTTTTTTGTCAGTAGATTGGGTTCCAAACAATTGGGCTCTATCTCCTTGTCATCAACAACCTTCTACATCACTGGTCCCGCTTTGATAAATGGTGCATCGTCATCGTTGGACACTTTGGCGTCACAAGCATTCAGTGCTAAGAATTACAACTTAATGTGTCTCTACATTCAAAGATGTGCGTTGATGATGTTGATCTGTTTGATACCCTTAAACCTTTTATGGTGGAACTCCCATCATATTTTGACTATGTTGGTTCCAGATGATGATGTCGTGGAGTTGACATCAAAGTATTTGAAGATTTCATCATTCGGTGCACCTGCTTTGATTATTTTTGAAGTGGGCAAAAGATTTCTACAACTGCAAGGTATTTTCAACGCTACAACGTATATTTTGATTGTCACCGTTCCTATCAATTGTCTTTTGAACTATACGTTAATCTGGAGTGAGTCATACTCTATGGGTTTTATTGGAGCACCAATAGCATTGGTCTTGAGTTATTATGTTATGGTTGTCTTATTGATCCTATACATTGTGTTCATAGATGGGAAAAAGTACTGGACAGGCTTCCAGTTGTCAAAGGCTTTCACAAATTGGTTAAGGTTGATAAAATTGGCCATACCAGGAGTGATCATGATTGAAAGTGAAGCATTGGCGTTTGAATTATTGACGTTCTTTTCTTCACAGTTTGGTGTCGCTGGTTTGGCATCTCAGTCAGTCGTTTCAAGTATCGCAAGTTTGGCATTTCAACTACCTTTTTCAATGGCTGTCTGTTCGTCAACCAGAATTGCCCATTATGTTGGTGCAAACATGAAACATTCGAGTAAAGTCTCGTGTAGTGCTGCTCTACTCTCATCTGTGCTGGCAGGATGTGTTAACTTCAACTTGATGTACTTCGGCAGGTATAGAATTGCAGATATATTCACGAAGGATCCGGATGTCAAGTTTTTAATTGTTAATGTGTTCTTCGTTGTTGCATTGATTCAAACATTTGATTGTGTTAACGTTTTATGTGCTGGTTGTCTTAGAGGTCAAGGTAGACAAAGAATCGGTAGTTTCTTGAGTTTTCTCAGCTACTATGTCGTTGCCACACCATTGGAATATTTTTTCGCTTTTAAATTAGGTTATGGTGTTAAAGGTCTATGGATCGGTATATCGATTGGTGTTTTTCTGTTGACCGTTGCTGAAGTCATTTGTGTCCTCAAAAGTGACTGGGAGGAAATCATTAGGGAGAGTAATAAAAGAAACGAAGCTGAGTAATTACATTTTCAATAGAATTTTATTTTTGTTTTCAAAGTTTATTCTTTTTTTTTGAATAATAAAAAGTTGAATAAATTACATTATCAATGTTCGTCAGAAATCATCAAAGCTCGACAGAAATTGAAGAATTGAAGGAAATAAAAAAAACAAGATTATAAAAGTACAATAGGGGTCAGTCAAAGGTAATCAGTTGAACTTAATGATTCTTTTTTTAGTTCAGCTTTCTGGTTCTGTTGGTCCTACCTTTTGAATGGGAAACAAAGTATTCGTCCAAAAATTCCGGTTGGACTTCACTGACGTAGAAGTGGCCACCGTTAAAAGTCCATGAAACACTATTTTCTGAATATTCAAATTTGGCTGATGTTAATCTATTTAAAATACTTTCGGGATCGTTTGGATTTATAGTATAACCAGGAGGGACCAACGGTTTTAGACTGATGATTTTGGTTCCCACTTGCAATCCCTTGAATAAGGTTGCGACTTTCGCGTTCAAATCGGCGTCAAACAAATAGTTGTTAACTAATATGACTTGGCATCTCTCAACAACTTTACGAACCTCATCGTTATTTTCGAAAGATTGGTTCAAAAAGTGGTTAACATTACCATGCGCCAATCCAAAAATTCTGCACCTTTTCAAAAACTCTTGGTTTTGAATCTCTGATAACTTCGATGCATTTGGCATTATCTCACAACCATGAGATTCACATCCGTACTCTAATGCAGCTTGAATAACGCAGTTTCCAACACCAGAACCTAGATCTATGAAACAATGGGATTTGTCGAGATGAACTCTATCGTATACTTGAGAAAGAAAACTTGGTAATAACTCCCCGTAAACTTCATTTGAAAAAGCTTTATACGATCTCAAAATCGAAACATTCGGGGTGATCGTTCGTGTGTAAACCTGGTTCAACAATTCGTGAATAATATCTCGGTTGAAAGTTTTCTTTTCTCCGCTGTTTAAATACTTCAAAATAGTCTTTTCTTCACGAGCTTTATCAATCAATTCATTGAATTTGTTGATTTGTTCCAACAAATCACTGAACCTCTGTTCGAATAAGGCGTTTATGTATTTACCAACAATACTTTCCAACGGTTCATCCTCATTTTTCACTTGGATTCTTAAGTTGTCAGGTAAAAACATTGATGAGATCATTTCCATGGTTTTAGCGATCTCTTCAAATGGATTCAACTGATCATCTTTTGGTATCATAAGTATGTACTCTTCTTTATAATTTGAAAAGGGTGTTGACAATGAAACCGAGGCATATGGAAATTTCTCATTGTTGTAATAATTTTTTTTGAAATGAGTTATGATTTCACCAGCCGTGACTAACTTTAACGGTGATTCGTCATCTAAGAGATCATAATCAGTCTCGATGTTTTTCATTTTATAAACTTCTTCGATAAATAGCTTTCTATCCTCAATATTCAAGTTTTTAGTGGCTGATAAATTCATGAACCAAGGAAATTCATCTTCTTCCTCCAATATCTCTTCCTTGACCTCCGATAAACTATTTGAAACTGAAGCTTTCTCTTCTTCAACGGTCATACTATCCTTTTTGATCTTTTTCGATTTGATCTTAATGACCTTTTTCTCTTTTTCGTCTTTAATTTTTGGTTTACCTCTGGACTTCAACCGAGATTCCTCTAGTTTGTTCAATGGAGATGTGTCTCTGTTATTCCTTGGATCAGGCGTTGTTGATTTTGATTTCGAAGTTTTCTTTTTAATCCTCACTTCCTCTTCAATGATAAAACGTTTGGTTTGTGGTTTGATCACTCTTGTATATGAATCCACCTTACTGTTTCTGTTGAACCAATCTCTTCCTGCCAAGAGTTCATTCAACGCGTTGTTCGAGACAGCCTTAGGTTTGGGTTTGCTTGTGATTACCTCACCGTTCAGTATTCTCTCCTTCAAGATTCTTTGCAGCTCTTCTCTCTTTTGACGCAGCAAAGCCTTCTTTGAGAGGGTATGAACTCTTGGTGCCCTTGGTACTTTTGGTTTGGGAGTTGTTGAGAACTCAACAACAGGACGGTTGGTCATCTCCATGGCTCTCTTTACTGAAGAGTCTCGGACTCTAGATCCGGAACTGAACGATGTGGTATACCAATCAGAATCTGCAAGAAGCAAATTCAAAGCATTGCTCGCCCTCTTCTTCTTTTTGGGAGGTTCAGCAACCTCCTTCTCCTGATCATCTGAGTAAACTGATGTTGCTGGAGTGCTGGCTGATGACTGTTCTGTTTCACCGGGAGATGATATCACGGAATCTTTTTCCAAACTTGCCATGTAAGATTGTTGATCTGGGTTGACAGCCACTGGCGCTATTGGAGGCACTTCTTCAACAGACATTTCAGTACTTTTAACAAAAATCGATCAAAAATGGATTGATACTATATACCAGCAACGATTGACTACCTGATGAATAGTCTCTGAAGTTGTAAACTCGTAGTATTCTGTTTATATTCGAATTTGATGAAATTTTAATCGAAAAACTCTTCTGGACGCGTTTAGTTGAGAAAAATTGCACGACCGTAATCATGTATGGGAACAGGTCAAATATGAGTATTGGTTGGCAAAAATGGCTCGCTTACATGAGTAAATGACAAACAGTCTTACTTTACCATACAGTACCACTTGATGATGTAGTAAAGTTTTTCTGGCCTTATAACAATGGTATGTGGTTGATTTCAGTCGGATTTTTCTTGCATCTATCAACAACCATGACATTATGACTACAATTATGTGTTTTCGAGATCTGAAGGACAAGTTGACAGACAAATATTCCGTGTCATAAGATGTGTGAGAATAAACAGGTTTAAATAAGATTATTGGGTAACTGAGAAGCAAGCAACTAACCCCTAGCTTTTTTATCGCTAATAAATGAAAAGGGGTTCTGAATGCTTAGTGTTGAGGGCCAGCTCCGAAATATAGTTATTTCATTCTCAGAAAACAGCACAGTTTGTGGAGCAACATTAGTTGTATTTGGCAAAGTGCATTTTCTCGGCTAATCACAAGTAGAGAGTAACGTAGAGCGTCTTTAGGGCGAACTTTCGGTAGGAAACTCAAGGAGACTGGAAGTCTCAAAGCAACAGCAAATTTTGAAATTAACTGAAAGTCTTGAGGAAACAACAAATATTGAATATGGAAGCTGACTAGCATGATCTTATGGACAACCTCTAGACTAATAGTATTATTGAAACCTCAAATCGCCTGAGACATATGTTGGGGCTCATAACCAACATCATGAAAGTATAAAGCATTTGGCCATAAGCCAGTGGAAAGGCTACCCGACATCACTGATACTTTGATCGTTTATTTGAGTTTTGATCTGAAAAAGAAAGGATGAACAAAAAGGGAAAAAACAAATGCAGTCAGGTTTGTGGAAGTGAATTTGTTTTATCATTTTCAAAAGATCTTTTATTACCAACTTTTATAGGTTCAAAAGCTGCTAGCAGTTGTAGCAACAAAATAGCAACAAAGAATCAAATAGAATCCCTTTATCGAACTTAGTATTCTTTGTTTTTCTGGCTTATATCTCTGCCCCTATCAAGATGTTAGATCTTATACCCAAGTAAAAAGTCATTTGTTGTCACCCCACAGTCAAATGGAAATGTTGATAAAAGAGATTCTCAAAAATCAAAAATAAAAGAAACAGGTTGCAACGCTCTTTTGACATGAAGATACTAGAAACAGGTATGTGATATTGATCATCGCAAAGAGCAAAAACTGCTCATTATTTTGCCTCAAAGACGAGGCTGGGTCCTATTACCCCTATTGTTTTCTTGAGATTGAAAGTCTCCGCAACAGGCTTGAACATTTGAAATTTGTGCATCTCTTGAAGCCTATAAATAATGGTCTTTCTCCACAATGGATGCTGACATATAGGGACCAAGATTAAACAGATGATGGTTCTGTTGCAATTTGTAAGTATTTCCCTTTGATCTGGTGAAAAGTCCGGGTAACTTCAAAATCGAAAGAGTCACAAAAGTGCGGAACTATGTCAAAAACATACAGACGAAGAGTAGATGAAGTACACAGCTCAAGTTTCAGCACCAAGAATTGAAAAGCTTAACTAGAGGCTTCATATTTTAAAGAGTAGAGAAATACCAGAAAAAGAGGATGACCGTTTCAACAGTGGAAAAGGCACTCACTCACCACATCCGTTTGTTTTTGACGAGTAAATTTTCAATAACGTCTTTGAAAAGAATTGCATTTATAACGTCACTTTCTACATGTCTATTGACGGCATCGGTTTTGATAATATCCATATTTACCCCATATTTTGTGAACGAATTACAGTACTCGCAGTTCATAATAAACTTGATAGGTGCGTTTATAGCGATTGGGATGTATCTGCCTTTACCATTATTGGGTAGGTTGGCTGATCTACACGGCCCCGTATTATTAGCTGTTGTGTCATTGTTTTTGTTTTGTCCAGGTTATCATCTTGCTGCAATGACTTATTCGGGGAATTTCAGTTATTGGTATATGTGTTTTGCATTCATGATGATTGGTTGTGCCACATCGTCCTTATATTTCTGTTCGTTGCTAACATGTGCTAAGATTTATCCAAATTATAAAGGAATAAGCATCAGTGGCCCGGTTACATGCTATGGGTTGAGCTCTTTAATAATATCACAGTTGATTAGGCTTGAGTATTTTCAGAAGAGTGGAGATTTAGATATTTACAAGACTTTCACATTTTTCAGTTGGATGTATTTCATTCTATGCATTTTCAATTGGATAGCCTCCTCAATCGTTACTATTGAGAAAGATGTGATTTTTGAAAACGTTTCACGAAATGGCTCAATTACAAGCTTAAGACAACAAGAGGATGAGTTAGCACCTTTGTTACCAACAACATCAGCTGAAGTTGAAAATGCTTCAATAAATGAAAAGTTACTGTTCAAAAATTTTCTTCACGATAGATCGATGCATTTTTTGCTCATTTCATTGTTTCTCTGCGTTGGGCCTTTAGAGATGGTTATCACCAACATGGGATCGATGATTTCAATAGTGACTTTTTCGTCAACATCAAAGGAAATATCAAAACAAGTCTCAATTCACGCTACAGCTTCAACTTTGTCCAGACTTCTAATAGGTGTCGCATCCGACTACTTATCCTCCCAAAACAGAAAATTTCCAGTTTGCAGAATCCATTTGCTACTGTTGGTCATATTATCAGGACTAGTTGGATCTTTGATTATTACGTTTGACTTGTTGCACTCCTTCGATTACATTTCTGCATTGCTTGGTATGTCATACGGTGGTGTTTTCACATTATATCCAACCATATTGGCTAATGTTTGGGGTGTGGATATCTTTGGTAGTACATGGGGGTTGTTCATGTTGGCACCAGCGCTAGGTTCAGTCACATTTGGGTTAATATATGGTTTAGAGTTTGATAAAAATTGCATGGCCCATATTAGTAACGAAGTCAAACTATTCAACTGTTTAACGACTGTGTTTGGATTCATTTCTGGATGCCTTGTATTGTGCTTATTTTTGATTTACGCTTGTTGGAAATGGTCTTGGGTGAAAAGGGGATTGGTTGTGTTTTGAAGTATATATATATATAAACTCTACATTTAAAGAGTGAAGCTGAAGCGGGGGGGGGAATTAATAAAAAATGATTTGACGTTAGTTGGGAAAATATTGTACATAAGAATTGAAGTTTAAGCAAATGCAGCCTCTGTAGATAGATCAACAATGTGGAGTATGAAATAAAAAAGAGAGTTCATCATCATGAATTTTACCAAGTTTGAGTAGTTGTTCAGAATCACTTAAGTTATCAAACTCTGGTAAGTTGTCATCATCCTTCCTGGCATCCATCAATTTTTCGGTAAAAGTCCCCAGTTTCTCCTTTACACCCAAAGCCTTACCACTTCTTGAAGATACTGTACTGCTCATAAATCTATTTCCCGGATTCGAAAATGGGGATCTAACATCCATTTTTTGCATCTTTTTAACCAATGTAAGTGGGGTTTTTGTTTTGGTTGAAGATGTGAATTCAAAATCTGGAAGACCATCCTTCTCATCATCAAGCTCCACTTCCAAAAACTTCTGTAGATCAACAGTGTTCCTGGCAATGTCAATTTTGTTCAAAGCAATAATTTCTTCATCACTTTCATCCTCATTGTACACAGGAACGTGAAAAGGCTTTTCATAAATACTATGCAAATCAATCGAGTCAAACGAAAAAATATCTTCAGGTGGATCTTTTAACAGCGGTTCTTGTTCCGGTATAAATTCAACCTCTAAATCGTCTTCAAGCTTTTGCTGGCGCTTAAAAAATTCCTCCAATCTCAAATCACGCTCTTTGTTTAATCTGGTATCAATCAGCTCATCGTTTTTACTTGTCTCTATTAGATCCTTGACCACATTCTGTTTCTTGGATTGTAAATTTTTGATCGGTGTATTTGATTTATACCTTCTTCTTTGTGATGACGAGGTGATCAAATGTTGGTTGGTTTTTTGCTTTTGAGGCGTTGATGAGTCTTTCTGAACAAATACTTTCTTCACTTTACCAACCTGGTCATTCAAATTCTGATTGATATCCTTGCCGCCCAAAGGCACTCTTTTCTCCCGCTTCACGGCTATCGAATTCTTGAATGGTTGTTCAAGAGGTGGTGTAGTCATTATGTTGCTGTTGAACGCATTCTGCTTGCTTCTCTTCTCCTTCAAAGGTGTTTTTGGGCCATTTCGTAACACGCTGTTCTCCTTCTCGGTGAAATTTATCAAAGCTGAAGACATCGTGCCTTATATTGATGAGTTATGGTGCTGGGCCTGATGGCGCTAATTCTGATACAGCGTGCTTGCTTTGCGATTAGTGATGATCACCTTTTGTACAAAGTTGTTCCTCTTTTAGCGGCACTTCAGTCAGCTCAAGACACTAGAGATATTTGAGCCTAATGGATTGATCGAACTAAGATAAAGTGTTTGTTTGCACTAACACTGCTTTCAAAATTGATCTGTGTTGTTTCTTATATATATAATAAATGTGTTTTTTTTTGTAAACAACAAATCTTCAGTTTTTTGACTAACTTTTTTTTTCTTTAAGATCTCTCAAACTCGATAATACAAATATTTCCCTGAAGTTAAAAAAACCAAATATGTTTTGATAGTGCTCTATATATCTTCAAATGTTGTATAAGGTGATTTCCAATCTCTCTTGAACCACCTTTTTAACACTACACCGTACTCTCTCAAGTGGAGCTGAAGACAAGGTCGTGCACAAATTGACCGAATACCGAAGTGGAAAAAAAATCGTTGGAATCATCAAGATCAGAGTTATTCATTATATCAAACCCAAGTTGTAAATCAGATTAAGCAGCCAAAAAATTGCTGATAGTCCTGAATTTTCCAGTTTCGAACCACCAGAAGATCGGTACTGAAAAAGGTAGTTTTTCAAAGTTTGAGATTAGGTTGTTTCAAAAGGAGGAGAACAACTAGAGAGCAAAAAGAAACCCAGTCATTTTATATCCAAACCCCATACACTTTTCAAAAATAACTTAATTTTGTGAAAATCTGTATTCGAGTCTGTAACCATGACTTCTGTTAAATCAAAGCCTACATTGACGCCTTCGAGCAAGAAACAGTCCACCATCAAGCCGGCTTCAGCAAGACAACCAGCCCCATCAGCTTCATTGAAACCTTCATGGTCTTCGATCGTCGCCAAGGCTAGTTCGGCACCTTCGCCTGTCCCATCATCCTCATCACCATCCTCGAATTCAACAACAATAACCAATAGCAGCAGCAGGACCAAGCTGGCGGTAATAGAGCCGGTTAAGGCAGTGGCTGCTGCAACACCCCAAGAAGAGAATAAATCAATATCGCCGGAACCAACAATATTCAACTCTTATGTCGAGAAGTTCAACTCTGAAGAGGTATCCAACTTCTTGAAAACAAGGTTCGAGGATGTCGTCAAGTTAACAAAGGACAAAAGTAGCATAATCAAAAACGAAGTCAAGTTTTACAAGCCGTATGTCGACAATTCATGGGTTGATACGACATCCATGGTTGGCAATAAGTCAAGCAAAGTATCGAAGAGGGGAAACAACACTCTGAGTCATGGTTCTAACACGAGTTCTGTTGTTTCTGGAAATACTTCATTTGACTTTATTGCTGAGTTGAATAAAAGTTGAGAAACAGGCTGGAAACAAGAGCAAAAAAAAAAAAAGAAATAATGAAGTTGTATTACATTATTAGATATATTTCTTGTATTGTAAGTTTTTGAATTTTTTTTTTTGGTCTTTTTATTATATGTAATTATCAATCGTCATCTACTCTTTTGTTCTCACCATCTCGTGTACATCGATCTATGTCGCTGCTAGATCGATCGCCCATCTGTGGCAGACAGACCACCACCACCTGTTAGTGCAGCTGGTTATCTTTCTTTTCTTAACTATTTTTTTTCTCTTTCATTCCCAGTGGTCGATATCTTCTTCACCGATAGATAACAAGTTAACAAATAAATGTAGAAGAGTAAGGCGATAGCTATGATCAAGAGCAGACAAGCAAAAAAAAAAAAAAAAAAAACTGTGTGATAGTTTTTATTTTGATTTTACATCCATAGTATGAACAACCTAGAGTCAATGCTGGAAACTGTCACAGGTTTCGGAGTTATCAGTCTTAGAAGGCAGCTCAACTGATAGCTCTCATCCAGCCAGTAAAACTATACGTTTCAGCCGAAAAGGCTCATTCGCAGGTAGTTCAGCGCTTTCCATATAAACGTGTTGACCCAGCCAAGCTCAAAACGTGGATTCGGGCTAACCCAAGTAGTGTTGCAGTCTACAGTCGAAGATTCAAGCCAGGATTGTTTTGGAGTCGCTGGGGGTCGAAACAAACTTGACAATTTTGAAAATCTCACCTCAACCTTCACGTTGGAAATCCACTCTCTAGATTCGCGAAGCTTAAAATTCAGTTTGACCCATTTGGATGTGCATCTTTTTTTTTTGTTTTTTGCTTTCCCTTGTGCAACAGCGAAACACCAGAGAGCGCTTTGTGAAGCACATCCACCAGTGTGTGGTGGTATTTCACAGACACCTTTCGACCACCTGGTGTTTATATTACCTCCAAGATTTGTCCCCTTATTGACTATTCCAATGTAATTAATTCCAAAGTGGATCTGCGTCGTTGTTGCACTATGGCAATCTTCAGAGGCCCGCCAGCCCTACACCAGTCCCGACACACCGCTGACTCTGTCGTACACACACATACATACCTTCCAGCTTCAAAATGGAATGGTCCATCTCAACGCTACCTGTCCGTTATCTTCACAGGAACCAACCCACGTCCGGAAAAACAACCGCAACAACATGCATTAATCTTCCGGTTGCCACAGCTACCGGCCAAATTCGTCAGTGCACGACGTTTTGACTATCGTGCCCTGGTACCTGAAATGACAAAGTTGATGTTTTTGTCCATAGGTTTCTCTCTACAGCTCAGACAAAACGTAGCACCAGGCTCTGCTGGCCCTTTACTGCCATATCCTCGAAGAGAAAGTCCCAAATCAACATATATTCTCCTCCAACCTTACTTCAAAGATGAAATTCTGCTGGGAATTTTTCACTCTCACCGCCAAAAAGCCCGCACGCGTTAACGCGTTAAGATCTGGTACTTAAAAGGGCATATTCAGGCGGAAGAAAAAGGGCAGGAAATGGAGGGCAGGAAAAAGAAAAAAAAAAAAAAGTTCAGAAAACCAGTCTGTTGGACGAAGTATAAATAATATAACATACGCTGTTCTCAGTTTGGAAAGTTTGAGTTTCATCTCTTTTTTAGTTCTTTGACCCTTTTTCTAGGTATTTTTTATAGATTCACTCTCGTTGAATATAGTTAGCAGCACACAAGTATAATGAAAGGTTTAATTTTAGTCGGTGGTTACGGTACTCGTTTGAGACCTTTAACTTTATCAGTTCCAAAGCCGTTGGTTGAATTTGCCAACAGACCAATGATCTTGCACCAGATCGAAGCTTTGGCCAATGCCGGTGTCACAGACATCGTTTTGGCTGTGAACTACAGACCTGAGGTTATGGTCTCGACCTTGAAGCAGTACGAAGAAGAGTACGGTGTCTCGATCACATTTTCGGTTGAAACCGAGCCTTTGGGCACAGCTGGTCCATTGAAGTTGGCCGAGGCTGTTTTGAAGAAGGACAACTCGCCATTCTTTGTATTGAACTCGGACGTCATCTGTGACTATCCATTTGCTGAATTGGCTGCTTTCCACGAGGCCCACGGTGGTGCTGGTACCATCGTTGCCACAAAGGTTGACGAGCCATCAAAGTACGGTGTCATTGTCCACGACAGAGACACCCCAAACTTGATCGACAGATTTGTTGAGAAGCCTGTCGAATTCGTCGGTAACAGAATCAACGCCGGTTTGTACATCTTGAACCCAGAAGTCATCGACTTGATTGAATTGAAGCCAACCTCAATTGAAAAGGAAACTTTCCCACAATTGGTTGAGAAGAACTCATTGTACTCATTCGACTTGGAAGGTTTCTGGATGGATGTTGGTCAACCAAAGGATTTCTTGGCTGGTACTTGTTTATACTTAACTTCAGTTGCTAAGAAGAACCCATCCAGCTTAGCCACCGGACCATACATCGTTGGAAACGTCTTGATCGACCCAACTGCCAAGATTGGTAAGGACTGTAAGATTGGTCCAAACGTCGTCATCGGTCCAAACGTTGTCATTGGTGATGGTGTCAGATTACAAAGATCTGTCATCTTGAAGAACTCAACCATCAAGGACCACGCTTTGGTCAAGTCAACCATTGTTGGTTGGAACTCAAAGGTTGGTGCTTGGGCCAGATTGGACGGCTCAACCGTTTTGGGTGAAGATGTCGAAGTCAAGGATGAAGTTTACGTCAACGGTGGTAAGGTTTTGCCTCACAAGACCATCTCAGCAAACGTTGAACACGAGTCAATTATTATGTAAGATATCCTCATTCTAAAAATTGATCACAAGGTTGAAATAAAGAATTAGAAGAGAGTGAAGTCAAGATTGTGGGAGTACTCATATCGCGTTATGTTTAAGTTTTTTTTGGTTTCGAATATAAGTATATTCTAGGGGGTTTATTTACATGCTTTGTACTTTTTTTCAATGTTTTCATCTTTAATTATATTTACTTCTGTACCTTAATCTCCGTCTGTGCATTTCATTAACTACTTGTTCCCTCAAGTGCTTCTTATTGGTGTCTTTGTAGCATGCTTTAATTCAACTGATAGATCTCAATTCAAAAAATTATTATCGCGTCGGAAAAGGTAGTGCAGAAAACGTCATTTTGTGAAAATTGGAACATTTGGGTTAATTTGCACGTCCCAAATTTTCTGTAAACAAATTTCGATTTAAAAGTCATATACACTTAGTTACATCAATTGATCGGACACACCAAGCACTTTAGTACAGTAAACTCTTTAACCGTGCCATCATATCAATAAAATGGATTTAGAAACCAGATTGTCTGATGTAAGTTTTCCGCTTGGTGAATGGATCAATTTTTCTCTTACAATACTAACGATTTGCAATCAATTTTTTTTTTCGACTATTAGGAGTTTGGTTTTAGGCTCATCAAAACCATACAGACAGTCTCCGCTTTTGAAAATGATTCCATATCTCAGGCCTCCTATAATTTGCTAGCATGGGATAATATTAATGGATGGTTTGCGGTTGCCGGGCCTTCAGAATTGTACATCAACAAAATTGAAAACTTGAACAAATATTTCAAGTCCATAGAAGACGACGAGGAGCAAAGTGCAAATGATATCGTCAACATCGCTGACGTCGAGCAAGGAGAAAGATTACAATTTGAGAACATCACAAGCTTGGTCTTCACCAGTGACTATACAAAGCTTTTGATAACATCCGGAAACTCTCTATATGTCGTATCTGATCTATCATTGCCAACTCCAGAAAAATTATTATCTTTTGAAAATCCAATTGACATTGTGAAATCATGCCCGACATCAGGATCAACAATTGCTGTATTGGATGTAGTAGGTAAATTGTATGTTTCAGATCTATCTTCGCTTCATGAGATATCCAGCGACATTTTGTCCTTCGATTGGTCTCCCAATGGTCAAGAATTGGTCGTATCTAAGAGCAACGAGATAACAATAATTTCACAAAAGGGTGTTTCTACTGGTTCGTTAGCATATCCAACAGATTTGCCTGACAATTTGCAACCAATTGATGTAACATGGGTGGAAAATGATTCTTTCTTTGCTTTCTTCAAAGATTCGAAGATATTTGATGAGGATAATCCTGATGTGGAACAGTATTTGATCAAAAGAAATGGGCAAGTTTCAAAAGTTGACGAAATAGTTCCCTCATACAGCGAAATATCAAGAAAGTCAACTTATTACAAACTACCACTTTACAAGTGGTCTGAAAAATATCCAATGTTAATGTTTTTCTCATCTGCAACATCAACTGAGATTTCCACAATCACTAGCTCCGAAGTATTGGGACAGCTGAACGATACTGATCGTGCTCAATTACCTTTGAACGAAGACACATATGTTGATGCCATACCCATGGGATTTGCTTTGGATTTGTCTAACACTAACAAAGTTTTCGAACCGTGTTCAGGAGTAGATTCATGTTCCCCATTACCTAGATTGGTAGCTTTGACTCAGGAAGGTCAAATGGTGTTTTGGAACGTTTTCGAAACAGTTGGTATCAAACAAGATACAGTCTCATTGAATAGAGCCAGAGAGGTTTTGGTAAATGACTACGAGCTGGCTGTTTCAGATCACCCAATCGAAGATAAAGCACTGCCAAAAGCTCAAAATGATGCTTTCAGTCTTGGAGATCTTGGATTGGGGTCTTTTGATAATGATAGTGTCAAACCAGCCGGGTCATTATTTGGAGGGTCGACCACTGCCACCGCCAATCCTTTTGGTGCATCTACGGCGTCGAATCCTTTTGGATCATCAACATCTGCAAGTGCATTTGGTGCCAACAAGTCGTCACCATTTGGAGCTGAGAACACACTCAATCCTTTTGGTTCTTCTTCTGGATCAGCATTTGGAGCTAACAAGAAGGAGGAATCGAAACCAGTTTTTGGTTCATCAGGTATGGCACCTAATAACGCCTTTGGTTCTTCTGCATTTGGTAGTACAACTTTTGGTCTGTCATCAACCACTAAAAGTAGCAATTCTCCATTTGGCTCTTTTTCATCAAAATCTCCCTTCTCTCAGCTCTCACAAGAGGACTCATTCAAAAGAACGTCATCTGCATTTGGTTCTACATTTGATGCTACGCCTAAGAACAGCGATAATTCAGGATCAGGATTTAAGAGCGATGCTAATCCATTAGCTGGCTTCTCAGCCAATAAGACAGCGGGTGATACAACTAATGCCTTTGGGTCTTCAGGCTTTGGGTCGAGCCTGTTCGGATCTTCAGGATTCGGAAATACAAATGCTGGATCTGCTTCTACATTTGGTTCTTTTGGATCAACAACTGTTCCTAGAAGTACTTTTGGCTCTACTTCAACTATGCCTTCTTCCACATTTGGTTCCACTGCTTTTGGCTCTCAAGGTACTTCAAATGCTTTTTCAACGATTAGTAGAAATTCAGAAAACAAATCATTATTTGGTGCTTCTGGATCAGTTACAGAAAACAAGCCTGTGTTTTCCTCTATCAATCAAAATACTTTTACATCTTCTTCACCGTTTGGATCGCTAGGAACTATCAATGACCTGACATCACCATTTAACATTTCTCCAGTTGAGAAAGCTCCACAAATTGAGACTTTGGAATCAGATGATTCTGCAGATGGCTCTACAGATGAAATGGATAACAGCTATCTGAATACTGAAGAAGAGGAACAAGAATCTCAAGAGGAGCAAGAAGCTCAAGAGGAGCAAGAGGAGGAGCAAGAGGTGGGAGAAATTTTTTTGAACTCACGTCTCCAATTGAATGAAGATGAGACTCAGGAATCTGAAGTAGATGAGTTTAGTCCTGATAACGACAATTTAATTCCAGAAAGTCCTACAAATGACAGTGCATCTATATTACTGAAGGAGGTGAAAAACTTCTCTGATATGGATGGAATCAAAAAGATAGAATCCCCAAATAATGATGTAGTTGCAAAGCACGATGATCTGCTTATTGATGATATAAGTCATAAAAACAGCGATGTTCTCACCCAAAATGCCGAAGATCTGTCGTCCGAGGAAGGATCAAGAGTAATAGATGAACAAGACATCGTCAATGTAAGCTCTGAAAATGCTGAGAGTAACGACTCTTCTGAATCATTCGACATGGTTGAGGATTCTGAAGCAAGCAATGTTGATACTAAAAAGAGGGCAGAAGACGATGCAACAAAGGTCACAGAAGTTAAGGAAGATTCTAGACTTGAAAATTTGATCTCCAACAAAGAACCTGCTGCCATTGAAGATTCAAAAGAAGTAAAGGAAACATCCGTCAATGAACTTTTCCAAGGAGATAAAGAAGAAAACGGAACAGATGAAGATGAAGAACTGGAACAGGAAGAAGCCGATAAGCTACAAGAAGCGAATTCACTCGACAAATCAGTCGAAACTAATGCCAGACCACCAATGATATCACAAGAATTACAAACACATTATCACGTCTCTACCGTTACACAGACCGACCTGAGAGGTAAACCTGTTGACCATGGTATGCAGGCATTTGAAGCTGACGAATTACACCTAAGTAAAGTTAATCCTTCACCAATGGTTTTGCCAGAGTATATCAAGTTGGGAATAGTCGAATATCCAACGTTGAGCCCGAATATGGTCGAGAAGAAATTAGAAGAAATTTATTACTTTGTTGAGGCGAATATCGATATTATTGAAGGTAACATAGCCAACATGGGTTCTTTCATTGAAGATCACGATAAAGTGGAGATTGAGCATTCAGAAATTTCATTGCAGTTTCCATCTTTTTGGAAAATTTCTGAAATAGCTACCATTAATGGTTTGCTGCAGAATATTTCACTGGAATGGGATAACATCATTACCGAACTCAACAAACTTGATTCACAAGTGGATAATATAAAAGAGCTGGCATCAAAGCAATACGAAAATTTTAAGCAAATTCAGTCTTTATTATCTCAGTTGAAATCATTTGACAAAAACTCAGTTTTGCTTAAGTACAAACCATTGGACATTAATAATTTGAATTTACAGAAGAAACTCAGGGGTGACACTCAAAAGTATGTTAACGTCATAGATCTGTTGAGCTCCAAGTTGATGATAATCAAGTTCAAATTGAATTTCAATGATTTATCAGCTGATCCAGAGAATGTGGGGATGTTGTTGTCATATATAGATTCTTCAATCAAAGATCATTTTCTTACAGTGAAGGATTTGAAGTTTGAGGTTGAAAGTCTTTCCAAACTGTTTGAGAAAAAGTTGTTGATCACCGGAAAGGAATCAACAAATATTGTTGGCCAAAAACTCGTTGATAGGACAGATGTCAGAACACAGGCCAGTACCTTATATGCACAAATGAACACTAAGCTGAAGATAGGGAGAAAATTGAGGCTCAGAGTAATTTGAAGCCATTTCCATAAATCCTGAAGGCTTTTTTTCTTCTGTTCAAAAATTTATTTCTCAAAAGTATACAAATCACTTTATATGTGGAAGTGACAAGTTTCATAATGTAATTATAGTTATTTGCTGAACATTGATGCATTTCAAGAGCTATACAGGGGTCCCAATTATTTTTCACAAAATTTGCATTATTCACAAACATTAATAGCTTCCAATCAATATTTCGCATTTTTTATCACTATATCACAGTTACCTTGATCAGTTACTTCTCTCTGAAGCTTTGAACTCTACTCCGAACCTTCTCAACTTGATATATCTCAAGTTATCTTTTTGAATGATCAAACCACCGCTCAAAAGTTTTTTAAGTATTGCATCGTTTCTATCTGTGACTTTAATAAACCCTATTGGTGGTTGATCCTTATCTTTAAGCGATTGTAGTCTCGTTGTGTAGAGCTCATCTGAGTCGTCAGGTAAATTGAGACTATCAACCATTGCATTCAAAAGATTTTCTACCAATTCATAGACTTTATGTTTTTCCATTTCCTTATGCTTCTTCAATGTTACCTCACTCAAATTTTTATTTTTGATGAGCGAATGATAGTCAAAACGTTCTTCCACCAAGTATTTGTACGCAATTTTTTTGAAGTAATTGATTAAAAGCCCTTCACGCTTTTTGATCTGCTTCAACTTCTCATCCAATAACAGCTCAGTCTCAAGCTGTCTGTCAGCGGATAAGAGTTGAGATTTTATATTTTCCTTATACTTTCTCTCCGTGAGCTTCAAATTTGTAGATCTGATGTCCTGGAGTAGCGATTGTGAAAACAGCAATTTTTCTTTGGCAGTGTCCTTGCATTTGGATAACCTCTCAATTTGATTGTCTATACTCGCAAGCTGAGAGTTTATATCCGAATCAGCAAGCGATATCCCTATCAAATCTCCTCTTTCAGGCTTGAATGAAAATGACCTAAGGACTTCATATAGGGCTAATGCTTCAACCTTGAGAAGGGTAACTTCATCATGATTGCTGTAACCATCCAGTGGTAGCCCATTCTTGAACTCCTCAAATTTAGCCCTTCCTGTTTCAATGAAGTTTTGCTTCAACAGAATATTCTCTTGCAACTTCCGGCGATATGTCTCCTCTTTCAAAACAGATCGCTCATCTTTCCCAAAGTTACTGGTTCCTTCTTTAGGACTTGACTCACCAATCTCCATAATATGATAAAATGATGTCTACTGCTGGCAAAACTCTGGGTTCTGCTTATCTTCTTCAGTTACAACAAGTAGCTATGTATGTATGTTTACCTTTTGTATATATGCCTTTAACTTCCCAATAAGGAAATTCCATTGTTGGTTTTATTTTTTGGTGACACGTTTGTGAAAAGTCATCTGTCATTTTTGAGAAAAAAAACTCACTGAAAAACCTCGATAGAAGAGGCAAGTTGGAGTATTCAAAACCCAAATATACATAAAAACATTTGAAAAATAAGTGAAATCATCATGTCTGAAACCTTTCAATTGAATCAAGAACAACTTTTAAAGTTGGACGACTCTTCAAAGCAAGAGTTGAACCAATTTATAACCGCTGAGAACGCTAAACTCAAGGTTCAACAATCAATCCACAACTTCACAGATATGTGCTTCAAGAAATGTGTCACAGGTCCAATCACTAGTGGGCAATTGGTCGGTAACGAAGAATCATGTTTTCACAACTGTTTGAATAGATACTTGGATGTCAATATCAAGGTTGTTGAAAACTTACAAAGTACGCAAAATTAAATTCAATATATTTTTAGAGAGAGGATGATAATGAGATGCTTGTATATATTTATAGAAATATATTGATTGGCTATATTTTATGTGACAGCATATTACTTACTTGCTCCGATAAAAACTTAAACGGGGTGTCTGATGACACTCAAACAGCTAGCCACCATCTGTTTTCAGAGAAGGAAATATCTTCTATTTTATTCTCCACTTTTTGTTCTTCGATTGAACCACAAAGCTTACTCCAAGACAGGTCAAAAGATTCCCCATTCTCCAAATTCCAGCAAGCCTTCAATATTTTTAGATTATCTGACACCTGAGCTTTCAATTTTGATTCAAGGGTCTCGCCTTGCGAAATTCGTTTGACTATCATACCTATTGCATATAGGTAGTCAAATTGGAAGCTTTTGGATAACATCCAGCAATACTTCATCATTTCCCTCATACAATTCAAGGTAGTGGACAAGATTTTGGAAGTTGAAAATGGGTCTATCAATATGGAACAAAGCTGAACATTGACCTGTGACATGATCGGCACCGTATTGACCTTCAACAAAGATATAACATCCTTCTCAAGTATGGATAATAATAAGTCCAAGATCTCAATAGATTCCGTTCTCATGTTGACTACGGAGGTCAAAATATATTCTTGAGTCAAATTTCTCAACTCATTCTGCGAGCTTCCGCTATTGGTACTGAGCAAACTTATAAGTAAAGGATACGCTATCCTTAACAATTTCAATGACTCTCCGTGGGGTGTCATCAGAGGAAGATATAGTAAGCACGGCTTGAGGGAGTCAATCAAGATTGGGGAAAACATCAAAAGTATTTTTTCTTTCTCAGCTGATCCTGTAGACGTTCTCATCAACTGAGACAAAATAAAACAGCTATGGTACTTCACCGAACATTCATGGTCCTCAATGAAATTTAGTATTAATGGAATAATAATTTTGTAGTCTTCCTCCACAATTCCACCATCATACTCTATTATAAATTTAATCGTCGAAAGTAGCTTGATATTCTGTAACTTCCACTGATCTAATTCAGCACTTGAAGTCTTAAAAAATCCCAACTGGTTATTTGAGATTTTAAAAACGTTTTCTTTTCTTTTCAACAATTTAGGATTGAATCTGTTTATTTTGTTTAACTTCAGCAATGAGGGTTTCAAATATTCTGTGATTGATAACCTTTGGCAGTTTCCAAGACATTTCAATGCAACTTCCAGAAGAATTTTATCAGACCAAGGGAACTCTGGAAACACAAAATAGCTTAAAGACAAAATCACTGGTTTTGATACATCTTTCACCGTTGTTATTGGAAGTTTTGAAAAAAGTTGAAGCACCCAGTACAACTTTGATTTGAATTGGTGTATTTTTTCAACTTCTGAGACCCCATTCCAAGAATACTCTGTTTCCAATGGACTCACAAATTCGTTTAATGTGTATGCTAAGCTCAATTTCTGATCTTCCGGTATAGCGTTGCATGACATGTATATCATGAATGTCTCCACCTCTGATGAAGTTTTTGGATTATAGTTCTTCAATATGCTATCTAGCGAATAGCTCAACTCTTGGGTGAGGACTTCAAACTTTCTGACAACATCTGAAAGTGAAAAGTTTATATAGTATGGATCAATATCTGACTCTTTGACTGAATTCATATGAGCTAATGATCTACTCTTGGCCAATCTCCAAACTCATATCAACTGAGGGCGGATAAATTTGCATCAAATTGTGAATTTTGTGTGGTGTAGAGGTGCACATATGAAGTTGTTGCACTACTTCAATTTACCTTATATCAAACGGTAATATCTCAGTTGTACCACTTTTTCTTTTTGATGTGTCATCAATAAAGGCAATTTTTATTGTAGTGCTTGGTTGATTGGTACTCAAGTATCAGTGTCTAGATCCAATATTGGGTAAAGCAAGCGGTTTTAGCCTTTTTTGTTTTTTGTGTCCAAGCCCTCAAGAAACATCAAAGCAGACCGCTCGACTCATCAGCCGCCGATTTTGAGATTGAAACCTTGATAGGCAAGATATATAATTGTGTTCATATGTGTATTTTATTTATATATCGTCAAGAAAGGCTTTGAAAATTAACCGTTTAACAAGGTCTTGAAAATTTATTGTAGAGAAGAGAAGACTGGCAGTGAACTTCAAGACGAGTGAAATGAAGAGTTGGGACTCAAAATAGACAAAATGGAAACATAAAAGGGATAACTAGAAGAAAACTTTGTATATTTATATGCCATTACCACATCCTATATTCTCTGGAAACTCAGAACTGGATTCGTCCTTATGCGCCTTTCAGATAACTGTGTGTAAAACTGATAAGGAAAAATTCCAAAGATAAGGATGCATAGGTGGATGGGTATATATTAATCTCATTTATCAAATATCAACAGCGACTTGGACGATTGGATAGAGTGAAATATAAACAAGTGATATATAGAGATGCTAACTGAAGATGTTGTAAACGGATCTCTTTCGTATCTGGTCCCCCAAAAAACAATTGATGTTGAAGTCCAAAGCCTATTGGAGAGTCTCTTATTAACACCTGGTTTTGACCCAAATATCACATTTGATCCAAAAAAGCATATTATTTTCAAGGATGAGGATTTTGAGAAAGTGAAAAGGTATCAGTTATCAGAATTAGGCATTGTCAAAACCCATGTGAAGCCAATTTCAGATCTTGCATGTACAGAGCAGTTCCCGCTTTTCAATCAAGAAGCAGTCAATATGTTTTTATGGGAAGCTTTTCAACTTGAAATTGTTCTGAAATATGGACGATTATCTTTATTGTCAAAAAACACTTCAAGAACGGACTTTCACATAGGCTGTTATGCCAAAAAGCACGGTAGTTTTACATATCTGGCATGGACTCATCCAGAAACTTTGAAAGTTATTTCGAAATTTGCTGGAATTGATGTTGATGTGATGTATAACTGTGAGATAGCCCATACAAATGTTTCTTTAGCATCTAAGGACAAGATAGATGGAAAATCAAAACAGGCAACATTGACCAGTGAACATCCTGAGGATGGAAATGATATCCCAAGCGTTTTAAGTTGGCACTATGATGGATCTCCATTTGCCTGTGTTTTAATGCTAGAATGTCCAGAAGACATGATTGGAGGCGAAACTGCTTTGAGAGCTGGCGATGAATCCTTAGTCAGAATAAGTGATCCGAAACCAGGTTATGCTACATTGATCCAAGGCAGAGTTGTCAAACATATTGCAACAAACCCAACTTCTAACCACAATAGAATCGCATCTGTTGCTGCAATTGCACCAAAAGATAAGTTGATTTTTGAGGAAAGTGCCTTGACTTCCGTTAAACCTTCTGTTTTACCAAAAGATCAACACAACCAGTTCTATCCAGAATGGTTTGATTTCAGATTCAGAAGACTCGAAGAAAGATTGGCTAATCATAGAAAGATGTTAATGACCAAATTCGAAAATGGAGAAATGTTTGATCAGTGGGAAACGATTAATTTTTGCAAAAAAGTTGAAACCTATTTGTTGAAAAGTTGGGATGAAATGGAGGTTGTTTGTGATGGTGATTATCCTCCACCGTTGTTTTCAATTCCATATAGTGAATTGCCTGATCATAATAATTGAATAGTAAAAATGAAATATATGTTATTCGGAGTTAATATTTCGCAAGAGTTTTCTCCGATTTCGTCGCCGTGGACGCGTTTTCCGTTTTCCATTTTGTACTCATTTGCTTCTCTTTACAAGTACATAGATTCTAGGTTATTGAAACAGAATAGAACATTGAAATCAATACAGCAATACAGTAACTTTATTAATCTTTGAACTACTAATTCAAATACAATGCAAGCTCACACCACAGCAACCTCGTCATTCAATGCTAATCATTCTCTTTATGATAAAGTTAGACCAACATATCCCAAGATTTTAGTGGATGAATTCTTAAACAATTTGTTGGAGGTCAAAGACAATAAAGATTTCAAGATTCTAGAGGTGGCAGCCGGTACTGGTAAATTTACATCCAATCTTGTCAACTTTAAATGTGACTTGACAATAGTTGAGCCATCATCAGGCATGATTGAAACCTTCAAGTCGAATTTCCCGAAGATCTCAAAAATCTTTGAAACTGATTCGTATAATTTACCCTTTCCAGACGAATCATTTGATGTTATTATTGTTGCACAGGGGTTTCATTGGTTTTCCGACTTGAAATCTTTAGCCGAAATGAATAGAGTTTTGAAGCCAAATGGAAAGGTTGGATTTATCTGGAACTTTGATAAGGCAAGCAAGTCTCAATTGATTCCTAGTACCACCAAGTCAGTCAATTTAATATTGGATAGACAAAACAGTGATGCTAATTTGAGAAAGTTGTTTGATGAGAATGTTGAGGTTTTCAAAAGTGATCATGATAAAATCTATGAAATCAGTGATAAAATCTCGTCAACCACTGGATGGACGGAGATTTCAGATTATATCTATTCTTTTGACGTTAACGTTCCACAGTATAGACATGGTAATTGGAGATCTGTTTTTAACAGCGATGAGGCTAAAAATTATTTTGACGTGAACAGCGTCAAAGAAAGCTTCACCTTTGAATTCAAGCCAATCAATGTCGAAGATGTTTTTCCATACTGGGAATCCAGAAGTTATATAACAGCAAAGAGTGATGCTGAGAAGCTAAGAATTTCAAATGAGCTTGATCAAATTATCAATAAGATTCCAACCGAGTTTTTTATCAACGACACAAAAACTGCTTTCAACCGATTTATGGGATGCCATTGTTTTGTGGTAAACAAGACTCAATGATTTGGTTCTTATCACCATTTTTTTTTTTTTTGATGAGATTTCAAAATGTAATTACTCAAAAGAATGAACAAACACTTCTGTTTACTACTACAGTTGTGAAGAAAATGAGCTATATTTATAATTATATATTTGTGTAACCAACATCAATATAAACTTGATAAGCTTAATCTATATGCACAGTATGAGGTTTTGCGTCACTGTTGATGATCACTGATTCATCATCTTCACTGAAAATTGAACCTTTATCATCATTATCGCAGGCAATCTCAAATTTAGCAATCTGCAAATCATGATGAAATCTCTCTGGCCCTAGAATTGTAATGATGATCATGTATGAAAACACACATCCAAGAAATATCAGCATGACTTTTGCATAGTCATGTTTTTCAACACCACCCACCATTATCTGATATCTATCACCCAACTTCGATTCAATTGTTGATGAAGCTGAAGAGCCGAGGTTACCCAATTGGTAAACTAACCCTGCACTGAAAGTTCTATACGATGCTGGACATAGTTCCATTAGATGTAACGGTGCAACACCCCAACATCCCATTATTGCAAATTGTAAGAAAAATCCTCCACCGATCAACCCACCAAGACTGCTTGAGAAATAAGCTGGATATATTAAGGCACCAGCCATAAAACAACAAATCAAAATGGTTAATCTTCTACCACAGACTTCAGTTAATTGGCCAAATACTATGCCACCAAGCATTGCTCCAAGCATAATCACAACGTTGTCCACTGTTCTTAAATCTTTTGATAGATCCTTTTGATTGATCAACATTGTTGGATACAAGTCTTGAGAACCATGAGACATGAAGTTGAACCCACACATCAAAAATATCAAATAAAACAATACCAACCAATGAGTGCGTATTGCCTCTTTACCTTCTGTCAACCAGGTGATCTTAACATCACTTGTCTCGTTGTGCAACTTTTTATACTGTTGAGCTTCAAGAAACAGTGTTGTTTCAGGTAAGAAGAATCGCCAAACAATTAACAATGCAGGGGGGCCAGCACTGAACCAAAACAACGCTCTCCAACCTTTTGCTGTTTCCTCAAAAGCTCTGAAGAAAATGGTTGCCAAAATGTAACCAAAGCTATAGCCTGGAAGAAAAAACCCACTCAATATACTTCTCAGCAGTGCAGGTTGATCTTCCAATGCGGTTGCCAGAGCGATTCCCCACATGCCACCCATGGCGATACCAAATAGTGCTCTAACTGCAAGAAATTGGGATAGCGTGGTTACGAATCCTGTTCCAATTTCCAAAACAACAAAGATTGCACACACCAGGATAAAAGGGAATTTTCTTCCAAACCTGTCAGAAATCAAGCCAAAAATGATCAGTCCAACACTTCTCAACATGAGAACTAGACTGCAGTAGTATCAGTGTGTTTGAAATATGTTAGTAGCTGGCTCAAAAGTAAAAATGAAAAAAACCCACTCACGTTAAACCCCAAGTTATTGAAGTTGTATCGGTATTCAATGATTCTGCAATCTTTGATGCCGAAACGGAAACACAGAAAAAGTCCATCGAGTCTATCGACCACGCCAAATATCCCAACATGTAGAAATTCCAGTTTCTTCCATTCATCTGCCTCAAACCTGGAATCGGGTTCAATGCGCTCCAGTCGCTTTCTGGTAGTTGCCAGAGCGATGGTATTCTTGTCTTGAAGTAGTTCAAGATTGCCAGTCTTGATAGGTCTGGTTTTTCCTCTCCGCCAACCTCCATCGTATGATCATGCTGTCTTTCGATATCCGCTTCACTTTTGTGATGATGAGCTGACGTTTGGTGTAACTCGAACTCGGTACTCATTGTAGATGACTATTGACCAATTCTCTAGCTTTCTTTATATCTTCGAGGGTATGCGTGCGAAGTGCTTGTAGTTCACAACTAGCATACACCCAACCACTACCGAGAACCTGAACATCATTTATACGCCTTCTGCTTCCTCAATTCAGAGGGGGAAGATAGCAAAACTGCATGACTAGAGCCGTGGAAAATCTACATCGAAATGAAGCAAAGACAGGTCAAACTGGATCTTGAACCCTTAACCCTCAAGTCTCATGGGACCCCTTAGTCTCTCTCGCAAGTCTTCAGGTCTCTTGATAGTAGCCTTCGAATCTTCTTCATGTATGTGACCGGACCAGCTCTACTGAGAGCAAAAGAGCAAAGACTGAAAAATAAAAGGCTGAAAAATAGAAAACTTGAAAAAATGCCAAAAATTGGGGGTCCATTTCTCCGGAGGGGGAGGGGACTGAGACCCAACCAAGCAAAGTTGCTACTACAACTGTTTTACTTCAGTTGTGGTTACTACTAATAAGAGTGTATTGAGTAATAAGTATTAAGTACACAGGCGATAGTATGTGTGGGAGTCTATACAGGTTCATCAAAAGAGACTTATTATCTTTGAAGTTTTGCAAATGGAGACTCACAAGAGTATCTATACCTTGATCTTTCTACCCCCCAACCCAGACTTTGAAAATATCCCTTTTACTACCAATAGTACGGAAGAAAACAAAGCCCAGTTCCGTGGGGAAATATAGAGGAATATGAATATAAATTATATACAATAGATATCTACAAAGATAAGGTGGGAGGGAGTAGAAGTGAAAGAAAGAGTGAAGTGGTGGCCCAGTGTGCTAGTCTGAGCTGGACTGAGCGGGCGGGGCGATTTGATTTGGCGATTTGGCGAATGGGTGAGTAAGACCTGTGCTGACCTGTGGTGCTGGTTGTACTTGACGAGTGACTGCTTATCAAGTGGTCTGCTGCTGTTCTCATGAATGCCAAACAAGCCCATACAGGGCTTGGAAATTCACGCAGGGTTCAACAAAGGTGATTCGATCATATCTTGAAGAATTCGCTATTGTCGGGAAAACTATTTTGCTCCATTTCAGAGAGAGATGCACAGTTGTCTTTCAGCTCTCGGGTCATACTAGTCTTCATCTTTAGACTCTCCCTGCTATTGCTCGGTATTTTGGGATTGTCAGAGAGAACTCTGTTGTATGAGTATAGGTGGAGTCTGCTGCGTCCAATATATATTTATATATACACATATATACACATATATACACATACGCTACACTGAGATTACAGAAGAGCAAGGAACAAACATCACAGAAAAGAACTCTTTGAGAAGGAAAACTGGATGCCTGGCTCTTCTATTTGATACTAGCATATAGTCATAACTTTTATTACTATGTACAACAGTCTTTTGTATGGCCATCTCCATGAAATCAATGGATCTGAACTTTTTCTCTTTTTCTCCAACACACAATCCTTGACGTGAAAAATACCACAACTTCTAAAATTTCTCGAATTTCAATCAAACATATAGGCACAAAAGAGACCATATTGGCATCGTTTTTTATTTCAAGAACTGTTTGCTTTATACAGCTTCCCCTTCGCTTCTTCCCAAACACTACAAGCTAAAATCAGTTTTAAAAAGAGAACATGTCAGGACTTTTACCACCTCCTCCAGCAGCAGCATTACAATCCGAATCATCAACACATTCACCACCTGCCCTCTCTAATGTGGAAAACCAAAACACAAGTTCACTGTCGAAGTCTTACCAGAATGGAGGAGCTATGGAAGGTTGGAACGATTTACCGATTGAGGTGATGAAGAGAAACTCTTCGTCAACAGGTTTCGTAAATAGTAATAGGAGAAGAAGAGTGGTCAGTGCAATTAGCAGTGACGGCCAATTCATAGGTCAGAGTTCTGTTGGGAATAGGAAGGAGCCTTTGTTACCACCACCACCGGCTTCGCTCCAAAGTGGATCTAGAATTTAGTGTTAAATTGAGATAATAGAAAGAGACAAAAGACGAGAAAATAAAAAGTTGGATCCACCATTTAGTTCTTGGGTTGACCAATCGAAGACATTTTGATTTAAAATGAGCGACATGGATCTCATTCAATATTAGGGCTCTATTATGGCGAGCCTTCCAACATGTTTGCCTGGCACGATCCGGCAAATCAAATGGTTCACCTCCGCCACCACACTGACTCCAAAGCTTTTAGAATTTTATAGAATTACCGCATAGAAAAGCATTCTTCACCAGTTCTTTTTTATCCCTCCATACACTGATTAGAATTCACTTTTTAAACATGTAGCTTTTCTCCAAAACCTCCTTCGCCTGGTTGATCTTCATAGCTATAAACGGCGAACCACCCTTGTCCGGGTGGTTGATCAACATACACTTCCTGTGTTTTTTCTTCAACATATTCTCATCCAACGACATGATTTCGGCATCGTCAATACCCAAAATCATCAACAGTTCACTCTCGTTCATCCTGCTGAAAAATCCACCTTGATACTTGGCAAACTTCAACCGTAGCTCGTTTGATTCTGGGCTCTGTTGATTTCGAAAATGGGTTTTGATATCTTCTGTAGATATCCCATTTAGCGTGAGTATCATGGTCGGTGTAAGTTTCAAGAACTTGGAATATGCCGATATCGATGATTTTATGGTTAGTGCAGCAACCGTCACTCCTATGCCTATGATAATTGGAAGTACCTATCTCGTCATTTGATCGACGTTAGTAACACAGCCTAGGGCTTCAAATGACTCTTCACCTATTACGACTCACCATAGTTTGATTCTTTGGTTTTCTTTACTCGATCATCTCCTAATAATGGGCTAAACTGGATTTTTCAATTCTTTGTACACAAAACAGTAGTGTACACAATTTGGCGATGCATTTTTCATAACAAGAACCAACCAGATCATCAAGTTTAATATTTCGAGATCAATAGGCGATTCACCAAGAGCTTATATGGCGGAAAGAGCAAGATGTCTATAAAACAATCAACAGTGACTCAAATTCCATCTCAAGTGATGAGCGATTCTACTTCGAAAGCCTCAGGTGAAAGGAAAAAATCAAGTTTAATATCGTTGGTCATATGCATTGTTGGAATCTATGGATCATTTCTAACGTGGTCAGTGCTACAGGAAAGCATCTCCAGCTCAAAGACAAAAGAGTCTCCCTTATTGATAAGTCTGACTCAATCGTTGATAGCGTGCATCATTGGATCGATTTATTTGATGCTAAACACACATCAATCTCCAACATCAATATTTGTCGATTCTCAAAAACAGTTCAAACTCAAAAACTTTAAGTATCTTTTGTTGATATCTATAACACAAAGTATTGCCACATCTCTCAGCTACAGATCTTTGAATCATGTCAACTATTTGGTGTACTTGCTTTCGAAATCGTGCAAGTTGATCCCTGCTATGATGGTTCAGTACCTGATCTACTCCAAAAAATTCCCCTTGTACAAATACGTGGTTTCAGTGTTGATCACAGCTGGAGTCTTCATTTTCACAATTTTTCAAATTGGTCCTCCTTCGAGTAAGGAGTCAAGTAATGATGGGCAATTGATGTTGGGATTGGGTTATTTGATAGTCTCTATGTTCTTGGATGGATTGACAAATGCAACACAGGATCAATTCTTCAAGTCATCTGAGGGCAGTGAAAGATTGACTGGGTCCCATCTCATGTCTGGGTTGAATCTTTTGAATTTTATCAACTCTTTGGTCATGTTGTCATTGTCAGGTGATTTCAGCTCAATCGTTTCCAGAATTCTTTACAATCCATCATCATTAAAAAACATCGCACTGTTTGGTGTATGCGGTGGGATAGGACAGATTTTCATCTACTTCACATTGGAAAAATTTGACAGCTTGATATTGATCACCATCAATGTCACCAGAAAGATGTTGTCCATGTTGTTGAGCGTTTTGTTATTTGATCATCGCTTAAATTTCAAGCAGTGGGTTGGTTTGATGGTTGTATTTCTAGGAATTTTGATCGAGTCGTTTTGGAAGAATGTTGAGAGCTTTATATTCAAAAAGGATGATGATCAGAAGAGAAAGAAAGAGTAGATCTTCGAATTGGCGATGAATATTCAACATACTTTTTTTTTTGTTTGAAAAGTTGAAGCATTAGATTAGTTAAATTCAATTACCAAAGATAAAAGAAAAAAAATTAACAACATATGAATGGAAAGAACGAAATCAGAAGAAAAAGTGAGTAAAAGAAAAATTGATGATAATAAATACATGAAGTAGATGAATAAAAATATTAATGTAAAGTGTAAAAAGTAGCGTACAAGAATGAAAGGGAGAAAATAAGGGATCAAAGTCAACTTATAATGAAAAAAAAAAAACCATTAGACATGAAAAAATAAAGATGCATTTCTTCAAAGATGTTGAAAATAAAAAGACGAAAAGAATCAAAGTCATCAGTTGTTAAATGCTAATTGCAATAAAGTATTAGCAGCGCCCATAGAATTAGGGGTGGACAAAATCTTTGAAGGACTCGATAATTCATTCAAGTTGTGACAGCTATTTCTCCTGCTCAACAAGTTATTCTTCTTGTTGTTGTTTAGTGAATCAGTCTTAACTGGTGTAACAAGCGAATCAACGAATCTGTTATTATTGCTGCTGCTGCCGCTGCTGTTAAACACCAAAGGTTTTAATTTTTTGCTTGGAGTTGATGTATTCATGTCCAACTTGACTTCCGATAACGATGGCAACTGTTGTCTTGGTTTCAATTCTATTGATTTTAATTTTGATGCTTTTAAGATCCTCTTCTTCTTGTTGATTGAAGATTTAGGTTCTTCATCTTTTTTGAAATCTTCAAATTCTTCATTCAATGGTGATAGTTTGATCGATTCTGATGATGACTGGAACAATGCTCTGTTCTGCTTTGATGACGAAAAAGAAACAAATTTGGATGGTGATGATGAGGTAAACATCGATCTCAGTATTGGCAATTGCAACCTTGGTGAAGATGAATTATCTTTGAAACTGACACTTTTTTGGCTCAAAATTGGTGTAGATGATGCCAACAACAAATCGGTGGAAGTTCTTTTCAAAATTGGTGTATGGCTTGTCAAAGATGTAAATATCGAGTTTGTGAATTGAGCTGGTAGTCTATTAATGCTGCTGTCTGCTCTCAATTTGGTTGAAACCAACTGTTTTTTCTGCAAGTCATCCATTATTTCAAAAGCAGATATGCCTATTTGATTAGATTTGACCTTGTAATACGCCAACTTCAACCTGGTCTTCAAAATCTTTGCCTTGTTCAATCTTGTTGGGGAAGGGAACAACTCTTTGCCGACGGTTGGCGTATGTTGTGGAGTAGGCAATGAGTTCATCGAAAACAGTTGCACTGGGGTGGTTAAAGTTGGTCTTTTCTTTGACGATGTTATGAACAACGAGTGGTTATCCATCGTACACGATCGCTTCAAGGATGGAGTCATCTTGTAGTCGTTGGATAACAACGGGTTTCGCTTGATGTGGCCGTCCGCTGATGAGTTCAAACTGGAGCTTGATATTTGTTGTAATGGGATTCTGGTAGCCGCCGTCATGATATTATCCGTTTAGCTGAGCAAAGAGGGCAGAAAAATGGACTAGTGTACGAATGCAATGATAAAATGATAAGAGAAATGCAATACAGCTATGGGAAGGGAACTTTTGTTGATGATTGCTTTGAAGGATGGATCACAATGGTTTCAATACCTTGGTTTTGAAGATGCAAGCTGAGAAAAAAAATACAAAAACTAGGATATGACTATATGTTTGAAAGTATGCTTTAAAAGATATGTGACACCAAGATACTCCCAGCGTTTAAACTTGATGATTGATTAACTACTCGATACTTTCCAATCAAACCGTCTCTACAATCATATATATAATTCTGGTAAACAATACCTCACATTACATTCTAGTATGGTGTATTTCGCTTGTTTTTTTTGGGCTTTTTCGAGCAATTGCTCTGTGTCGTGTTGTCCCATTTAAACAAGCTCTCTTTGTATGTCAGCATTGTGCAAATCTTATAAAAAAGTCCCATTTATACTAATGTTTACGTTTTACCCTTTTGGTGATTACAGAGGACCCAGGCGCGCTTTTTTTAATATCAGATTTATTTGTGTTATTCGTGTTTGCCATCTCAAAGATGAAGATGTTTCAATCCCGGTGATGTGGTTTGTTCAGTCATATGAGCTCTGAGGATTTCGAGTTGGTTGTTTGTTGAATTGTTGATTTCTATACTAAGTCTGTATAATTACATTTACGCTCGAACCGCACCGGTGAAGCGAACTAGCTAACTACACGACGTCTTTGTGTAATGGGCAATTGTGACGTGTGCTTGTAGTCTGTCTGCCTCTCCGATGTACTCTCTCTCTGGAGCAAATCTGTAGCGCTTCTCATTTTACTTTTGCACCTCCTCAGAAATCCAAGCCGGCAACGATATCTTTCAACGGGCTGATTATTACCTCCTCGATACTATCGCCCTCACCGGCGGCTACCCTCAACAACAACTCGTTCAACTCGGCAGATCCCAAGATATCGACGTGGTCAGAGGTCTTTGCTCCACCTCTAATATCGAATCTATCGGGCTCGTCCTTTATCTCGACGATTTTGATCTGTGAGTTTCCAGGGTTGTAGATATTTCCTTCTTCTTTCCATTTGTGGCACATCGAGTGCGTCATCAATGAGACGGTGCCGTCACCGTCACCTAGTAATACCGGGTTGAGTCCTTCTGCCTGGATCGAGATGTTCAACTTGGTCAACTCTTTGTTCTCCTCCTCGCGGTAGTGGTATGCACGTTCAGTTGGTTTACCAACCCCATAGAAACAAAAGATCTTCAAATCCGGAGCATTTGGCAAGGCAGCCTCTAACGGGTTTGACCATTTGCTGTGATCCTGATTGTTCAAGAGCAACTGCTCTTTCGATTTTGTCAGGCCGTACGAATAATGTTCCAAAGTACGATCGATGAACCAGGTTTCGGAGTTGGTCAACAAAAAATCGATACTATCCTCAACCGTCAAATTTTTGGATGAGAATTCACCAACCTCCCTATCGAATCTGATAAAATCACCATATGTTTGATTCAAGTAGTTTCCGCCTTCCAAAGTATAGTCATCAGGGGCTCCATTCTGATCACCCCAGATCAATGAGCCACCTTTTGGTATCATACTGGCAATACCCCCAAACGATCTAAGCATATCAACCCTTTCCCTCCTGGAGAAAAACTTTTCCAAACCGGCAATTGCCAATGCGTTTAGTTGAACGGTATCCTTCATCTCACCCGAGATTAACGCAGGAATGGACTTTGGTGTTCCCAATGCTGAGCCCGAGATGTCGACAAAAGCTTCGATATGCTCGTTCACCCAGTTGGAGCCACCATTACCATAATGTAAACCATCTGCTTCGACCCATTTCAAGAAGTAATAGATGATCTGCGAACCCATTGAATGGCCGTACAAAACGGTTTTAGCACCATCCAAGTTCTTCTTCAATTCCACCTGTGATTTCAATTTGCTAAAATAACGATCTCTTCTTTCCAAATCCAAGTACGATAACCTCCAATCATACGCGGCACTCATCATGTTTTCTGGACCGTACCCAATAACCGCCAAGTTTTGCAAAATCTTGTTCCAAATCCAGTATCCTGCCATGAAAAAATCAGCCAGCTCAAAACCTTGTGCTGCCCTCAACTTGATTCCTGGGGGATCCAACCCTGTCGCTGTATCCAACATGACATGCTTCAACCAACACTTCTTGTCCAAAAACATCGTCTTCAACATGTAGAACGACCCCCATAATCTCTTTCTGAAATGGGGCTCGGAGGGACAGTCCTCGGTGCCTTCCAAACTCCACGATTCGATACCGGTGCTGATGACACCAGGAACCATTATTACCGGGAACTTCAGCGTTAGCCCTTCCTCCCGTAGCAACTTGCCGACAGCAAACGACTCCGACGAGCCTTTCAACGTCTCCCCACTTTGGTCCGTCAACATCGATTGCAAGTTCTGAGGTAAAACGTCTCTCCAATCTTCAAAATACCCACTCACGCTATCGAAATTGGTCAAAATGTCCAAATCCGGTAGAAAATCATTGTTCGTGGCATGTCTGGCACCCAGATATATGGCTATTAGCAACCCAACAACGGTCCCCAAGATGAACACCACCCTCCTCGACGACAACACAGAGTCTTTCTTGACGTGTCTCTTCAGGTTGTGCGACTCTTTGTCCTCGATCTTGATATCCGAGATCTCATCCGTCCTATCATTGGCAGTTATCTCGTAAACCGTCTCTGAGTCTTTTTTCGACTTCGATTTTTTTCGATTTTTGACACCCATTGTACTTTCCTCAATTGCTCCCAGAATACGAGCTCACAACGGTTACCGATTGACCTCTGCTCCTACTTCAAGTGCTGCTTTCGAGTAACTTAGAGCTCCAACTAAAGTTCCGCTTGCTTAACTGACGAGAACAACCGATGTCAGGGGCTGCAAGAAAATGGGCAAGCAAAAGGTAGTGCAACTTGTCTCAAATGTTTTTTGACGGCAATTACGTAATCAGATTAAGTGAGTAGATATCTACAGAAAACAAGGAGACGATGAGGTGATTGAAGCAATACAAAAGGATAAGCAATACATGCAATATATATCTGAATCAATCAAGCAGAAATGATCAGATCAACTTTCAGCTCGTTAAGAGAATATTTGACGCCAATCAACCATACCTCGACGTTCAGAGAGACCGGAGAGATAACACCTGAGGAGTTTGTATTGGCGGGTGACTATTTGGTTTACAAGTTTCCTACGTGGAAGTGGTCGCCACTGCCAGCGAGCAAGAGGAAGGACTTCCTTCCAAAGGACAAGCAGTTTCTTGTCACAAGACACGTTCCGTCGTACACAAGAGCGAACGTGTACTTGGGCGTTGACAGCGATGATGTCGAGCGTGAGGTGCAGCTAGAGGGCGAGGAGGAAGCTTGGACAGAAACGTTCTCTGCTCCACAGCATGGGGTCACCAACAGGTCGATGGAGCCGTCGCTCAAGTCGCTTGAGGCCGCTGAGTCTTTGAAGGAAAGCAGGGAGAACATCGGCGAGGCCGACGAGTTTGACGACATCGACGACTTGATAGACGATACCGCCGAAGACGAAGGCGAAGATGAGAGTAGTTTGCTGTTCAAGACAGTCGACCCGCACAAGAGAGGCTATGATCTATACATCAGCTACTCGACATCTTATCGGGTTCCTAAAATGTACCTTGTTGGGTTCAACTCGAACGGCATTCCATTATCACCAAATGAGATGTTTGAGGACATCGCATCGGACTACCGCGACAAGACAGCAACCATTGAGAAACTGCCTTTTTTGTCAAACACAACATCTGTTTCGATTCATCCATGCAGACATGCCACAGTCATGAAAGTATTGATGAACAGAGCAGCGATTGCTCAGAGAAGGAAAAGAGAGCAGGACATCACAAAGGGTGTCTCCAAATTGGGATTGGCTGATGCTGTTGATGGAGATGAAGAGGTTGACGAGGAATGGGAACGTGTCACGGAGGATGCTGACACGGACGACGCAGATGTTGTGAGGGTCGATCAGTATTTGGTCATCTTTTTGAAATTCATCGCAAGTGTCACTCCTGGTATAGAACATGATTACACCATGGATGCTTTCTAAAAGGGTGTGTGTCTGTGTGTGCGTGTCAAGTTTATGTCTTTTATTTTGTAATGTTAATTATTTGGTTGAAAAGGGTTCTAATGATAGAGTCGTACATTTGGTTTTTCGATTTTTTTTTTTTTCTCCTTTCACCTTTCTTTCTTTCTTTCTTTCTCTCTTTCTCTTGACTTTGGTTCTCAGTTTAGTTAGGGATTGTCATTCTAGTCGATTTGGTTTATTCAAGGTAATGTTAATATATGATATCTGTTTGAATTTTGTGCTTAAAGTGAAATACCAGCTTTGCTCGGTCTTAACATCAAAATAGTGGCAATCAAAAAAAAAAAAAGTGAAAAATCAAACCTGCTCTAGAAGGTTTTCCTTTCTTCTTTGCTTCTCAACCAAATCTCCAAGCTCATACGATTCAAGATTGTTTTGTTGCGATAGTATATGAGCTTAAACCCAGGTTGTTGATATAAGGATATGACCAAAACTTAGTAGCTTAAAGGTATATAAGTATGAATGTTGAAAGACAAAAAAAGATTGTAAGTGAGTTTCCGCAATACACACACTAAAGACGACTCATACTAACATCTCACAACAAAATATCAATAGGAAGCGAATAGACAGAAGGCCTTGGAAAGGTTGAGAGAGAAGAATTTGAGAGAACCTCCTGTCTCGACGCCTTCGAACAACGAGTCGCCAAAAAAGAGAAGAATTGAACTAACTCCTCAACAACGGTCGTTGATAGAGGCAAATAGGCAAAAGGCCTTGGAGAGGCAGAGAAAACGACTGACAAACTTGAGAGATGCTACAGCTGTGCCCAGCATTGCTAATACCGCTACCAATCCAGCACCGGTGACTCAAGCTTTATCGTCAAGCAATGCATCTCAAGATATAAGAATTACGAGGCAAAATAATATTGATAATGAGCTGTTGGCTAAAAAAAGACCATATGACTATATAAGACCTTCGATAAGGAAAAAAGACTATATAGATTATGATTTTTCAATGATGAAGGACAGTAATGGTGGATTTATTGAAGATGCAGATGATATATCGAGGAAGGACAAATCGGATATCACATTGGAAGAATGGAAATTGCAGCAACAAAACAGAGTGACGATGGACCAACCTCCACCACCAACGATGGATGTCTCACAACTACCAAAGTGTTTTGAGTGCAACTCGATTGAGATCGATCCCAAGTTTTACAAGGTTTTCGAATGTAGGGTTTGCAATAAGTGTAAAGAGTTGAAGCCAGAAAAATACTCGTTGTTGACAAAGACGGAGTGTCGTGAAGATTATTTTCTAACTGACCCAGAGTTAAAAGATGAAAATCTTTTGAAAAGAATAGAAAAGCCAAACCCGTACTCTGGAACTTTCTCCAAGATGCAGTTGTTCCTACGTTACCAAGTTGAAGAACTTGCCTTTGTCAAATGGGGGAACGAGGATGGACTAGACAAAGAATGGCAAAGAAGGGAAGAGATGAGAGTCAAGAGACGTGATAAGAAGTTCGATCTCAAGTTGAAGGAAATGAGAAAAAAGACAAGGCTGGAGGAGTTCAATAGAAGGTTGAGAAAGAACGATAACCATGTTCACGAGTGGTCAGCACCATTGTCCAGCACTAATGCTGATGCTGAGGGCTCCGTCAAGAGGAAATGTCTTGGGTGCGGTATGGAAACTGAGGAATTTTTGATCTAATTTGTATCTATACAGTCTAAATAATAATTATTACATGCAACACAGCTCATCGAATGATATACTATTACATCATCCAAGCATCACCGAACACCTAACACAATCAAGAAAGTATATCAGATGCGATATAATCATATAAAACCTCGATTGAAGAATGTCAAATCAAAAGTTCAAAATATCTTTCTCGATTTGGTAATCATTCCCTTATCTCGAGGATTTGCTTTCTTTTTTTTTTGTTATGAAAAATGATAGGGACGAGGTGAGTTATCCAAATATTCAAGAGTTGAGAAACACCTGTTCAGTAGTCCGTATCTCATATATCTCACACTCGCTGAGGTACTGCATATCATATATATAACTGGGTTTGATCATCAAAGTTAAGGATAAGTGAAAGTAGGTCAAACACCAATCATAAACCACCAATATTTTTGTATCTTACGAAAGCAACGATGTCATTCAAATCTCAACAAGAAGTAGACGAGCAGACAGCGTTGTCAATGTTCTCGTCATCACCAACCACTGCAAGACGTAACTCGATTTTGGGCTCGAACGTTACCGCTGGAATGGTCAAATCGATGGGTAATAGGAGAAACTCGGTGGACCATCAACGTGCGATATTGGATCCAGTGGAAGCGTCACCATTGTTCTCCTCAGCCAGTCCATCATTACCCATCCAGTCGTTCCCACCTTCGTACGGTGCGACTTACACAGAGGGTGAACTTTTAACATACACTAGAAGTAGGCAAGAGTCAATTCACTCGTCGATGATGAAGTCACTGACTATCAATTTAGAATCTGGAGAGATTGAAACCAGCTTCAAGCAAGAAACTGAAATGTTGACCAAGTACTCGATCCCGTTGGTCGTTACATTTTTATTGCAGTATTCCTTAACAGTTGCATCTGTCTTCAGCGTTGGTAAGTTGGGTAAATCAGAATTGGCAGCGGTGTCATTGGCCTCAATGACTGCCAATGTTTCGGCATATACCTTGATTCAAGGGTCTGCCACTGCATTGGACACTTTGTGCCCACAGCTGTACGGTCGTGGTGATTACAGAATGGTTGGTGTCCATTTTTTACGTTGTACAATTTTCTTGTTCATGATGTTTATTCCAGTTGCGATATTATGGTGCGTATTACTGGAACCGATCTTACTCTTGATCATACCTGAAAAGGAATTGTGTGTTTTGGCTGCCGATTATTTAAGAGTATTGTGCATTGGAATTCCTGGTTTCATCTTATTCGAAAACGGTAAACATTTTTTGCAAGCCCAAGGAGTCTTTGAAGCTTCTACTTACGTTTTAATGTTCTGTGCTCCTTTGAACATTGTGTTGAATTATGCTCTTGTTTGGGACCAAAGAATTGGAATGGGTTATATTGGAGCACCAACAGCAGTTGCAATAACAAACTGGTTGATGGCAATCTTGTTATATCTTTACATTTTCTTGGTCAAAGGTCATGAGTGTTGGTGTGGCTTCACAAAAGATGGTTTCAAGAATTGGGGCAGAATGTTAAGATTAGCAGGACCGGGTGTTTTGATGGTTGAAGCAGAATGGCTTGCTTTCGAAATCATTACATTTTCCGCATCCAAGTTTGGCACTGTTACCTTACTGGCCCAATCTGTCGTATCCACAACGTGTGTACTTCTATATCAAATACCGTTTGCCGTCAGTATTGCTGCATCAACAAGAATTGCATGGTTTATAGGAGCTTCATCCAAGGGATCTGCAATCATTGCCACAAAGTCATCAATGTGGGTATCTTTGATTATGGGTTTGGTCAATGGTTCGGTACTTTCCATCTTCAGATACCAAATTGCCTCGTTGTTTTCATCAGATAAGGAAGTCATTGAGCTTGCTGGTAAAGTATTATTAATAGGTTCCATTTATCAAATCAACGATTGTTTGGGTTGCATAACAGGTGGTGTATTGAGAGGTCAAGGACGCCAGAAGATTGGTGGCTACTTGAATTTATTCTCATATTATTGTTTAGCATTGCCGGTTGCATTTTTCTGTGGATTTTATCTTGATATGAAGTTGTATGGTTTATGGATTGGTATGGTTGTTGCCTTGTTCTTTGTATCTACTTTGCAAGGTTATTTTGTCATTAATTCAGACTGGGACTATATAATCAAAGAATCACTGGAAGAAGCTCTGAAGGAACAAAGGCAACAAGGTGGATTTGATGAAGATAGTGCATTGATTCCTACAATATCCTTAAATGCTTCCATTTCTGGTAGAAGTATTTCAGGGACTTCATTGCTTTAGCTTTCTTTTCCTGTCTTTTCTATATTTCAAATCTGTTTCAATGCCACAAGAAACAAACAGGTATTCTTTTTGTATGAATCTGCGTTTGAAGTCTGTAGTTGTAAATATGAAGTTAGTGGATCTACATTTTAATGATTGCACTATTATCGGAAAACTAATCATTATATGAACAACAATGACTCTGATTCCAATAATAATAGCAACTTATTATTTAATGAGCGCCCAGTTACATGTTTAATTCTCTTATTGTTTTAACTGACGAGTATAACTGGCTCAGTAATTATACACAAAACACCTTGAAGCAACAGAAAGGATCACTTATAATCTTGAGAAAAGCTTTTCTTTTCTACTTCTTTTTTCTACTTCTATTTGATTATGACTGGCTTATCAAATATTCGGTTTTTTGTTCTGAGTTTTCAGTTTTGAGCATTGTTCTGTGTGAGTTTGACAGATTACAACCCTTCCCATGTCTAAGCGTCTAATTAAGCAACTCAGCTAATCTTCAAGCTACCATCATGATATATAAAATAGCAGACGCTCAGACAAGACAAAGCAGACGAATTACATCCATAGAAGTAGGTCAAGCTGGGTTCTTTATAGGTGAGCCAAATAACAGAATAAGTTATTGAGAGGAGAGTGATCATTCACCCAGCCATTACAACATCTTCATCTATTTCATTGTTAGCAGCGGCACCATCTGCCGCCTCACTCGTTTCCTTAACTTCTTCACTCTCTTGTTGAGACGTCACTTCTGCTGCTGGGTCAGCCATCTGAGCATCCTCTTTGTCATCCTTGAGCAGTTCTTTCAAGGTCTCCTGTTCCTCCAGGACACTCAATCCTGACAACTCGATTTTTTTGCCCACCGATTCTCTAAAAGACCTTAACGACAAGCTATATTACGAACAAGAACACAACCGAGAAACATCCATGTTAGTAACGATACAAAACAAAACAAAACAAAAAGCTAGTGCCCACTTACATCTTCTTATCGATATTCTCGTTCAACCTGTTGATCTTATTGATTCTCTCAACATGCGACTCGTCCAAACCATCAATATCATTCAAAAACTTTTTCAATTTACTTATCCGGATACGTAACTTCCCCAAAGAGTTATCAAATTCCTTTGGCGATAACTTTCCGATCTTGACATTCTCTATAAGCTCGAGCAATATTGGAATGAGTTCGATCTGGCCTATCTCCAGCAACGATTGTTCAGACCTCTCAATCGATGTCAATGGTTTGGGTGACGATGGTGTTTCTTTTTCCTGGAAACTGGTAGCAGCCGCCACCGACAAAGAGCCAGGCACATCGCCAGCTGATGGTGATACAGATGTCATTGTTGTTGATCGAATCACGTCTAATCAATCTTCAAGTATATCTTTGGGAATACCGAAAAATGCGTCGTTTATAAATGCATCTTATGGCGTTTTTTGGGTGTTTTATTTTTTTTTTCATTTCCATCAATAGTACCACTTTTCTCGTTTATGATTAGATATTGAAGATATAAGTCGAGAAGGTCCCACATTCGTTCCAGTAAGGTTTAAATATCACACCCAACAAGCCCCGCCACCGATGAAGTTAACGTTTATTGTGTTTGCTCTGATAGCTGTCTACTCAGCCTTTGATTACCTGTTCTACCACTGGTTACCTCAACTGTACGTCTTTGATCCGATCGTTTTACAGAAGCTATCCACCGAGGCCATCAACAACAACCCTGACGGGAACATCACGAGCATTTTTGTCGAGCTTACCTCGTTGTTGCAAGCGGAATACGGTGAAATCATCAACGACTACGATCCAGAAAACTGGGTGTACAACAACGCCGGTAATGCCATGGGTACGATGAACATCTTGCACGCTTCGATCTCCGAGTACTTGATCTTCTTCGGAACCGCTGTTGGCACGGAAGGCCACACGGGCATTCATTTTGCGGATGACTACTTCACCATTTTGAAGGGTACCCAGTTCGCCGCTACGCCAGATGGCTTGACTCCAGAGGTGTACTACCCAGGTGACCAGCACCATTTGATCAAGGGTACCTCCAAGCAATACTCCATGCCGGGCGAATCGTTTGCTTTGGAATTGGCCCAAGGTTGGATTCCTGCAATGTTGCCATTTGGATTCTTGGAATGTCTTGCTTCGACTTTGGACTTCCCATCTTTTGTCAAGTTGGCCATTTTGACCGCTAAGGACATGTCCAAGAACTTGATCAGAGGTAAGTTTTAGGTACGCTTTAGATTTGGTACTGATTTTTTTTACTCTACTTCACTTCAATTTACTATCTCTCTCTCTCTCGCTCTCTTTGAAACTCTCACACACTCTCTTTTCACTCCACCACTTTAGAATCTTGTACAGAGTACACTGAGCATATATAGATCCTCAAATGTCTCGAATAATATTAGAAATATCATTAAATAAATGGCCTTTTGTGTCTGGGAACGTACACGTCCATCAGCTGATTGTAGTGGAAATTTCCGTGAGCCACCAGTTGTTACGGAACGCACATTATGCAACCAGCATCACCGGAACCAAGATTCCTTCGAAAGTAAGAAGTCGATATATATAGCACAATTATTCGTCTTCCAAGAGGTTGCAGGTGGATATAAGACATCTAGTTATACAAGTAAGAAGCTAAACATATAAGAAAATCTTTAACACGTGAAAAAATGGGGAACCCTTTAGTCAATGGAACTTCGTTTTTAACGTTATACGCTCTTGATGAGCCACTTTTCAAGAGTGCCGTCAAGTTTTACGAGGAAGTAGTCGGGTTGAGAATCAAGGAGCAGGCCAACTTATCTGTTCTCTTGTTTGAGGAGAATTCCAAGGAGTCGACGGCAATTCAAATTGTGGTCAACCCACTGAAGGCCACATCGCTCGAAAAGATTGAATCGAATTTGAGACATTTGCAAGATGTGTGCGACTCTCAGGACTGGAGATCGGTTCAGTCAAACTTATGTTTCAAGTCAGCAAACCTTCTGGAGTTGTTGGAAACCTTGAAGAAAAATAATGTCATCTTTCAAGTGCTCCCAAACGTCAATGCCCCGTTGGAAGTTTACACAGTGGATCCATTAGGCTCACTTATCGGATTTTCTGCCCTAGACAACCCATTCGGTATCAATCCGCTTTGCTCAGGTACGTTGCTCAAGCAAGCAACAACTCTGATTGAGAAGCTGGAGCCAACGATGACCAAGATAGACCACGAAGACTCTCCAAAGAGAAACATTGCAGTGATGACATCAGGTGGTGATGCCCCAGGTATGAACGCAAATGTCAGAGCGATAGTTAGAACGGCTATCTACAGAGGTTGTAAAATATTTGCAATCTATGAAGGTTACGAAGGGTTGGTAAAGGGCAAAGATTATATCAGAGAAATGCATTGGCAAGATGTCAGAGGTTGGTTAGTCGATGGAGGTACCAACATTGGTACTGCAAGATGTAAGGAGTTTAGAGAAAGAGAAGGTAGATTGGCAGGATGCAAGAACTTGATTGATGCTGGAATTGATGCATTGATTGTTTGCGGTGGGGATGGTTCATTAACAGGTGCTGATTTGTTCAGATCAGAATGGCCGAGCCTTATCGCTGAATTGCTAGAAAGAAATCAAATCACCCAAGACCAATTCAACAGGCATCAACATTTGAACATCTGCGGTACTGTTGGATCGATTGACAATGATATGTCGTCTACAGATGCCACAATAGGAGCATATTCATCGTTAGATAGAATATGTCAGGCGATAGACTATATCGATGCCACTGCAAATTCACATTCTAGAGCTTTTGTAATTGAAGTTATGGGAAGACATTGTGGTTGGTTAGCATTGATGGCCGGAATTGCAACAAGTGCAGACTATATCTTAATCCCAGAGAAACCTGCATCATCACAAGAATGGGCAGACCAGATGAGTAAGATCGTCACGAAGCATAGGGCAAGTGGTAAGAGAAAGACGATTGTTATCGTTGCTGAAGGTGCCATCACCAATGAGTTGGTTCCAATTACATCGGAGGATGTTAAAGATGTATTAGCAAACAGATTAGGACTTGACACAAGAATCACCACGTTGGGTCATGTACAAAGAGGTGGTACTGCAGTTGCATACGATCGTATTTTAGCAACTTTACAAGGTGCTGAAGCTGTTGAAGCTGTGTTGGAATGTACTCCAGATACTCCATCGCCAATGATAGCCGTGGAAGAGAATAAGATCGTTAGAAGACCTCTTGTTGAAGCTGTTAGATTGACAAAGCAGGTTGCCGAAGCCATTGATTCCAAAGATTTTGCCAAAGCTATGGGTTTAAGAGATTCTGAATTCACGGAACATTTGAAAAATTTTATGGCTATGAACTCTGCGAACCACAATGAACCATCATTACCATTAGAACAGAGGAAAAAAATTGCAATCATTAACGTTGGTGCCCCAGCTGGTGGTATGAACAGTGCTGTCTATTCTATGGCAACGTATTGCATGTCAAGAGGTCATGTTCCTTATGCAATACATAATGGGTTCAGTGGATTAGCAAGACACGAATCTGTAAGAACGATCGATTGGTTAGATATTGAAGATTGGAACTCACTTGGTGGCTCAGAAATAGGTACAAATAGAACTTTACCCGAAGAGCTGGATATTGGATTGATCGCATACTATTTCCAAAAATATGGTTTTGATGGTTTGATAATAGTAGGTGGATTTGAACTGTTTATGTCATTAGAACAGTTACAACGGGCAAGAACAAATTTCCCTCTGTTCAGAATCCCAATGGTTTTGATCCCCGCAACGATATCAAATAACGTTCCAGGTACTGAGTATTCCCTTGGTTCAGACACATGTCTTAATTCATTGATGACCTACTGTGATGTAATCAAACAATCAGCAGCCGCAACTAGAGATCGTGTCTTTGTTGTTGAAGTTCAAGGTGGTAATTCCGGGTACATCTCAACGTATGCTCAACTCATAAGTGGTGCACAACTGTCTTATGTCCCAGAAGAGGGCATAACATTGTCACAGTTGGAGATGGATATCAATTCGTTGCGTGAATCCTTCTCGCAAGATAAAGGTATCTCCCGTTCAGGTAAATTGTTGATCAAGTCGGAAAATGCATCAAATGTTTTATCTGTCGAGGTCATTTCTGAGATTATCAACGATGAATCCAAAGGCAGGTTTGATTCCAAGACTGCTATTCCAGGACATGTCCAACAGGGTGGTATTCCAAGTCCAATGGACAGAACAAGAGCTGCAAGGTTTGCTATAAAGGCAATTGAATTCATTGAGACAGCAAAGTTTGGGGTTGAGCATACCGCTGTTGTGTTAGGTATCGAGAGATCTCATTTAAAGTTCACCCCTATAAGACAGTTGTACGACTTCGAAACCCAGATGAAGAAAAGAATGAGAAAGAATGTTTTCTGGTCGGATATTAGAGAGATTGCTGACACGCTTGTCGGTAGATCTAAAGTCTAGTTGATACTTCCTTAGTGCTTCTAGACTCAATGTGGGATATAAAGTTACTTTCTATTTTTTTTTCCTTGAACTGTCGATCGTTTGTTAATATTTAATTTGAAGTTGAAATCTATCCAGTCCCTTTATCACCCTCTTGGGGTTTGTTAACTGTTGAATGATCCAAAAAAAAAAAAAAAAAGTACACACAGAGAGAATAATATACAAAACAAGTGAAATATCATTGGATCTCCAATGCTTTTGACAAAACGCGTTCAATTGGCGGCCTTTGTGAAGGGTCCAACACAAGGCACATCTTTATCAAATCCTTTATATCATCGCTATACGTTGAATCGTTTGGGAAACTATAGTTACCACTACTTATGGCTAAGGTAATATTTGCACCATTCTCCAACTCTTCTCTTTCGAACGGAGAGTAACCGTAGAGTAAAGCATACAAGGTACAGCCAAGAGACCAGATATCGATTCTTTCATCGATCTTGTCACCATTTTTGATATCAAGCAACTCAGGTGCCCTGTACGGCAAGGTGCAATGCTCTTCTGCAATCTCCTGAACGGTGATCAGTTGGGCTCTATTCTTGATGGTTATCCTCGCCTTGGCACATGATCCCAAATCGCATAAAACTGGCACACCATCTTTGGATAGCATGATATTGGCGGGCTTCAAGTCCCTATGCGAGTATGGAACGCTTTCCAAAAGCTCTGTTGCATTCAAGCCATGCTGGTGCATCTCGTCATCGTCGGATTCGGACTCGCTTCCTAAGAGAATTCTATTTTCTGCCTCGGCCGTCGAATCGCTGTCCAAGCTTATAGCATCGCTGTTGATGTTCGTGGACGAGGACCTCATCAAGTCGGATTCCAACGTCAACGAAGAGCCCTGGAGCAAACTGCTGCCGCTGCTCCTGTGATGGCGGTGCATCGACTGCAAGCCTCTGCAGATCCCAATGAAAATTCTCAACGCTTCAGACTCCTCCATCTGGGTGCTGTTGACAACGTTCTTGCTGATCATGTCCTGCAACGTGCCCTTGTCGAAGTACGGAAGCAAGATGTACACCGTCTTCGACCCGTCCGCCTCCTGCACAATACTCGAGTCGATTGCTCTGATGATATATGGCGACTGGAACTCTTTGTAGTTCTCCACCTCCCGCATCGCCAACCTCACAGACTCGTTGCCAAACGGGCACCGGATCTTCTTCAACGCATAGCACCCTTTATTCGAAGCCTGCACGAGATACACATATGAAAACCCACCTTCTCCCAAGAGCTTCAAGATCTTGAACTTGGCCTTATTGATACGCAACTCCGGCGTTGACGATATACATGCGAAGCACGACGATAAAATCTCAAAAACAACTGACATGCCCTTCCTTTACCTTCTCGACTGATTGATTACCACAGATAGCAACTTGACCGGCTTCTAAATGAACTGAATCCACTTTAACTCACTCCAATCGTATATAAAACACGTAATGTTAACGTTAAGGTATACAAGGGCTGGGAAGAAGAAAATTTGAAAGTCGCCCACAGCTTAGAAAAAAATCATCAACAGGTGCTTGGTATTGAAGATCAAGCGAAGAGATTGAAGAGTATATAGAGACAGTTTTGGAAAGAGAATCGATCAGTATAGAATGTCAATCTCCACATCTAATCCTAATAAAGAATTGCAAGGTTTTTCGTTGATTGCCGCCCACTCACACATCTCAGGATTGGGTCTTGATGACAACTTGCAACCGCGGGAAAACTCGCAAGGTATGGTTGGCCAGTTGCAGGCCCGTAAGGCAGCCGGTGTCATTTTGAAGATGATCCAGCTGGGGAAGATTGCTGGAAGAGCAGTTTTGATGGCGGGCCCTCCGTCGACCGGGAAGACTGCGATTGCGATGGGTATGTCGCAATCGTTGGGGTTGGATGTTCCATTTACCGCGATTGCAGGCTCTGAGATTTTCTCGTTGTCGTTGAGCAAGACCGAAGCTCTCACACAGGCTTTCAGGAAGTCGATCGGGATCAGGATCAAGGAGGAGACAGAGTTGATCGAGGGTGAGGTTGTTGAGATTCAAATCGACCGGTCGATCACCGGTGGCCACAAGCAAGGTAAGTTGACGGTAAAGACCACCGACATGGAGACCATCTACGAGTTGGGAAACAAGATGATCGATGGCTTGCAGAAGGAGAAGGTGATTGCTGGAGACATCATCTCGATCGACAAGGCAAGCGGTAAGATTACAAAGTTGGGTAGGTCGTATACAAGAGCCCGTGACTATGACGCCATGGGACCAGACACAAAGTTTGTCCAGTGTCCAGAAGGCGAGTTGCAGAAAAGAAAAGAGGTTGTCCATACGGTCTCACTACACGAGATTGATGTGATCAACTCAAGAACACAAGGCTTCTTGGCCTTGTTCACCGGTGACACTGGTGAAATCAGGTCAGAGGTCAGAGACCAGATCAACACAAAAGTTGCCGAATGGAAGGAAGAAGGTAAGGCTGAAATTTCACCTGGTGTCTTGTTCATCGATGAGGTTCACATGTTGGATATCGAGTGTTTTTCATACATCAACAGAGCTTTGGAAGATGAGTTCTCTCCAATTGTCATTATGGCCACTAACAGAGGTATCTCCAAGACAAAGGGTACAAATTATAAATCACCACATGGTTTGCCAATGGATTTGTTGGATCGTTCCATTATCATAAGAACATCACCATACAACGAGGAAGAAATCAAACAAATATTATCAATCAGAGCACAAGAAGAAGAAGTTGATTTACACGGCGATGCATTGATGTTGTTAACCAAGATTGGATCAGAGACAAGTTTGAGATATGCTTCAAATTTGATCAGTGTTTCCAATCAAATTGCATTGAAGAGAAGATCAAATATTGTTGAAATCAGTGACATAAAGAGAAGTTACATCTTGTTCTTGGATAGTGATAGATCAGTTCAATTCTTGGAAGAGAACTCAAGCCAGTATATCGATGATGATGGTAATGTAACATTTGGTACAGCAGATACAAAAGTTGTAGCTGAAGATGAAAAGATGGATACTTCAGCTTGATAAATCACAGAAGAGAAAAAATACTAAACACTTTTGTTCTTTTTTATTTCTAAGCGATCGTTATACTTTTTTTTCTGGCTTTTTGCTTTTCTATCATCTGTACTATATATAAGTCAATTGTTTTGTATCTCATAAATTTACCTTTGTTTATAAAAAATAACAGTTCTTTCATTTTTCTACCTCAACGTCTATAAATCGGTTATTATCTTGCAAAACTCATCCTTGAATTCAGTATAACATTCAAGGGTTGGGTAAAACTCCCTTGGAAGATCATCGTCCAATAATGCTGTCCTAACAAAAATGTATTCACCAAAGTTTGTAGGAGTGGCATATATACAACAACCACAATTTTTACAAATAAACCTATTTTTGGGTAATCCACTATCTGTGTCAGTAACAACATGTATCTTGAGACTGTTATCTGGATCTAATAGCTTGAAATTCGATGGTTCGTATGTTGATAAGTACAATCCGATTGAACCTGATGATTTCGAGCACTGCTTGCAGTGACAAACTAATGGTGGTAAAACATCACTTGGTGGGCCTATTAGCTCAAATTTTATTGACTTGCAAAGACAGGATCCCTTCAATGGATAAGATATACTGGAAGTCATTTATTATTCAGAATTGTTTTTGTGACCTAATCCAAACATCAAAAGTGAAACTGAACTGTTTCTTATCATTTTCTTCAGTACACAGGCAGCCGGGACCACTCACCGTAAAAAATATACAACGAACGATCTTTTAATCCACAAAAGATCAATCAGCGATTAAAGTATAAATTCCTACGATCGAATCCTAGCCTGTAGCCACTCAGATCATTCATGAACAAGATCTTCAACCGTTGCGTTTTGATCTGGTATTCTTTATTTAGGGAGTTGTCGTTGAGCAAAATTTACATTACAGGCATTTAAAGTGAAACGATAAAATTGATTTATAAAACCTGTGTAAAACATAAACTGTAGACGGTTTGAAAATGGAAATAAAAGTTAAATTGAAACATAGGTGATAGCATTACCGTTGAGCTGAAACTAAATACTTCTAGCTTGAATTTTTTGATTTTGTATGTGTTCTGAAGCATTATTTTTTTTTATTTTCTGAGATGTATCATCTGCATTGTCGTAATCTTCACCATTGAGACGACCTAATATTTTTTGAAGCTCTCCTTTCTTCTTTCTCATGAATGTCAGAACCCAATTGAATGATTTAACCACTACCCTTGGTATTGAGGATCAAGGCAATGATCATACCATACAAACCTAAAACTTCAGCAAAAATCAAAATCAAAACAATACCAACGAACAACCTTGGTTGATGCATAAACTGTCTAACACCTTCATCACCTACAATACCAATTGCGTAACCACTCGAAAGACACGCAAAACCAACACTCAACCCACATGCCAAATGCATAAACCCGTTATACAATGAGTAGTTCTCTGATGGAGATAACCCACCAGCAATCAACACACTGACTACTAATCCATAGACCGACAAGATACCACTCATGACAACTGGAATCAAAGACTTCATGATGATTTCAGGCTTGAAAGTACCGATACCTGAAATACCAACACCCGACTTGGCGGTACCAATTGCAGCGCCAGCACAACTCAAGACCATTGCTGCTGCACAACCAGCAAAACCGAAAAATGGTGCAAAACTTGGCGAATATTCGTCTCCTATAGTTGATGACCTGTTTTTCCAAAAAGTTATCCAATCGTTATATAGTTAGTATCTTTACTGATTTGTCTGCTGTTCGTCTTTGTCCTCGCCGATGATGAAGCTAGCCCACTCTGAATTTTCCCCTCCTCCTCAATTCAAACCCTGTCCAAACCCACCTCCAGCGCTAGCCACGAAAACCCTCCCCTACAAATACAAACTTCGCGAGAGCCTTGATCCCAAAAAACATCATAGCGAGGTTTCATCATTCTAGTTCACAATTGACTTTGACTTCCACGGTAAACGTACATTATATTCTGCTTATTATTTTGGTAATATCTTGACACCCCCTTCTCTCAAATGGCTATCTTACTGAAATATCAACAATATTACTTTCACCTTCAAACCTCCACCATGTGTTATCAACTCTTCGGACTGTTTTCATCTTTAAAGAGAGGCAGCCAGAATTACAGTCTGCCATGATTTTCAATTTCAGTACGTGTCAATATTCCACTTTGGTTTATTGTGTTTACACACACTACTTTGTGATTTTTTCTCAAAATTTGTGCTTTACGTAATGAATTAGATAAAGAAAGTAAACAAAGGTTTGGATCAGTTATTGATTTGATGGAGAGGGAGTAAAGATTCAGTAGTCTTAGGATGTCGTATAACCAGCCGTTGCATGAAAAGATTCAGATCCAGCTGAAGGACTTGAAGTATGTGAAAGATATAATACAAGTGTGTGGGCAGGACAAATTGAACTTGCATCTACCACAGCAGTCGATAAATAACAAGGAGGTTGATCCATTGAGAAATACGATCGAGGAGTCCATCGATGACTTCATATATCAGTTGTTTGACATGTCTAGGTACTCGTTGATAGTGGATGGTGTTGACATGGCGAACGAGCCTTCGATCGGGAACTTGCTTTCGCAAGCAAGACAGCGTACGTTTGTAGTTTGATTCACCCCAAGTTTCGTCAGCAGTACTAACAAAACAATATTCTAGTGATTGAGCCTTATGACACCGAGTTGAACACGCGATTGAGGGCGTTGTACAAAGAGGTTGAGCTGGAGACTTTGGAAGTGTCGAAATTGAGGAAAGAGTTGCCAATAAAGGCAAAGCAAGAGTATGAAAAGTTATTATCGGTCATTGAGCTCGATGGGACGATGGACGACGAAGAGGTGATAGAGGACGATGAGATGCTTCTCAAGGAGGTTTTACCAAGGTATCAAGACATGGTTGAAGACTACCACGATACCCTAGAGACATTACAAGATTTGAAGAAAACGGTGACGGATCAGGCAGCAGAAACTGAAAAAACGATAAAGTTGGTCGAGTTTGTGAATAGTATCACTTCCGATTGATTGTACTATAGTAGTCAAGATGTATATTAGTGGGTAAAGGTTTTGGGAAAATAGAACAGGTGTACTTTTTTTTGTCTTCTTCTTCTTTGTGTGTGTATTAATGATTGTGGTCGATTATGAGATTCAATGGATGTTTTTTCAATTGTGTACTATTACAATCCAATGGCTCTAAATTGTACTATTATCTTGATGTGGCCGTTCGTATAAAGACTGTCCGTATCTGTTTGTACTTCTGGCAAGCAGCTATCTAACATCTATACATCACTCGAGCGGATAGAGAACTTGGTGCCGTGCGATTGTTTGTTTGCCTATTCAGCCAAAATTACAAGAGCCCACTTCAAATAAGTAGGTAATAACTGTCCGATTGAGTAGTATTGATAGCTGTTTGATTTGAATATATTGATTATTTGAAAACAATGTCTCCAGTTGAGCTTAATCCATCAAAAGTTTTCGAAGCCCGTTTGGACAACTTATTGAAAGAAACACCTATAGTCGATACCCATAATGATTTCCCATACTTATTAAGAGTTCAGTTGCACAATGAATTGAACACTCCCGGAACCAATTTTGATTTCAATGGTGAGCTCCATAGTCATACATCATTGCCAAAGTTTCGCAAAGGTAAATTGGGTGTCCAATTTTTCAGTGTTTATATTGAGAATAAAGGTCCGGACGAATTCTATCAGGATTTCAACACTCCCAATTCAGCAGTTAGAGATACTTTAGAGCAAATTGATATCACCAAGAGATTAGTCAATGAATATCCAGATGATATGGAATTTGTCAACAACTCATCAGAAGCTTTGAAAGCGTATAAAGATGGGAAAATTGCTGTCACTTTGGGTGTTGAAGGTTTACATCAAGTTGACTTGTCACTCGGTGTCTTGAGAGAATATTTCGAGTTGGGTTGTAGATACATTACGTTGACTCATAACTGTGATAATCCATTTGCCACTGCTGCAACAACTATATCTGGGGGTTTTCCAGATAAAGGCTTGTCGTCATATGGAGAGAAGTGTGTTTTGGAAATGAACAGATTGGGTATGATGGTTGACTTATCCCATGTTAGTTACAAAACAATGGTTGATACTTTGAAAATCACCAAATCGCCTGTTATCTTTTCCCATTCTTCAGCTTATGAGTTATGCAACCATGAAAGAAACGTCAGAGATGATGTCTTATTGATGGTTAAGGAAAACGATGGAGTTGTTTGTGTCAACTTCTTTCCCGCTTTCATCACCAAGGATGGTGACTGGACCACGGTAACCATTGACGATGCTGTCAACCATATTTTGCACATTGTTAAAATCACGGGCTCGTACAGAAATGTTGGATTTGGGTCAGATTTTGATGGTATTCCATTTGGTCCAATTGGTTTGGAAGATGTGTCAAAATACCCAGATTTGATCTACAAGTTAATGGAGAAAGGTGCCACCGATGAAGATATCACCGGATTAATGGGTGGTAACACCATGAGAGTTTGGAGACAAAATGAAATTGTTGCCGAAAAGCTACAACTTGAATTGGGTGTGAAGGGGATAGTGGAAGATAACTGGAAAGACAGAGTTTGGCAATTCAACAGAATTTCCAAGAAGTTTCCAGAGCTTTATACTGGTTCTCATGATCTTCATGACCATGATTCCGTCTATTTTGACTGAAAAGTTTTCGATCGTTTATGTAGCGCTTTCGATTCTCAGTAATTCAACGGCTTAGATTCTTTGCACTTTGTAGTCAATGTAGCCACCAAGCTCTCTCATGCTTTTCATGTTTGCTTTTTCACCATGCGATCATACTATATTGGAACCTTGTATTGGATCAAATCTAGCCTCTTGACAGCAGTGATTTTCGTTATCGGACATCAGAGTAGTTAGTTTATGATCCAAATAAATGAAAATCATCAGTTTGTAAAGGTATAGTCGACCTTTTACCTGAATCTGCTTCAATTTGCATCGAACAACTTGTGATTTTCTACTCTCTTGTAAATTACTGTTCAAATTGAAAAATATGGACCAGCCACGCAAAGTGAGACACAAAAGGTGTTGAGAATAAGCAAAAAAACACATAAAACAACAAATTGACGCTTCCAAGAGTTGAAAAGTTTCACATTTGAATACTAATATTTAAGAAAGAACGTTTTGAAAGAATATGTCTCAAGCTATACTATTACAATATTTGAACGTGGCAAGAAATTACTTGCCAATTCTTGACGATTACCCACCAGCTTTCACCTCCGGTTATATAATCTTCTCGATTGCATTATACATCATCAGCTACTTCAAGCCTATCAATGAAGCAATTGCGTTAGACCCCTGGGCTATCTATAATTTGGATTGTATGTGTGATTACTGAGGATCTGTTTTGGAGAAATCCAGCTCGTTTTTTTGTTGCTTGAAACTCCCAAATACTAACAATTGGTGTGCTTGCGACTTTTACTCGACACTTATACAGTGAACCGAATTTCTCTATATCCATTGGGCCATTTATCCATTTTGCACCTCTTCTTCAACATGGTCTCAATTGTGTCTCCATTGGCACAGTTCGAAAGAGAAAATGGTACCGTTCATTGTGGTATTGTATTCAACGTGTTGGCTACTGTTATTGCCATTCCATACTGCTTCTTTGGAATGTTGTTTTTCCCAAACACAAAAGTCCTCGGTGCAAGTGCTTGGGTTTTTGCATTGGCTAGTTACGAAGCACATAAACAGAGTCACCTCAGGCAGAGCGTTGCGATGTATGTATCACCCAGATTTGTATCCTTTACTTTTCCCATCAAACGACACCCAATTACTAACATGGAAGATATGGTAACCTGAACAGTACTTCAACATTATCAATTCCGACACTATACACACCTTTCATTCTATTGGTTGTCTGCTTTATTGTCTCACCTGGTTCAAGCTTCATCGGACACTTATTAGGTATTTTTGCCGGCTATGCGTGTAAGTAATCCACCCTTTTATCGATTTTCCAACGCCATCCACCCACTAACGAACTTTAACAGTAAGCTTTGGCTATTTGACGAAGATGGTGGAACCACCGTCCAAAGTTGTTCAGTTCATTGAGAAGAACATTGATGGTATAATTAATATCATACCTTCAAAGATCAAATACTATAGAGAAATTGAGGTCAAGGCTTTGAGAGAGGAGAGATTGAAGACACATATCACTTTGGCTGATACTACAGTATTACCAACTTCCATAAGTAGGGCCACCCCATCTTTTGGTGGACAAGGACATGTATTGGGCGCTTAGAACTCAAGTCATAATCTATTGGAAAATCAGTTTTCAGCGATTCTCTCTCCTTCCCCCTAATAATTCAATCATCTCCACAGAGGATTGTTATTATTATATAGCTCATCAGCTGATATACAATAAATGAATAATGATCTTTTCACTTGAGTGTTATTTTTATTAATATTGTTACTTTGATTGTTGTCTTTCCTCATACCTCTTTTCTTTGTTTTTGTCTCTTTTACACCATCTCTTCTCCAATCCTCCCCATACCAGGAAGCCTAACTAATATGATTTAATAAATTGGCTCTAGATATATTTGATGAAACTTATACTTAACGTTTGAATCTGAATTGATATCAAAAAGTCATAACTATACATAGCGCCACGTTCATTTTTAGGTGTTTGTGGCTGAGACAAAACAAGGTATTTCAGCCACTTATCACAAGTCGAATGATCAAAGTCAAAAAAAAAGTAAACAATAGTAGTATACTCATTTGAATATTTAATCAATATCGCTAATTCGAAACATTATTTGGTAAAGATCCATATAGAGACAGTCCAATAGGATAGATTGTCGCACACCATTTAACAAATTTAGTTGTCTTTCAAAACAAAAAACAATTGATAGAGCAGTCCTGACGAGAGTAGATTGAGATAATTTCATCTATCTCCACATTTGAGCTTACAAAATACAACGCAAAGTTTGGAAAACAACAGGTGTGAAATTTGACCAGAGAATGCTCGGTTCAAACAATATTGTAGGGGTAAAGTTGCTGATAGATTCGCCGGAGAGTTTAACACCTTCCGATGACTTGGTGTTATCAAATACCAAAAAATTACTCAAGCCTGTTGATTTCAGTGATAACAAATCGGAAACAGGAATAAAGCTATCACCGAGGAAAAGGATCTTGAGGCAAAAGTCATTGGGGAATTCACTCAATAATAAAGCTGACGGGGAGAACTTGGATGGAAAGCTCAGCTTCGGACAAAAGATTAAGTCAAGCCTTAGGAAATCGGATAGTACCAGGCATGGCTATTTGTTGCGGAAGAGCAAAAAAGAGAACATAGAGTTCAAAACGGCAGAGCCCAATATAACAAAAAGTATGTCCTCCAAAATAATAAGAAAGACGTCTATTGAATCCAAAACAACAACAAAAACAACAAAAACAACAAGCAAATCACCTACTCTTACAGCTGAGCCTTTCAAAAATGTCACAAAATTGGAAGCGAATAGAATCGAGTCTGAATTGAACATGAATACCAAATCAACTCTTTTCAGATGTTCAAAGGCAAAAATAACTGTTTTTGAGAACGAGTCAAGCCAACATCAACCTTCACCATACGAATCTCCAAGTTTCAAATCATCAGATAGGATATTAGGTCATGGGTTTTTCGAGATTTATCAGATGCATAATGGAACTGTTACATACTTGCAGTGTGGATCGGTCATTTATCCATTGCTACCAAAATTGAAGATTTTGAGAGTCGCGAAAAACCAGTTTATACTACCATTGTCAAATCCTGAACGGTACTGGAAAATCATTATAGATTCGAATGATGAGAGAACATTGAATGACTTACAGATGTCGTTCAGATCTGTCTGTAGGTATAGAAATCTATTTATACCCTTATTCAACACCAATGAAGAGAAAGTTGGTGCCAAAAGTTTAATGGATTCTCAACCTATGTTCATACCGCTGGTCGGGAATCATAGTAAGAATTCATCAATCAATACGGAGATGGCATGTTTCAATCTTCAAGATGATGAAAGCACGTATGTCACACAATCACCACCACCTTTATTGAAAAGATTGTCATTTCCTCAAATATCCAAAATTCCATCAAACGTTTCATCATTAGACTCAGAATTGGATCAGCTACAAGAATTGACTACGACTAGCATTTGCATGCAAAGTCCAGATATTGATTCCACTGCAATAATGCATGAAAGAAGATCAAGTCTTTCCTCAATTATTACAGAAATACATCACTTTGATCAGGGTTTTACTTCATCTCTGCAATATACTCATAATTCAAGTTCGAAATCAAAGCAAGGCCAAGCAACAACCGCGGCATTGTCGAATAAATCGTCTTTGCTCTCCAACAGATTTTCGCATTCAACTGGTCATAAAAACCTACCTTTGAACGTTTTGAATAATTCAAGTTTCGATACAGTTCAATCAAAATCTAACTCGCTATATCTTCAGGAAGAGTCGAGTTGGATGGAACCTGATGATAAACTTCAAGATTATATAACTGGCGATGAAGTTTTGACAAATTCGAACAAAAGATATCTTTCATATGGACAAATAGATGATTTCAAGAATTCCAACATCCTAAAAAGTGGCAAAAGAAGCACGACTGACTCGTTATTGTTGAATTCATTTAGAAACAGTATCAAGAAATATGATGACATCAGATGCGATCCCAAGATTGGCGAATCGATGAAAAACTTGAGATTGAGTAGAAATGATGTCTTGAGCTTGATCAAAGAGGAGGATGTGACAAAAATTGATGACAACGTGAATAAAAAGAAGCCATCCTTCATTGGAAGTTTATGGGGTTGGTAATGCTCAATAAATTGACGTTAAGGTTTTTTTTTTCGCACTCGATAAAAGTTTGCTATCTATTCACTATATTTCTGACATGATCAAATTGTATAATTAAAAAAAGTTCGGCAATTGCCATCAAAAAAAAGTTGAATATTTTTGATTTGGTTATACTCTCATATGTTACGAATTGTATTCCACTTTCGAGGTTCCATGACCTGCATCTCTTCAACCCAAGCATAAACATGAAATCTAGTTCTCCAAAAGTGATGAGAACTCATCAGCATCCTTCAGTTTTTCCACAATTTCATCCCTGGAGCTTAATCTGACTGCAACGTAAGTGACAAGCAATCCTAAAATAGAGAAACCAACGGTAAACCTAAAGCCCAAATGATATTGTGGTTTGTCCCTTGTATCCCAGATGAAGTAAGGCGCAATAGCATAGATAATATAACTCAATGTGTTCGTTGTAATCAACGTGAAGTGCCTTTTCAAATCATCATTGATCAATGATTTGTTCAACCATGCATATATCTGAATTAAACCCCAACCAGGAAACCCTAACAGAAAATAGCATAACCAGTGTAATTTCAATGGAATGTACCAGTATGACAACAATGAACAACTTACCATATAAATGATGAAGAATAAATAAATGAATTTTGCATTCAACCTGTTGTTAGTGAAGTCAGATATCATAGCCACTGACAAGGTGCTTATCAAATTAATGAAGTTCATCAAAGTTGGGTAAATGTTGTACTTAGAGCTTGGTAAATGTAAGTCATATTTCATCCAAGTAGTGAATGTTGGTTGGTCAATAGCAGCTGTACAGTTTTTATAGCAGATATACAACAATGGGAATACTATGATATGCCAGCTGTTAAAATATTTCCTGTAGTCTATGCGTGTCTTTTTATCATGAGAATTCAATTCAGCACCAATTCTTCTTCTTCTCTCTTTTGCGATCAATTTGTCATTCTCATTGAAATACCAGACGTCAATTTTCTCAGGAACGCCTGGATTACTGAAAACCGTGTATATCGCAACTGGGATTGAAACCAAAGCATCAAACACAAACAACCACTGAAATGGCTTCAATCCAGTATTTGAGAAGTTCCTTAAAATGTATTCTTGAATGGGGCCGGTGACCATTGATGCTACGGTCGATGATGCGTTAAACATCGCCAATCTCTTGTTTAATTCACTCTTGTCGTAGAATGATCCGATTATGTACGACAACGATGGAAAGAACGCCAGCTCCAACAACCCTATACAGAATCTGATAAAGTATATTGGTGGTAACGTTTTACAGTAAATCATTGAAAATGTAAGAACGGCCCATAACAGCTCTAAACCTCCTAGATAATACCTTATTGAGACTTTCCTGATAATCAAACTGGACGGAAATGCGCCAATGATATATCCGGCAAAGAAGCATGAGTTAAGGATATTGAACTGATTCTTGTCCATCTTGTAATGTTCATCCATACCATTTATATAGGCCGTGGATATATTGTTCAAATTCAAAGTTTTGATAAAATATCCCATCATTGCAGATGACATCAAGAAAAAATCGAGCTTCAACAAGAATGCCTGTTCAATGGGATGTTTCTCGGCAGCATCATAAAAAAAAACCCTTATTCTGTAAGCTAATGTGTTCCTCTTGTCTAGGACTCTCTGAGGCAACTCGTATGACAAATCAATATATGGCTCCTCTTCCTCTGTAACAATAGCTTGATTGGATGATCTTCTCACTAGTTTCTTTGGTGCTATTGCATCATATGTAGCAAATGACATTATAGAAGATTAAGGACCAAGTCAGTCTCGGTTTTCAAAAGCGTACAACTTTTACCTAGATGAATAAAGCATCAAATTATCATTTCAGGCTTTGCTGGGATGTTACTGAGAAGATATATTCGGAGAATTTGTCACATTCTGGGTATTTAGGCCAATGTTTTTATTCAAATTTTGTTGCGCAATCATCCCTTTTTCTGTTCACTGAGAAAAAGTGTGGTAAAATAGCCAATATCAACTAACTCAAACAAAACAAACACGATGTTCAAACCACAAATACGCTATCAGACAATATCTGTTTGTACCTAACAACAACCACTCTTGTAGTATTGTGGCCCCTTCAGCAAATCAACGTTGCTTTTGCTTTGCATGAAATCAACCTGTTTCAGTCTGCGCAAGGACCGTTTAACTGGACTGCTACTTGCAATCTGGCCGATATCTACAAACTCACCATTTATATCACCAAATTGGACACCACTGTTGAAGTTTTCCGGATCGAGTATTCCTAGCTCAAGCTTGGTGATGATCTTAGAACCTAGTTTGAAGAAGATCTCGTCGATGTTCAACCCAGATAAGGCACTACACTCATAGATTAGCTCCACGTTGACACCGTAGAGTGATTCAACACTGGAAACGAAATCCACGGCCTCCTTTTTGGTCACGTAGTCGACTTCATCTTTGAAACTATTTGTGGCAGAATTCAGGGGGTCAAGAATGTCATATTTGTTGGCCACCACAACACAGCTTATTGTATCCAAATCCGTCAAGTTTTTCAAATCCTCTATATATTGCCACAACTGTTCAAACGACTTTCTTTGGAAGATATCAAACAGCAACACAACTCCAGCTGAACCACGGTAGTAGCTTCTGGTCAAGCTCCTGAACCTCTCCTGGCCCGCGGTATCCCATAGCTGTAGCTTTAGGTTGATTGAGTTTTCAATCGTTATTATTTTTGATGTGAACTCGACTCCTATTGTTTGGGACAATAGCGTTGGCTCAAAATGAGAGGTGGTGAATCTTTTCAAAATGCATGATTTGCCGATACCAGACGCTCCGATGATAATGATCTTGCACAAGTAGTCATAGTCTTCGAACTTAATCTGATTCAAGATTGTACTTCTCAAAGTCGATGACCCAGTCAATATCGAATTCGATGATTTTTTGCGGTGCATTGTGGGCCAAAGTGCTTGCTTGAAAATTCTTGAAACTCTTCAGGGGTTTTTCAGGCTTCTATATCGGCTTCTCATAAATGTAGTACATGGATTTCTCGAGCCTTTTATATACTCAATGTGTATCATACATACACATACACATTATGACTTGTAACGAATTCAAATATTATCAATCGTAAATATTTTGACATTTCCCAAAGTGACAAAACCGCAAATGCGTACGCTTTTTTGATTTTATTTTTAAAATGCGGTATTTTGAGAAAAATGCGTAGCGCATTTATAAACGCGTAATTAAGGCTCATTTAGGCAATTTTCCCAAAAGGGAATCATTATTAGGCCATGTTTCACAAGGTCTACGCGTGTTTTTTCAGATCCCCTTTGGTTGACCATATTACTTTTACTTCAACTCCTTATAACATAGTGGATAGTCAGCAAATTTTGTTGTAGGATATCTATTCATCAAGCTTGTTTGCAACTATAATATAGCTGAAGCTCAGAACAGTAGATTACTCTCTTCAGATAATATCACAATCATGGATTCAACAGTATTAGAAGAGTCAACAGATGCTGTTTACACAGATCGTGTAAGAAGGTTTCAAGAATTTCTAGATTCTTCGGACTATAAGGAGGAAATCAGACTGATGTTAATGAAAAATGAGAAGAGATTGAACATTTCCATTGATGAGGTCAGAGAATTCGATAGACAGTACTGGACGGGATTGCTATCATCGCCAGCAGACTTCTTGCCAGCTGCTGAAAGAGCTTTGAAAGATTCAATCATGGTTGTCTATGATCCAATAGAGTTTCCAAATGCTGACTTGAACAACGACTCAGACTTCTATTTGGGTTTCAAGGGTGCCTTTGGTGATCACCAGCTATCTCCAAGATCCATCAACTCGTCCTATTTGTCCAAGTTGGTATCGATTGAAGGTATCGTCACGAAAGCTTCGTTGATCAGGCCAAAGGTGATCAAATCAGTTCATTACTGTGATAAGACCACAAGGTTTCATCAAAGAGAGTACAGGGATCAAACAACATCTTTCAACCCAATAACTTCGGTTGCCATTTACCCAACAGAAGATCCAGATGGGAATAAATTAACCACAGAATACGGCCTTTCTAAGTATAGAGACCACCAAACCATAACTATTCAAGAGTTACCGGAACTTGCTCCAGCAGGTCAATTACCAAGATCGATTGATATTGTTGTTGATGATGATTTGACTGATATAGTTAAACCGGGTGACAGAATTCAGTGTGTAGGTGTTTATAGAAGTTTGGGTAACGGTGTTCACACCTCATCTTTCAGAAGATTGATTGTTGCAAATTCTGTTTACTCCTTGAAAGAGGTCAAGAATGACACTTCCATTTCAGACGAAGTTTTGAGAAACATCAACATCTTATCAAAGAAAAAGCTGATTTTTGACATATTAGCTGAATCATTAGCACCTTCAATTTTTGGTCACGATTACATCAAAAAGGCTGTCTTATTGATGTTGTTGGGTGGTAATGAAAAGATTTTGGATAATGGTTCACATTTGAGAGGTGATATCAACATTTTGATGGTTGGTGATCCATCAACAGCAAAATCTCAGATGTTGAGGTTTGTGTTGAACACTGCACAATTGGCTATTGCCACAACTGGTAGAGGTTCATCAGGTGTTGGTTTGACTGCTGCTGTCACCACTGACAAAGAAACAGGTGAACGTAAATTAGAGGCAGGTGCTATGGTCTTAGCTGATAGAGGTGTTGTTTGTATCGATGAATTCGATAAAATGACCGATGCTGATAGAGTTGCTATTCACGAAGTTATGGAACAACAGACAATTACTATTTCCAAAGCTGGTATCCACACTTCATTGAATGCAAGATGTTCAGTTATTGCTGCTGCTAATCCTGTTTATGGTCAATATGATGTTTACAAGTCTCCACAACAGAATATTGCCCTTCCAGATTCATTATTATCCCGTTTCGATGTTTTATTCATTGTTACTGATGATGTCTCAGATACTAAAGATAGAAGAATCAGTGAACATGTTTTGAAAATGCATCGTTATTTGAATCCTGGCTATGAAGAAGGTGAGCCTCTCAGAGAGAAAAACAATGTCACATTAAGTGCTGGTGATGATTACAACAAGGTAGATGACGATGATGAGAATTCCACGAGTAAAATCTTCATCAAGGGTAACGGAGAATCAAAGACGAGAATTATCGTAACTGTTGACTTTTTGAAGAAATATATTCAATATGCCAAACAGAGAATAAAGCCTTCAATCACACAATCGGCATCAGATAGGATTGTCAAGTTCTATTCACAGTTGAGAAATGACGCAAATAACAAGACATCTCCAATCACAGCAAGAACTTTGGAAACTGTTATTCGTTTGGCCACAGCACATGCTAAGGCAAGATTGAGTATGAGTGTTGAGGTTGCTGATGTTAAAATTGCTGAGGAAATTTTGAAGTACTCGCTTTTCAAAGAAGTTGCCAGTGACAAAAGGAAGGCAACAAAGAAGAGAAAGACAAGTGTTACTGAGCTGGATGAATCAGAAGATGAAGAACCAGAGAACTTGGACGATGAAGAAGAAGATTCTATTGACGAGGATGAAGTTGATGAGTTAACTCTGCAAAATGTGCTTGAACCACAGACTGCTAGGCAAAGAGCGTTGGTTGCTGCTCAAAAAAGAAAGCAACAAGAAGAGCAACAACAGCAGGACTTAATAGATGAAGCAGATGAGGAAGAGCCAGAGGTTGAAACAATCACACAAGACTTGCAGAAACAAAATATTGCCGATGTTGCAGAGGAAGAGGAGGAAGAGGAGGATGAGGAGGATGACGCCGAGATTATTGAGCAAGGATCTCAGCAATTATCGCAATCTTCAGCATCATCGCAACCACCACTTACAGAGATTGTTCAGCATAACACGGAATCTGTTATATCTCCACCAAGATTATCTGAATTTTCGAAAAGCTTGGTGAAGATTATGGGATCTGACTTATTTGAAGATGAAAGTTGTGATTTGGAGACGGTTTTCAAAGCAATAAATGAACCATTTGATGTTGAGAACAAATTTACTCAAAACGAGTTCTTCAAAGCTTTGGAAGTCTTGGAGTCTCAAAACAAGATAATGGTTGCTGATGGTAAGCTTTGGAGAGTCTAGTAATGGCTTTATCAAAACCTTCTTTTTTATATTTATGCTGGTTGCTCGTTGAGTTTGTTTTTTGTTGTTTAAGGTCTGGATTAATGATTGTTACATTTTTGAGTTTCAAGAGCTTGAAGCTGTCTTTTTTGTTTTATATATTATATACTGAACTTCTTTTTATTTGTGATATGTGATTTTAATCAAGGCAATATGCTATTAGCTTATTAAGATGGTTCTCAACTACCTTATTGTATTCAGTAATTTTCCTCCTACAGTTGAGCTTGAATCACTTTTCTTTCGGTACACAGCTATCAAAGCATTCTCTTTTACCTCGATCAGCTTGAGTCATAGGAAGAATCAACACTTGAAGGCGGCTACTGTTGTTGTTGATGTTAGACTTCAAGCTGAAGTGGTGAACACCCATACATTTTTGAGTAGTGAGTATAGCCCTTGTCTCTCTTTCACTTTCAAAAAAAACACCAAATTGACAACAAATCTCTAATTGATATTATTTGCAAGCTTTCCAGCATTCGGTCGATTCAATTCAAAACCATTGTAATATATCAAGCAAGTGATAGGCAAGCTTAATTATGGTTGAAGTTTCGTTGACGATTGGTAAATTAGATGCTTCGTTGGCTCTTTTGTTAACCCAGGATCATCACCTTATCGAGTTTCCAACTATTCTCTTACCGGATGGAGTCGTTGCTGGTTCAGTGGTTAAGATCAGATGTGATAGAGACTTAGAGTTAGAGGAGAAGGAAAACGAAAACTTTAATAAGATTCAAGATCAAATATTGGAGACTTTTGGTAAAGCAATTCCAACTACACCGGTTTTGAGCATTAGGAATACAACACAGACTAGTTGCGTCTTAGAGTGGGATCATTTGAATTTGGCTACAGCTTCGATCAAATCATTGGTATTATACAAGAATGGATCAAGATTGGGACAGATTCCAAACCCTTTACAAAACACTACCACGAAATTATCTGGTTTACCGGTTGATACAGAGTATAGATTTCAATTAAGGTTGGACACTACTGCAGGTATTTACAAATCAAATGAAGTTATAGTCAAAACTCACAAAATGACAGATCTTTCTGGAATCACTGTGTGTATTGGTGACATTGATGATCCAAGGATATCAAGAGAAAGCTTGGAAAAATCTTTGTCAAAGATGGGTGCTAAGCCATTACAAGATGAAGTCAAGGTTGATACCACACATTTCGTCTGTACCAAGCCGACAGGTAAAGAATGGAAGAAGCTGATTGATGGAAATATTCCAATTGTCAGGCCTGAGTGGTTAAAAGCATGTGAATTAGAGAGGAGAATTATTGGTGTTAGAATGTTTTATTTGGATGCAGATGATACAACTGTTTTAACTCAACGTGATTATTGGAATGATGAACTGACCGCTGCCGCACCAGAATCTCATGCAAATGGCATGGATAAGGAGTTGCCGAAGCATCCAGAAGAGACAGCAAATGAAATCCCAACCATAATCGAGCCAAATGGAGAAGAACAGAAAGAAGATGTTGTAGTTGCTCCAGTGCCAAACGAAGAATCTACCACAATAGACGAAAGTATAGAACCTTCGACTGCTGCCGAAACAAATGAGAATTCCACCGGATTGGATGACCAATCTTCGTCTGTTGAAAATGCCGCTGAAGAACGTGATGCTGGTGTACCAACTTCAGAAGTTAAAGAGGAGGAAGTGCCTGATGTAGAAGAACTGGAAACTTCTATCGCGCCAGAGCCTATTCTGACCTCAATCGCAGACGGTTCTGAAGTTGAAGAAGTTAAAGAGGAAGTAGTTTTGGACCCATCTGTAACTGAATCAGATGTTATCAAGGAGGATTCAGCTTCCAACGAATTTGACGACGTAAACATCGATGATGCTGTTATTCCTGTAGCTGCTGATATTTCAACGGAATTGTCAGTCGAAGAATCCCAAAAGAATCCTGAAGCTGAGGCTGAAAATGGCGAAGACGAAGATGTTGCGGATGATGATGATGATGAGGTGTCCACTGAACCAACTACTGGGACAGCAGAAGATGTTTCCGTTCCTTCAAGCAGTAAGAAGAACAAAAAGAAAAAGAAAAAGGGCAAGAAGTAGATGATAAAATCTCATTTACAAACTGATTTAATTTCTGCAGTCATTTCGTCCATTAACACGAGTTTCCTCGAGACAGAGGAGGGGAGGTCTTTTTTATCTTTTTTGCCATTCATATATATATATATATGTATAACTTAGTGCTTTCTCACAAAAGTAGTTTTCGTTCTTTTCAACCCATTTGTTTTTGACTATGTATAGTTTTTGAACTCACCGAAAGTGTGATTTTTGGAATTTGTATTCTTTTTAAAAATCTCTTTAGATTATAGTGAGTGTTGTTACAACAGCTTGAAATAAACTCATCATCAGTTTCGAAAGTAGGTCTAAATGAATTGAGAGAGGAAAAAGAGAGAGAACAAGGAAATTTGAGAAAAAAGAAGTAAAACATGCAGTTAGCTTGATAACACAAGAGATAACAACAGCAAAAGAAGGTGATGAAAAAGTAGATACTGGGGAAAATCAAAATGATGCAATTGAAGGAAAATAGAAAGCTTTTTTTGTTTCAACCTTACTCACCGAACAATCTTCTAACTCTTCTCAAAATGCTATCCTTTTCTGGGTCGTATGGGTGTTCTTTTGAAGGTATTTCCAAAATGGCCGGAAATGCTTTGGTATATGTATCAACCTTATATCTGATCTTCTCAGCAAGATGTTGATTGATCAACAATATAGCTATATCGTCTCTGGTCTCTGTGAACAACTCGAAGGCTTTTTCGATGTCTTCATCTTCCGTTTTAGAATCAACAATGATGAAATTCTTCTCCTTGTTCAACTCAGACTGGATCGACCCAATACCTGCTAGTAACATTCCTGTTACCGTATCTTCGTCACCAATGACTGCTATCAACGTTCTGTCCTTGTTATCGTTCGACATCACTGAAATACTAGGATCAAACCTTTATATACTTCGCTTTTTCTGATGATGAATTTATCGACCTAGATCTATATCAAGATGCTTTTTGTGGTGGCTTCTTTCTGTCTTTTCCTGAGAAACTAAGCGCAAAAATGAGAATACCAAAAGCTCCTATGTTCTCAATTAAGCCTTATCGTCGAGATACTTGATTCAAAAGTAGCAGCTTACTATAACCTAACCGTGTAATCTTCACCGAATCGTTCAATCTGATCTGTTACTGCTGCTGCTGCTGCTGCCTTTCTCAAAATCTGACGGCTGGACGCCGCCCCCAACGATTGAGCCTGTTATTTGCACGTACAATGGAGTAAATGGCAGATTTGAAAACAGGATTATAGGAGATAGGAATTTTTCATATTATTCAACTGATTCAAGTGGTCTTTAAGTTTGTTGAGTTCAGTATTTGTTGAGGTTTATCAGTATGATCAGGTGTGTTAGAGATCCAGTATCATTGGCAAGATGTTTTGTAAAAGTCCAGGCTCCAATTAGAAACTTTTCAGCATCTTTGCAAGCTCAATCTGGCCATTCCAAATGGTCCAAGATCAAGCGTGATAAAGCGGTTAACGATCAAGAGAAGTCAAGAGTGGCCTTCAAGATGGCTCAGCAGGTGACGATTGCTATCAAGCTAGGTGGGCCCGAGCCGGCCAATAATCCTGCTTTGGTTTTTGCTTTGGAACGAGCAAAGAAGGAGAACGTTCCAAAGAAAGTGTTGGATAATGCGATCAAAAGGGCAACGGGCCAAGGAGCGGATAAGTCGAATTTTGAAACAGCCATTTATGAGGGTCTTGGTCCTCACGGAGTGGCCTGTGTAGTTGAGCTGTTGACAGATAACAGGAATAGAAGTGCTGGTTTTGTCAAGCCTTGTTTCTCGAAGTTCAACTCATCGCTCTCTCCAACTTTGTACATGTTTGATAGAAAAGGGTTTGTAGTAATTGACAGGGGCGACAAGTCGTTTGATGAGGTGTTTGAGGAGGTGTTGGACTTGGGGCTGGAGGATATAGAGGAGTTGGAAGTCGATGAGGATGAAAACCCAAATGGTACATTGGTTGAAATAATCACAGATCCATCGGAAACATCCTTGATTTCGAACAAGTTGAAAGAGATTGGGTTCACAGTCAAAGACATGAGCATCGGATACAAACCGAAGGAAGATATGATGGTTGAAATCAACGACGAAGAGAGTCAAAAGAGTGTTGACAAGTTTTTGGCAATGCTTGATGATGTGGATGACGTCAGTACAGTGTACACCAACATCAAATAGAATGTATATAGATGTTGCCAATTGTAGAAAGAACTTCATAAAGTATATAGTTAAAAAACCGAAGATTTCAAATTCCCAAGCTTAATAGCGTAAACACTTCTTGTCACGAGTATTTCGAAGCAGGTTAATATGGCATGGCACTTTTCCGACTGAGCTCCATTGAACCACTCAAATTGTATAGCCAATTGATACAAGTGTTAAGTTTTTTTAAGAATATTTTGCTATATTATTATGTTAAAATAAATAAAATGTAACCAGAGACAAGAAGAAGAACGAAGAACGAAGTTGACCAACAAAAACTGGTGAAAAAGAGTCATAAACCATCGACAAATTCCCTTGAAACTTGGAGTTGTAACAAGAAAAAAAATGTGAATCTTTATATAATACCTCATTTTATGATTCGAAATGCAGCTCAATCCAGTTATGGGAATGCATGGAAATCACTTCCTCACCAGTGAATTCAGAGTTGAGAAAATTTATTCTTGCTTTGCAATGGCTTCTTCGTATAACTCATTGTGTCTTGGGTTGGTTCTGGTCAATCTCAAGGTCTGATCTGTCTTAAGCTTCTTGGTTGTGAAGAAAATAGCGGCTAAACAGGAAATGAAAGGCATAACAAAGATGTTAGTAAATGGGTCTTCATCTGGCATATTGGTATATGTTACTTACAGGCAACGGCGACACCACATGCAACGACTGAATCATTTGGAAGAATTGGTAATGAGAATAGTTAGTATTTGAGCTGTTTTCAGTACAGAATAATCACCAAGGTACGCGGTGTGGAAAAACACTTCGATGGGCAAACAAAACCTCCAATTCACGGTGATCTCCTCGCCGTAATTATATCTGCATCTGCTCCTTCTGTTGGTGGCAGGGATTTGAAATTTGGAGGTATTTGTACAACGAGTAACGGTTTTTTCCACTGCTCGAGAAACTTACATAATGGAGTTAATTCAACTGGAATTTGCTTGATGAAGGATTGCTTCTTCTGTAAGACAACAAGTGATGAAGGGACTGTTAGTAATCGGAGAAAAGGTTAAAATGCTCACATTTCCAGATACAAGAGTAAAAAAACATGGCATTCAACTTCGGACTTGAACTACATACGACAGTTTGTTGGAACATGAATTGTGATGGTCTCATTTTTGATAGATTTGGGCTTTTTTTCGATGATTAACACTTGCAATAGAAGAACAGTTCGATACTATATCTAAACAATCAAATCGGTATTTAATATCCAAACTAAACTGGTGATTTTTTTTCAGAAAATACAACTTTTGTGTTTTTTTTGAACCTTTTGCTGCTACTAGTCTCTGTGTCTCTGTGTCTCTGTGTGTAGGTCTCTTCACTACAATTTCGAGAATTTTGATTTGTCGAGAAGGATGTTACGTAATCAAGGCCACAAAAGGGCAGACAGAGAAGATGCGTGTCAATAAGAAAGCAAAAAGGTCGTGCGAGGATAAAGGGGAGAATATTATTGGTATTTTGGTATTTTGGTATTTAATATATTACATTGGAGACGGTCACAAGCTAGACAACTTGTCGTTGATGAGCTCAAAGCTTGCCCATTGGATAGCAACACTGGGCATAATTTTGAACAAGTTGGCGGTCAAGCCCTTGTATAAACCCCTCCATCCTTCGCTCTTGACTATGGTGACCAATGCGTCGGAGACAGACTTGTATTGGAAGCCCATCTCACCCGTCCCCATCGACTGGACCTGAAACCTTCTTCTTAAGATATCCATTGGGTAGATCATTATCTGGGCGATTCCCCCACTCAACAGCCCCAATGAGAGCTTGACGAGAGGCATCTGTTGGTGGTCGCTTTTGAAGTGTTCCTTCATCTTCTCGTACAAGGTGAAATTGATGGCAACGTACGGAGCAACGCCAAGTGTAGTTGGCCATAGGCCTCTGTATAGGGCAAACAAGCCACCCTCGTTTCTATATATGTTGACACACGACTTGAACAACCCCGGTGGTTTCTCATTCTTGGACACATCGACCTTCAGCCTGTTCAAGTTCCTCAACGACAGCGTCTGGATTGACAATCTTGTCTTTACCAAGTCCAAAGGGTACGTGGATAGCACCGAGGCGGTGCCGGATATTCCTCCAGCAACTAGCTTATTGAATGTGTCATCGTTAGGTAGAATCTTTTTCGTATATTGATAGCATGAGTACTGAACCGCACTATATGGGAAGACCCGTACACAATTGATCCCATTACCTCTAAACAAACCTTTGAGACCTTCCTCTCTCCACATCTTGAAAATCGTCTTCATTACACCTTCGTTATACGACGCCGAGCCAGGCCCTTGAACTTGGTACAACACTTTTACTCTTTCGAATGGCGACACAGCAGTTCTAGATATTGCTCCTGCAAACCCACCAGATAAAAAAGATGCAACCTTTTCGTTGGATGTGAACCTTTTAACGTCCGTCAAAACGCTCGGTTGTTGCATTTGTTCTGAAACTACGGTAGACTGCGACATTCTCTCTCTTTCTCTCTCTTTCTCTCTCTTTCTCTCTCTTTTTTTTCTTTTTCAAGTAGATTCCTCAAGCTTAACAATCCACCTTTTCTAACATAAAATCTAAAACAGCTTTCCAATGAGATTTGGGTTCAACAACACATGAATCTCTTTATAAATCCACCCATTCAGCGATGGTTAATGTTGTTTTTTTTGAATCTCGAATTTTGATTTTTTGATTTTCTTGTGACTTTTTCAATTTGTGCGGGGGTACTTACTATGTAGTGAGAGGTTCTATAGTTGATCTGATAGTGAGATTATCCATGTTCAGCTCTGTCTTTTTCTGGTCTGAATAGCGTTGTATGTGCAAGTATATATAACATTGAAATTAGAAGACGGATGGTGAGTACAGTGGAATCTGACAGCGTTATTTAGGCAGGACAAAGGTAATATCAATTGCAATTTTTTTTGTCATTTTTATTTATTTTTGTATTCGAAGTTCAACTGGTAAAACAGATGGATAAATTGTTCAAGAAGAAGTGAAATTTTTGAGTCTCCATCCTTTTGATCAATGGGAACATTGAAAAAGAAAAGGAATCGAAAGTAATAAGAAAGGGATAAGGTAGTAGTCTAACTTCGAGAATCAACTAATGACACATAGCCAACTGAAAACTCCAAATACCAAGAAAATTGGATAAACAATCAAGAATATTCTATCGTCACCCTTACCTTTATTACTACCACTGTTATTGACAATCCTTATAATCAAATAGGTCGCATATATGGACCATATCAACATCAATGTCTGTATGATTATTCTAACAAACTTCAACTTGATAAAGATGGAAATAATAGCACCGATCAAGATGGGAAACATGGAGTAGCCCAATATGCTCATGCACTGGAAAAATGATAAACTTATGGTTCCTGTTGATTTGTTGTTTGCATTTTTATCGTGGAATGGAGATAATAACTGAATATTCCATGACAAGACCGATAAAGAGGCCCATACCAAACTAAAAGTTCCACTGAATATCTGCGACGCTTTTGTTTCGTATTTCGGATCCAAGGATCTAATCTGTAGATACGTGAGAGACAAGCTGAAGATCAATGTAAAGATCAACGGACCCCAAAGATCCCAGTCCAAAATCTTGAGAATTGACTCTTTTGAAATATCATCACCCGCATCATCTTCCAAGGAAATGTCTTCTTCTTCTTCGTTGTTGTTGGACAACCTCGTGAATTTTTGCACAGCTATCAATTTTTTACGCAAGCCCAAGGGCCATAAGATCTGCAATAGTTTTGATCCTATCTTGTCCAAATCACGCTTTATGGTCACCAAGACAGATTCATCCAACGTGTCGCCGCCTGTGTATTGGAGCTCCCTCACCTGAATGTTCGAGTTGATACCATTGTTTAAATTCGATGTGAAAGACGTATTGAATGGATTTGTGTAGTTTGAGAAGTTCGCAAAAAAGTTGTTCTCGTTGTTACTCGACGACGATTGCTGCTGTGGCTGTGGTTGTGTTGTGTTTGGAGAAGACACCTTTTTGGACTTCAAAGGCTTTGTCTCGGCTGGCACGTCTGGTTCGATCACCATATCGTCATCGTCCTCACCAAATGGATTGATTGTCGCTGGCTCTGTTTCGTCCGATGGAAACGTAAATTCATCAACCGTTTCGGGCAATACATTAGGCGCTTTCCAGTTCTTTGACATGTTTCAATTGGCTGGCCTGGTGCTTGCTTGCGGTCTTGTGTTTGCTGAAGTCGATGCGAAAGAACCAACATCAAGACTGACCGCTGTTATGTTATCTTGGGAAAACAGAGAGAGGGCAAGGGCGGGACACAAGTTGGTCAATTGTGCACTACTTTTCTATCGGCGTCGTCGTTTGGCGAGATAAAGCTTCTCCGGATGACGAGAGATTCCATATATGCGTAATAGATGGAGATATATGGTAAGGTATTAATTAGATGGACGACGAATACACATATATGTATATATATATACACACACACACACACACACACACTCGTTGAATGCTTGGTGGTACGGAGGCTAGACAAACACCAATACTTACACAAAAAAAAGAAAATATGAGTATAAATAAATAAATCATTTATTTCAGAAGGAAGGCAACTAAGCTTCTCCTCACAGCTTTATGGGCTAAGAGATTGTTCACACTAAGTTAATCATCATTATAAAACAATTTATTTATTTCACGTTGGGTCGGACTCGAACTCCGAAACCGGTAAAGACAATTTTAAATTCTCTAACTTAACCTTATCTTAACCGTCCGAGCCAAATCGATGGAGAATTTTTTTTAAAAAAACAGAACGTTCGAATACATGCTAGTATGTCAGGGCTGCTTGACGCTCCTTTTTGAGATTTTTGACTTGAGTCGAGTTGTGGTACGCTGCTACAATAGATGAGGCAAGGGTTCGAAGCGGTCTTCTCTCTGGTATGGCACCAAAGCGCTGGTAGTGATAAGTGTGTCTACCTTAGACGGTCAAAGCTGGAGCGAGGTGTGTACAGCTTTGGAGCTCGTAGTATGGGTCAAATCGCATACTTAGAGGGCGAACAAGGGAAAAAAAAATCATCAAGAAAAAAGAAAATGGGAGTATTTGTGTATAGTAAGTAGTATACAGTATTTTCCAGGATATATACAGGCGTAGATTGCGATTTATCAAGAGATCGGATACCAGTGTTTGCCTTGCCTGACATCTAAACAGAGAGTATGGAATATTCGTTGAAAAGATCGAGATCGCCGTCGGAAGACCAGAGTGGAAGGGGACGTCCAAGACAACAAGCAGCGGGTAGCAACAGAGCTTACAAGTCTAGATGGAACGGGTCAGCATCGCAGAATTTGGTTTTGAATTTGATGAACGTGCCATGCAAGATCACTGGTGCCTTGTCGAGTGAACAGTTGGATGCATTCCAGATCTCGTTAAGGATTGCCGAGATTTCTACAAAGTTGAAGATAAACGATTGTGTTCCAAATGACGACAACAGATCGCCGTCGCCCCCTCCTGAATATGATCAGATGGGTAAGAGAATCAACACGTCTGCTTTCAGGTACAAGAAGAAGTTGGAGGACGAAAGGCACAAGTTGGTAGACCTAGCACAGAAGTCAATTCCAAACTACACTCCTCCGGCTGGGTACAGAAAGGCAACAAAAACGATGGAAAAAGTGTATTTACCAGTCAAAGACTATCCCGATATAAACTTTATTGGATTGTTATTGGGTCCAAGAGGTAACACTTTGAAAAAATTGCAGCAGGATAGTGGCGCTAAGATTGGTATTAGAGGTAAAGGTTCTGTGAAAGGAGGTAAAAATACATCATCGTTGACCCCAATACAGAACAATTTGGAGGACGATTTACATTGTCTTGTCACTTCAGACTCGGAGGAGAAAATTCTGAAAGCTGTCGAGTTGATCAATGATGTTGTGGAAAGAGCCGTTAGTTCGCCTCAGGGACAAAACGAGTTGAAAAGAACCCAGTTGAGGGATTTGGCTGTTTTGAACGGTACACTAAGGGTGCCAGTTGATGATGGACGTCCATGTGCAATCTGTGGTATCACGGGACACAGGAGATTCAACTGTCCTGATAAAAATGATTTCAGCAGAGACAACGGAAGAGTCATTACATGTAGAGTTTGCCATAAAATTGGCCATTTGGAAAGAGATTGTCGTTTCAAAAATTCATCTAATGGTGCTTATCAAAAGATTGATAATGAGGTCAATCAATTTTTGAAGGATTTGGGAGGCAATTTAGAGGGACCATCTACTCCTTCTTCAAGTGGTTCGCTTCCACCACCAACAACAACAACATTCACTCCCCAGCAAACTGACTCTTCGGCTACATTACCTTCATGGAAAAATAATGCGGAAGGTACGTATAATCACAATTCAAACTCACTTCCACATAAAATCTTGAGTAGAGAAGGACCTCCTGGTTTGTCCTCATTCTCATCAGGTTTATCAGCGACGATTGCACCACCTCCAAAACCACCAGGTTTGGCACCACCTCCCGGAATGAGAAATTTCCCACCACCTCCACCACCAGGAGCTTCGATGGCCCCGCCTCCTCCAAAGCCGGTTTCTCAAAACTTGGGTCATATCCCACCTCCACCACCACCTAAATGAAAAATGGTTGTTCCATTTCCCTTTTTTTTCTTCTTTTGTTTCAATTCGTTACTATAGTTCACTTTTTTTTCTATCATTACCATCATCATTGTATTTATCATTGGTCGTCGTCATATTATGGTTGTTACTAACCTTATTATACTAACTAACAGATTATTAACAAACTAGATAGCTGATATTAGCTTACTAACATAATCTCTTCTGACACATATATGGATGTGTATTGCCAAGCGACTCATCTTGACCCTGTGTTCCAGTGATTCGGGCCAGGGCTTTCAGGTGTTACATATCGATCAACTTCAAGCATATATATATAAAGAATCAGACTCAAGAGCTAATTATCGATGGTGTTGAGTTTTTAAAGGCTCAATATCAGCCAATGACTTTATAAACAAACATAGATCATAAAGAAACATAATAAAATTTTAGCAAATCTAGATATATCTTTGCGAGAAGAGAACAAGGGTAAACCAGCTGTAAGAACAACCTTCTTCAAATGATTCCCCTGAAATTGGATTCCAGAATCCTTTATAATACACACCAATTCAAATCAGATAAACTCTTATACAACCGTTAGACCATTTTCACTTTTCCCATTAACCTCCCCGACTTCTTGAACACTTTCAGCTTGGCCACCACTCGTCGTAGTACCCTTATCTTCAATTTCAGTACTAGCTGTAACACCAGGAATCTCCCTCCATCTATCAACCATATCATTTGTAATCAAAGAGGCGACATCCTGTCTCACGATGGAATCTCTAAACATTTTGGACTGTAAAAGAGTCAAAATGTGAAGACAGTTTGGGTATACTAAGTATTTGGAGAACTTGGGCAACCTCCAGTATTCTAAGTATTTCAAATATCTTAAGAAGTTCTCATCCTCTAGATACTTGTTTTGAGCCAAGTAGTTCAAGTATTGTAAATTTGCTAATGATTGGATGAACTATTAATTTTCACATAAAATGTTAGTATTGATTGTAGCAGATGACTTGCGTACTCAAGAAAAGCATACTTCTAGTTCAATCTCCCATCTGGTAGGTAGTATATCGATCGGTTGCTCTGGTTGATCCATTATCTTTATAGTGCTGTTGTCGTTGGTTACCTGAATCTTGAACGTATTTTTTGATTTGATATAAAGTGGCTTTTCGTAGAAAAAATTACATTGCGTATGGGTCTTCGGGTATCGCAAACAAAAATTGAAGAAACCAAGTCATCAGGCAAATATAAAGTGGCAACAATACCACTTCCATACAAGTTGCAAAGTAGTAAACTCAATAGACTATGTCAGAAGTTTCCCAACATAAAAAGCTAAAGATCAAAGCAGAAAATAGTGCGAAGTATGACGACCATTTGAAGAAGCTATCCAAATTCGTTGATAAGATCACAGATACTATTTATTTGAACAAAGTTGAAATTCTGATCTTATTGTCATTTCCAATATTGATTTGCTTTGGCCAGTTGATTCATCTCTTTTCACCACATGAAGAGGTTTATAATTTCTTCACAAACAAGAAAAATATCATCAACGTACTATTTGTCAAAAATGGTTGGTTTTGGACTAGTTTTTGCTTTATTGTGTCGTCTTTCAGTAAGTTCAGGAAAACTCACAAATTGCCCACCAATTCAATTCTTAGATTCTTGATATTTACCACATGGTGGATTTTCTTTACCCAATGGTTTTTCGGATATCCTATAATGGATAAGGTCTTGTTATTCACAGGAGGGCAATGTCAAAATATTCCAGTTACAACTAAAAACAAGAATATAGCAGATGAGGTCTCGAAACTATTTACTTTCATGGATGAGGAGTTATTAGAAAAAAATCTGGATGAACAATTCTACAAGGCCAATCTAAACTCAAGGACCTGTAGATATGTTGGTGGTAATATGGTTGGAGGACATGATCCAAGCGGACATATTTTCTTGTTGAGCCTTTCCACTATAGTTTTATTGTTCGAGATATTAGAGTTGATAGATGTGACTCTTTTGTTAAACCAGTTAAAGGTAATCAGTACTAGTAGGAAGCTTAGCGTGTGGGGAAAACTTCTCAGATTTGCCAAGGTTGACCACATTTTAACGTTATTTATTGTGATGATTTGGGGGTGGATGTTCTTAATGACAAGTATTTTTTTTCACTCGTTCTCGGAAAAGGTTTCTGGTTTGTTTTGGTCATATATAATGGTCGGTGTTGTTTATATTCTATTTAGAAAGCTTCAAATTTTGATCTGAGATCAGCATTGTGTTGTGAACGAAGGACTTTTGAAAAAATTTATGAACTAACCCTCCAAGATTTCTTTGGTAAGCTTTGTAGTTTTACAGCTGTTCTTTTGATCCATAAGAAGTAAGTCAAGAGACCAACAGCAATACAAATAGCATTTGTGGCAAAATATCCATCTCTGAGTGTCTCACACTTCCCTCCAAACTCAGTGCACTTCAGTTTCAATGCAGATGTATTACAATTATAATAATCATAATGCTCAAATTCAAAAACTGGTTTTGAACCTTCGATTGCTGGAACGCACCTTCCAATAGTCAATTTATCAATAAGGTTCAAAACAATGATTTTAGGCCATTGGCCACCCAAATTTGACAAAGTGTTCAAGGTTGTCATATAAGTACCACCAATTCTGGGGTCAGCAATCCTTGTATGGAAAGCAGATATTGAGACAAACTGTACCGTTGACATGAATGATCCTAATAAATGTTGAATAATAACCATTACGAAATAGCTTGAGTTGACTTTACCGTCAGATGGGAAAAACAAAATCAATAGCTGACCGCAAATTGCTGCCACTATTCTGCCCAAGAACGCATATAACCAAGGTTTCAATGGTTCCTTTCCGGTGGACCACCTTCCTGCATAGTATCCAAATATAATTTCAAAGGGGAAATCAATCAAAACTGTGATTGCCAAATCTTCCTTTGCAAAACCTTTTTCTAGTAATTTCAAATTTGTTGCCAGTTCATTCGCTTGAAATCCAATCTTGGAGATGAGATGTAAGAACATAAAAACTCTCATATTATCTAACTTGATAACTTGGTACATCTTATAATAGACATCTCTTAAAACTGAAAACCCAGAACCGTCTAATTCCAAATGCTGTCTGTTTCTTGAATTTTGAGTTTCAATATCATCGGACTTCTTCTCCTGATGGGTCAAGTTTTCTGGGTATTCAGGTATCAAAAATGCAACTAATATAGTAACCACTATAAATATCCATCCCCAAAACGTTAAATATTGTTTTAAGGTGATCAAACCTTTATCAATTGGTACTTTTCTCAAATACTTGTTTGCAAAATCCGGAGAATTGAAAGCCAAAAAGATTGTGAAAGACATAAAATAACCGGTATTCAAGCCAACAGTTTGTGCAGTAGATGCGAAGGATAACAGCTTTGGTGACAAGATTGTCAATGCCCAGCCATCAACCGCAATGTCCTGGGTAGCACACAAAAATATCAACATAAAGAATGCTATTGTCAAATCTATCAACGAATCACTCACATTTCCAATCAACTTGTCTACTTTTGTGGCCAAAGAGATTAGCGTTAATCCGCTGATGAACTGAACGGGAACAATCCACGATTTTCTCCTTCCAAATTTTTTGAAAAATATAGAGTCCACAATCGGTGAGTATAAAAGCTTGAAGGAGTATGGGTATGATGCCAATGAAAACAATCCAACTTGTGAGTATGATAAATTTGATGATTTCAACAAAAATGGGATAGAGCCAAAAGCCAACCCGATTGGAATACCTTGAATCATGTATAGCAAGACCAATATTGCAAACTGCTTTCTATCTTCTCTCGGAAGTGAAATTGAAGTTTTCTTTCTGTTTGTACTTGGGTCTAGACTCAAATCTTCATCGTCGTCGGAATCATTAAATCTTGGTGTTTGTTGTCTTGATTTTGCTGATGATTCAGAGTATGGATCCACACTATTTAGGTTGTACAATGGTGTGCTCTCCTTTTCGTCTAACAATTCCATATTTTCTATCTTCTTCATTCGTTGAAGGATATTGTATTGTTTCGTAGAGCATAAACCTCTTTCTATTGATTTTGATATTAAAAAAGATGTATTTTTTTGACGAAACGCAAATCACTTTTACAAACAAGCTTAGATCAAACAAAGTTACATTCGAGAATTCCCCATCAGCTTGTGATATCGAATAAACTATCATTCTTTATTATATTCAACATTTCATGGGAGAATGAAAATAGTCTTAATTACAAAATAACCAGAAAATATGATCCTATAAGCGTGCTTCAATCACAAGAGCGTAAAGAGAAAGTAAAGTTCATCAGATTTATATTAGATACATAAAGTTATTTTTATTTCTTCTCTCTTGCTTGAGACAATATTCCTTGACAAAATCTAATTACCTAAACTCAAAACCTTCTCGGCAGCTCTAACAATGGTTGGAGGATCTGGGAATGCAAAATCTTCCAATTCCTTAGCATATGGAGTTGGGACTTCACAACCGGTGACTCTTTCGATTGGAGCATCCAAATAGTCAAAAGCCTTACTTTCCATGATTTGGGCAATGATTTCTGAGCCAACACCAAAGGCTGGGAAACCAGCTTCAACTGTGATCAAATGGTTTGTCTTCATGACAGATTCAACGATGCATGGAACATCCAATGGCTTGATTGAACGCAAGTTGATGACTTCAGCCTTGACGCCGTATTTCTCTTCCAAGGTCTTTGCAGCTTGTAAGGCATACAAGACATTTCTTGAATGGGCAGCAATTGTGATATCTGAACCTTCTCTTTCAATCTTGGCCTTACCAATTGGCAAAACAAAATCTGGTGATAATGCTTCTTCTGACAACTCGAATGAATCATTGTATGAGATTTCATTTTCTAATATGATAACTGGGTTTGGATCTCTAACAGCAGCCTTGAACAAACCTCTGTAGTCTTCGGCTGAGTATGGTGAGACAACTTTCAAACCTGGAATCGAACCGTACCAAGCGGCATAACATTGGGAATGCTGAGCAGCAACACCGGCAGCGGCACCGTTAGGACCTCTGAAGGTGATGTTACATGGCTGCTTACCACCCGACATGTAGTAGGTCTTAGCAGCAGAGTTGATGATCTGGTCGATGGACTGCATCGCAAAGTTGAACGTCATGAACTCGACGATTGGCTTCAACCCAGCCAAGGCTGAGCCGACCGCCAAACCAGTGAACCCCATCTCGGTGATTGGGGTGTCGACGATTCTTCTTGGCCCGAACTTGTCCAACAAGCCTCTTGTGATCTTGTACGCACCGTTGTACTGGGCAACCTCTTCACCCATGATGTACACCTTCTCGTCCCTGTCCAACTCCTCGACCATCGCTTGGTTCAACGCATCTCTGACCGTCATGGTCGTGGCGCCGGCGCTCGACGAAGCTTGTCTCTTTATTGAACTGTGAACTGTAGACTTCAATGACTTGGAAGCCATACTCATGGCAATGTTTGATGTACGCATTGTCTAGGATCTTTCTATGTATAATATCAAACTTATCAATCACTCAATAAAGATATACTAACTACTCTGCTTTTCTCCGCTTAACTTATACCAATTGATTGGAACAAATTCAGGTAACTAGACGTGGTTTGATCTACAACTCTTTGTCTGTGATTATGGGGTTTAGAGAACACTTGATTTTTTTTTTGGTGAAAACGGATTAAAGTATTCCGCATTTCTACAGCCCTCGAGTATATGGAAATTAAAAAAACGCGGGCTGTCATCCCACGGAATGGCGAGACGAGACGACGTTGGTATATATTGCAAAGAAGATGGATGAAGAAGAATAAATAAATAGATTTCAAAGCTTGGCCCTTGAAGGAAGGACCTGTGCGATGATACGCCTTTGTATTTTGCCTGTTGCAGTCTTTGGAAGCTTGTCGACGATGTAGATCTTTGTTGGTATTTTGAAGGCGGACATTTTGTCGCTCAAATACTTCTTCAAGTCAGCTTCAGTCAAGGAGGAGCCAGCCTTCAAGACGACGCCTGCGTTGACGACCTGGCCGTACTTCTTGTCGTCGACGCCGAAGGCCACAGCTTCGTCGACGTCTGGGTGGGAGAGCATGATCCCGTCCAACTCGATGGGTGAGATTTTCTCACCGCCTCTGTTGATCAACTCTTTGATCCTGCCTGTCAAGGTGAGAAAGCCGTCTGATGGTTCCAAGAAGCCCTGGTCGCCCGTTCTGAAGAAGCCGTCGACGAAGCTCTCCAGGTTCAGCTTCGGGTTGTTCAAGTACCCGGTCATGACGTTGTCACCTTTGATGCAGACCTCGCCAATCTTGCCATTGGGTAGGAACTTGCCATCGTCGCCTAAAATGGTGACCAACGTTCCTGCCCCGAGGCCCACGGTGCCTGGTCTTCTCTTTCCTGGCGGCAACAAGTTCGCAGTCATGCAGTGTGAGGTTTCGCTTGACCCGTACGACTCGATGACCGGCGCTTTGAACGTCTTCTCCAACTGAGCGAAAGTGTCTGGGGCCAACGCAGATGAGCAGGATCTGATGAACCTCAACTTTGGCAAAGGGTTTGGCTTTGGCGTGTTCAACAAGATCATATGGATGGTTGGAACCGCGGTGTACCAATTTGCACTGTATTTGATGAACTCGCTCCAAAACCTCTTGGCAGAAAACCTAGATGGGATAATAGCAGTTCCACCAGTCGATAAGGTCGACAATAAGGCACCGATCAAGCCATGTACATGGAATAAAGGCATCACCAAATACGTGGAGTCCTTGGAAGACAATTCAAAAGTGTGTGCGATATTTGACATCGACTTTGCAATGTTCAGGTGTGACAACGGAACCAGTTTTGGCCTGCCTGTAGTACCACTCGTATGGATGATCAATGCCACATCGTTCAGTCTACATTGACCGGGAATCAATGCTGAAAAGTTGATGAAAACTGGTTGGCTTGTAGACCTGTATAAAGACTTTAACGACACTTCATCAAAGATCTCATATTCCACACGATCTCTTGATTCATCGTACCAGACTTCGATCAACTTCACCTTGTTACCCTTTGCGCTCTCGAGTAACCCTTTGTTCTTCAGTGAGACAACTGTATCCCTTGGAACAACAATCAGCTTCGCATCCAAATCACCAAGGTAAAAGTCTAATTCATCCTTCTTGTAAGTCGGGTTTAAAGGTGCTGCAATTCTACCGGCTGTTGTAACACTCAAAAATACAGAGACAAATTCCAAACCATTTGGTAATGAGATCGCAATTGAGGTTTGTGGTTTCGAGACCTCAAACAAGGGTGACGTTGGATTTGTCAAAAAAGTCTGTAAGTGCCCAATTATCGACGATAATTTGTTGTACGAGATCGATTTATCAATTTCTGGAATGATGATTGCTGGTGACTCCGATAAGGAGATGGATGATGTGAAAGTTGACATGGTAAACAATATGGGACCTCTTTAGCTTAGTTGACTTTGATGAATCACAGGAGCTATGTGATAGTATCTGTAGAACAGTTATGGGACTGATTGGTGGTCTGAAGACAAAGTTATAGTTCTAGGTATAAGTCGGTCACGAAGCTGATGTCATGGATTTTGGATATTGCGTGCTGAAAATGCTAAAAAGTGTGTTTTTGGTATCTGATTGATCAAACATGATGAAACCTCTCCGAAACGAAGCCATTTGAAGCTGAAATCACTAATGGTCAAACGTTTATACTCAACTAAAAGCTTGTAGATCTAGCTCATTTGTTTAAATATTGAAAACTGCAGCACTTTTGCTTTTTTTCACTTACAAAGTATCATTTTTTTTTTTTTAAAGGTGGATTGGTACTGATTAGCCGAATTTTAGAAGCACAAAATAACACACTCCAGAAATTTCATCATTCTGGTTAATAGGATCCCAGTAGCTGGTGGTTTATTTCAATCAATAAAGGCTCTCGAGCTTCAAGTTTAGAACTTTGGGTTGAATTCATGTTCGGAGTTAAACAGTGACATTAAATCGTCACTCTGACAGTTGCCCCGACGTCAGAGGAAAAGGGGTGTCCACTGATGACATGAGTGGATGGTATTGAATATCACAACCGTGAGCTAACAGTAAAAGAGTAAATACCAAGGCACTAAAAGCTGTTTCACAAGTTAGTGTTTGTTACTTTGAGAAGAGCTGTCCTGGTTGTCAGTGAAAAGAGTAAAAGACCGAGCAAGGGCACTTTTCGATGCGGAATTATCATCAAAACTATCGCCAAAAGCTACAAGACTCTACTCCAGAGACCTAGGGTCTTATTGGTTGAGACTTTTATAAGATCAAAGATTATCTCAAAGACTGCAAACCACTTTTGTTTCTTTCCCCGAAAACAGTTTAACCTATCAATTGTAATGTAGTGAATTCGAAATTATGTTTTCGAACGGCATTTATTACAAGCTATATACACGATTTCCAGCCAGTCTTCAGTAACCAACAACATCTTTGAAAATCTTCTCGGTTGGAATGTTCAGTTTCATTCTAGCACATAACAAATAAACACCGCTCAACTTTCTGTGCAAACTATACGTCTCTTCTGGAGGAGGAGTCAATCTTTCGTTCAACATTGTGCCAATATTGGATCTAACCCTATCAGTGACTGTTTGATCACCAAAATCAAACAACCCACCCTTGTTATCAACTGGCGAAAATGGTTCACCCAACACCATTACCGAGTCCACATGTGCATCGATCATCAGTTGTGATTCCAAACCTGTGAGGTAACCCAATTTTTTGGAATACTCTTCAACTCCAGCGCGATCTTTTTTGATTGAACATCGTAATGTTCCAATATAGTCATTTGTGAACTTTTCACTAAATTCTCTAGATGCACCAAAATCTAAAAGTTCTATTTGTCTTGTCTTCGAATTATACAAGAAATTTGCCCAGTTGGGATCTGTTTGCATGAATCTGAAGTTTGCAATCTCATTGAGACATAATCTCATGACGTTTGCACTGATCCAATTTTTTGTTTCTTGATCCCAATCGCCCTTGATTATTTCGGTACCTTTCATCTCCTCCATTGTCAATATTGTTTCACCACTTAAGTGGGTCAACACTCTTGGGACAGCGAAAGCTGGGTCATCTTGTACAAGATCTCTCATTCTTATCAAACTTTGAGCTTCCCTTATGTAGTCACATTCCCATTTCAACTCCAACCTTGCATTATCAATAGTTTTGTCCAAGAATAAACCAGCTGGTAAGATACGTGATGCGGTTAATAGCATTGCCAAGTTGTTCAAATCGGAATCAATACTATCAGCAACTCCGGGATATTGAACTTTCATGACAACTTCTTTCAAATCTTTGGTAACGGCTTTATGAACTTGGCCAATTGATGCAGCGGCAATTGGAACATCATCAAAACTAGCAAAATACTCCGATCTCCAATCTGGGCCCAACTGCTCACTGATAACTTGATGTAATTGTCCAGGAGGCATGTAGTGAGCACTGTTTTGGACTCTCAACAACACTTGCTGAATTTCAGGAGGTAAAATGGAAGAATCCTGGAAAGACATCATTTGACCAATCTTCAAAGCAGCACCTCTCATTCTTGAGAATTTTTTTGCCATTCTTTCGATATTCTTTGGGGATAAAATCAATGACTTGGTCGATGGCTGCTCTTTTCCCAGAGCGTAATGTTTCAACGACTCCTTTGCAACACCAAGACCAACACCAGCAGCCAATGAGCCATAATGGAACAACCTGCCCAACCTTGAACTTGGGACTGAAGAAGATGTTAGCTTGATTGGTTCTTGGGGCAATCTATCGTCTTTATTACTACTTGTGGAATATTCCCTTGTATTTTTCAACGGCTTCTTGCCCTTCAAGGATGGCCTCTTTGTGGCATGCTTCAATCCATTGTCTAACTGATCACTTGGCGAATGCTTTTCAACGTTCGTTCTGGCTTCGTCGGACTTGCGTCTTGCCAATTCCCAAATATCAGATACATCCTCATTCAGCGGTACCTTGATCCCTTCACTCTTGAACCTAGCCTCATTGGATTTGACGTACGTCTCGTTCCAGAACGAATCACTTTCTCTACAACTCTGAGTGAGAGGTGATGTCTTGTAGTGGTGGTGAAGCTCTTTTGATACACAATTGAACGACTCATTCAAAACCTTTGTAGCAGCAGATGACAAGGTAAGCAAGTCATGTAGTCTTTTCCCTGTTGACATGATCGGTATTCAGCTTATAATAAAACCTTAAAGAATAATCCAAACAACATGATTTAGAGAGTCACATATCTGATGGTTTTTTCACTTGATTCAGGACATCATGAACTGGGTCTCATAGACTTCTTATTTGAGTAATTACATATAATTTCCTGATTTGGTTTTCTGGAAAAAAAATTATTTTAAAATTTTTTGATAAATATACAATAGATTGGTATTTAATGCAACTATACTTACATTTGTTTCAGTACAGTTGTGCAATATCTCAGTCATATAATATAGAACAGAAAGTCAGCCTTAGATATGAGTGAAGCTGATAGGCCATCGAAGAAACAACGTGTTTCAGTTGTTGATTCATCAGTTCCTGAACATGCAGCAGAGAAAGCTGAAGAGTTATTGAAAAAAAACCCACATCCGTATATAAGGGAACCATTAGAGGGCCATAATGATGGCGAGTTTGATGGGTTAGTTCGTCATCAAACGACAGCCGCAGATGCTATCAAGCTTGAGACAGGTGCCAACAATCCTTTCACAGGAAGACAATTTTCCAAAAAATACTGCGACATTTTGAAAGTTAGAAGAGACTTACCTGTTCATTCACAAAGAGACGAGTTTTTGAGAATATTCCATTCCACCCAAATCATGGTGTTTGTTGGTGAGACTGGTTCGGGTAAAACCACACAGATCCCACAATTTGTTTTGTATGACGATATGCCTCATTTGCAAGGCACCCAAATTGCGTGTACCCAGCCAAGAAGAGTTGCTGCCATGAGTGTCGCTGCAAGAGTCGCTGATGAGTTGGATGTCCAGCTTGGTAACGAGGTTGGTTACAGTATTCGTTTCGAAAACAAGACAAATAACAAGACAATCTTGAAGTATATGACAGATGGTATGTTGTTGAGAGAAGCCATGGAGGATCATGAGTTGAAAAGATATTCATGTATTATTTTGGATGAAGCGCATGAACGTACCTTGGCTACAGATATCTTGATGGGTTTGTTGAAACAAGTTACCCAGAGAAGACCAGATTTGAAGATTATCATCATGTCTGCCACATTGGATGCTGAAAAGTTTCAATCCTATTTCAACGATGCTCCATTGTTGGCTGTTCCAGGTAGAACACATCCAGTTGAGATCTACTACACTCCAGAGTTCCAAAGAGATTACCTTGATGCTGCCATCAGAACAGTCTTGCAAATACACGCCACAGAAGAAGAGGGTGATATATTGTTGTTCTTGACAGGTGAAGAGGAGATCGAAGATGCTTGTCGTAAAATCTCGTTGGAAGGCGATGAATTAATCAGAGAGCAATCATGTGGACCGTTATCAGTATACCCATTGTATGGTTCATTACCTCCAAATCAACAACAAAGAATTTTTGAACCAGCTCCACCACCTTTTAAGCCAGATGGAAGACCAGGTAGAAAAGTCATCATTTCAACAAATATTGCTGAAACATCATTAACCATTGATGGTATTGTTTATGTTGTTGATCCAGGTTTCTCCAAGCAAAAAGTCTATAACCCAAGAATAAGAGTTGAATCCTTGTTGGTGTCACCAATTTCAAAGGCCTCGGCTCAACAAAGAGCTGGTAGAGCTGGTCGTACAAGACCTGGTAAGTGTTTCAGATTGTACACAGAAGAAGCTTTTAAGAAGGAGTTGATCGAGCAAAGTTATCCAGAGATCTTGAGAACCAATTTGGCATCAACAGTTTTGGAATTGAAGAAGTTGGGTATTGATGATTTAGTCCATTTTGATTTCATGGATCCACCAGCACCAGAAACAATGATGAGGGCATTGGAGGAATTGAATTATTTGGCATGTTTGAACGACGAGGGTGATTTAACAGCTTTAGGTAGGTTAACATCACAATTTCCATTAGATCCAATGTTGGCAGTAATGTTGATCGGATCTCCAGAGTTCGGATGCTCAAACGAGATACTATCCATTGTTGCATTATTATCCGTTCCAAATGTGTTTGTCAGACCAGCATCAGCAAGAAAGAGAGCTGATGAAATGAAAATGACATTTGCACATCCAGATGGTGACCATTTAACTCTATTAAACGTCTACTACGGCTTCAAGTCAGAGAAGGCAGAACAAATTGGACTCCACCAATGGTGCCGTGATAATTTCCTAAGTTATAGGTCGTTGAAGAGTGCCGATAGTGTTAGAATGCAGTTACAAAGAATCATGGAGAGAGCCGATTTAGACTTGTGCTCAACTGATTATGAAAATAGAGACTATTGGGATAATATCAGAAAGGCTCTTTGTGCTGGATTTTTCATGCAAGTTGCCAAAAAGAAGTCTGGAAATAAAGGTTTTATCACAGTCAAGGACAATCAAGATGTTTTGATCCATCCTTCAACTGTATTGACTCAAGAAAGTGAATGGGTTATCTACAATGAGTTCGTTTTGACTTCAAAGAACTACATCAGAACAGTTACAAGTGTTAAGCCTGAGTGGTTGGTTGAGTTAGCTCCTGTCTATTACGATTTGAATAATTTCCCTAAAGGTGATGTTAAGATGAGTTTAGAGAGAGTGAAGGCAAGATACGATAAGATGAACGAGATTAAGCTCAAAGATACTAAGGACAAGAAGAAGAAGTCAAAGAAGGATTAGAATTTCTATGAAAAACTTGCTTTTTTGTTTATAAGTAAATTTTAATTCGAATAATTGTAAATAATCTGTAAAACATATTTAGATTCCTGATTCCCAAAATCCAAAACAGAAAATAAAAAAAATAAAAAATTGCGACTTCTTCACCGATAGCATTTGAATAGGACAGATAAGAAGATATAGACAACCAGATCCATATTTGATAGTTACCAATATCGAGGAAGAAATATTAATGTCCAATAAGCTGAAAGATGATTTTGATGCCTCGATTGCAGATGTCTCAATTGGAAATATACAAGAAATTCCAGGAAAGCTAACTAGAAGAGTATCGGTAATCCAAGCAAGTACGGGGAAGAAATCCAAAAAGACATTTTTGCTATTCAACGATCAAACAGGTCGATTGTTGGAATCGTCAAATGATAATGGAAATAACAGTAGTACTTCGCAGAGTTTTTCCAACATAGTTCCGGATGAGACTCAAGGGTTGATTACGCCTCACCTATCACCATTTGCCCAACCAAATCCGAATTTCTCGTCTGGGCCGTACTTCTCGTTGAAAACTAGGTCTTCTCAATTGAAAAGATTCATCAAAAGTGAAGAGTTCAAAGGGGTCCTTAAATCATCATTAACATATTTTATAGCGTCACTTGCGGTATATTGTGTACCATTCGCCAATTTGCTCGGTAAGAGTGACAGTAAACATGTTGTTTGTACAACCTGTGTGTATTTTCATAGTTCAAGAACCAAAGGATCAATGTTGCAGGCTATAATATTCGTCATAATTGCTATAACTTTTGCATTCGTTGTTTCATTGTCGTGCATGTTCCTATCGACGTCATTTTACCACGAAGAGGAAGAATTCGCCAGTTATACCATTGATTTGATTGTAGTCGCCGTCTCATTAGGTTTTGTTTCATTCATGAAGCAATTAGTTAACAAGCCAACTTTCAATGTTGCATGTTCTTTGTCTGCTATTTCAATAATATCTGTGATTGTAAAGGAGGGAAGCATAAATGGAAGTGCAATTCCATATCAGAAGTTGCATTCAATTTTTCTTATTGTTTCACTTGGTATTTGTGTCTCGGTAGTGATGTGCTATTTTCTATGGCCAACGAGTGCTATCGAAAGTTTAAAGTCGAAATTGAATGAGTCAACATTGTTGATCTCAAGGTTGCTACACGTAATTCCGGACGAATTTTTAAATGCAACCGATATCCACAATTCAGAGTATCCTTTACTCAAAGAAAAGTTGGAGAAAAATTTGAGTAGTTTAACCACTGTATTGGAAGAGGCAAAGTTTGAATTTTATATCAATGGTCGTGAAAGAGAATATCATTCAATTGTTAAACAGCTAATCACATCTCGAAAATTGCTGAGGCATATTGCTGGTTTGAGAACCTCAGCAGAAATTGAGTGGGAATTGTTACATGAAAATGAGGAAACCAATACAACAGATACCATGACTATCAAGAGCACGACATCTCTAAAATTCAAGGGTAGATTTAATGCCAATACCAATGAGATCTTAGCAGATTTGAATTTATCTGATATGGACGATTCAGACAATGAGGATGAGTCTCATTTCAATGATAATATAATTGCAATGGACGCTCCGGAGTTATTCCAGTTATTTGTATATCATCTTGGCCCATCGTTGAAATCGTTTTCGATAACCATCAAAGAGATTTTACGCGGCATCGATTTTTCTAATAGCTCTAAAGAGTATTCAGTTTATAAGACTTCTTTAGCATTGGCAAGTGAGTTATTTGATAAAAATCATGCAAAAGCTGTCGGAAAATTATATGAGCAACAAATTTTCAAGCAAGAGATTGATATTGAAACAAGGGTTCAACTTGAAGAGGTTGCTGCTAGTTGTGGTAACTTTTCAACTTTGTTATCCCAGTTTGCCAAAGAGTTGAGCGTTTATTTGGAGATTTTGGATGAGTCTCATCTTCATCAAAATTTGAACGAATCTAAATCTTATAACTGGATCAAATTTTGGAAGAGACGAAATCAAGGGAACCTCAAAAGCACTAGTGCACCTTCATCAAATAGCTTTTCGATAAATGCTGCCTTGCAAAAATTTCAGAGATTGCAACAAAAAACTTCACCGAATAGCGAAAACAAACTCTCTTATAAGTTGTGGAAATCGTTGAAAGTATTTCGAAGAGTCGATGTCCAATTCGGAATCAGAGTTGGAGTCGGAGCTGCAATTTTGGCCTTTTTTGCTTTTTGGAATAAGACCGAAAATGTATTTGTTGATTGGAAAGGTGAGTGGATCCTTGTTACTTACTGTATCGTTATGAATAAGTCTCTTGGTGGTACTAATATGACGGTGGCATGGAGATTTTTGGGTACATTTCTTGGTGCTTTTTCAGCCTATGTTGTTTGGAGTTGGTTTGAAGGCGATGTTATTGCATTGGCATTGGCTGGATTTTTGATTTCTATCCCGTCATTTCATATCATCTTGAACTGGACTGACAATAACGCCTTTGGTAGATTCATACTACTAACGTACAATCTTACCGCATTATACTCATACAGTATGACACAACACGATGACGAGGATGGTTCAGAAGGTGGTGACACTCCAGTAATTGGGGAGATTGCGTTCCATAGATTTGTTGGTGTTTCGTTGGGTGCACTTTTTGCTGTTTTCATCACTTCTGTATTTCTACCTAACAGTGCTAGAAATAGACTCAGAAAGGGGTTATCCATATTGTGGTTGAGAATGGGGATCATCTGGAACGGAGATCCATTGAGCTACCAGCACGATGATGAAACAGGGGATAATCTACTAATCGGTATCAAAGACACCTCGTTGAACACAATCATGAGTGAGCTAGGCTTATTGTTAAAGCAAGCACCAAAGGAGCCAAGATTGAAGGGTCCATTCCCCAAGGAAGCCTATGCAAAAATTTTGAAGTCCACAACCAAAATCTTGGATTCTTTTGATAACATGAACTCAATGATCGAGGTTGACAAGAGGTTGTCACTAAGTGAGGAAAGAGTCATCACATATACCTCACTGGAAAGGGAAGAACTATCTGCGAGAGTCTTTTTGATTTTCTATATGATTTCTTCTGCCATGGCTTTAGGGTTTCCGATCCCTGCGAAACCTGCATCTACTGAGAACTCCAAGGATAGAATGTTGGCGAAGTTGAATGAAATCAGAAGCTACGAGATTCTATCAAATGAAGATGTAGTATTGTTGTATTCGTATATTTTGGTCACCTCAACGATCACCAAGGAACTTGACAAGCTTATTGATTTGGTAGGTGAAATCTTTGGTTTGGTCAATGAGGACACGTTTGAGATCTAGTCTCTTTGGCATACAAAGCCTACTCAATCATAATCAGTTACTTAATACACTTTGTCTTTGTGGACTACGTTTGAACTTTGTAAATTTTAACTTTGTAAATTGGTAGTGTGAAACATATCAAAGCGCCTCCAAGAAAAATTTGAGTTAAATGGCGAAAAGTAAAGAAAAAAAACTACAAAGCACAAAGGGTATATATTCTATATATATTGATTGTTGATTGATAATATTAACTTCATAGATCTATCAGATTCGTCATTTGGTTGTATATCCATTCAGTACTCAGAACAATTAAAAAATTTATACCTAGATTGAATTTGTAACACAGAATCACAACTATGTCAGACTTTAACCCAGATAGTGAACTAGGACAACAATTGAAACAGTTGATCATTCAAAAGTTATCTCAGATAAACTTACTGGATGATGCCGCAGATGTTGCGGATTTTATTTTGGTTTTGATTTCGAACAATAGATCGCCTAGTGAAATCGTTGCAGAACTCTCGAACTTGTTCGGAGACATTATAAATCAAGATTTTATTCAATCGGTATTCAATGATATATCAGTTTTGACGGGCAACGGACAGCAGCAACAGCAGCAACAGCAGCCAGAGCAACAGCCTCAAGATCAACCGATGGAGACAGATTTCCAAGATCAACAGCAACAGCAACAGCAACAGCAACAACCACATCTTCCTAACTTGCCACAACTCCCACAAAAGCAAGTTGGTTTCGAACAGCAATCGATTGAGCGTCTGTCAATCCCAACTCAACCAAGATCATTTGCCAATAAGCAATCTTCTGGTATAGCAAAAGGATTTGTTGCACAAAAAAAAAACAATTTTGCTTTGAAGAACGAAGAGAACTTCAAAAGAGCTATGGGATTAGTCAATATGCAACCAGGTGCTCCATTGAACTTACAAGCTGGTAGACCATTCATTCAGAAGAGAGGTATCGGTAGATGTAAGAGATTTCCGTATTGTACTTTGAGTGATTGCAACTTTAGTCATCCAACAAGAATGTGTTACGCTTTTCCGAATTGTACAAACCCTCCTGGAACGTGTAATTATCTTCACCCAGGTGAAGACGATGTTTTGATTGCTGAGGTTGCAAAGATAAAACAACTCAACCACTTGAAGAAGGAGCAAATGAATCAAATTCAAAATCTGCAATCACATAAACAACAGTTTCAAAACAAATTTCAACAGCAGCAGTTTCAACAGCCGGCAGGAATTGCATTATGTAAATTTGGTGCAGTTTGTCAAAAAGAATTATGTCCATTTGGTCATCCTACCCCTTCTAACAAAACAGCAAAGGTTATCGCTTTGGAGTGGTGTCCAGAGGGCAAATCATGCACAAATGAACAATGTTTAAAAGCACATCCATCACCAAACTATCAACCATCTCAGGAAGAACAGGAGCACAAGCTGGAGAAATCCTTGGAGCAGTGTAAGTTTGGTTCACGTTGTACAAATTATAAATGTCCGAGAAGACATGCCACATTACTGGTTTTGTGTCGTGAAGGAGCAAGCTGCACGAGGCAAGATTGTTACTTCACTCATCCAATTGATGAAGATTGTCGTTTTAGTACTGCTTGTAAAAATTCGAATTGTCCATTCAAACATCCAGAGGGAAGAGACCTTTCAACATCAAACAATAATAAATGGGTTGCTGGTGGTAACAACAATAATACTAGTGATAGACAGTTTGCGGTTCCAGAAGATCAAGTTATGGAACAAGCTCCACCTCAAGAGGCCTAAAGTTACTGAAGTAATAAGGGTTATCTTTGTTAAGTTTTTACATGGTATTTTTTCCATTCAAAGTTGAATAGGATCTCTCTTTTTCCATAATTTAGTTTTCTCATCTACACATTTGTTACTAATATATATCTTTTTTTCGCCGATGGATGCCATTCATAACGGTAATGGCATCTATTATATTTTGCTTTCTGAAATTTGTGCTACGTAGCCAGTAGATCTAGCCATCTGAGGTCTGTTGTTTATTTGATTATTTTAAAAAGTTTCAAAACAAATTACACTTTTGGTTTGAAAATGGATTTTACTGAAAGCTTGAAATAAATACTGATAACAGTGATTCTATTGACTAACAAGTTAAACTAAGAAAATTAATTACCACACAAACCTTTTGGATTAAATGATTTAGTATCTCTTCTTACCAGCTAAAGCTTCATCGGCGTAAACATCCAATGGGTTAGCGGACAAACCAAAGTCGTTCCACAAGTTTGGAGTTAAGAAACCGTAAGTGTTACCGATAGCAATGAAAGCAGCCTTTAAGGTGTTTTCCAAAGTTCTGGTAGAACCTGATGATGAAGTGTAAACATCTTCAACACCGGCCAATTGCATCAACTTCTTGACAGCTGGTGAAGCAACAATACCTGAACCTCTTGGGGCTGGGATCAATCTGACAGCAACTGAACCACACTTACCAGTAACCTTGACTGGCAAAGAGTGTGGAGCACCCAAGTTGGTACCCCAGTAACCTCTTCTGATTGGGATGATTGACAACTTGGCAATGATGATGGCAGCTCTGATGGCAGTAGCAACTTCCTTGGCGGTCTTGATACCTAAACCAACGTGACCGTTTGAGTCACCAATGACAACAATAGCCTTGAATCTGGTTCTTTGACCGGCACTGGTTTGCTTTTGGACTGGCTTGATCTTCATGACTTGGTCCTTCAAGTCTGGCAAGATTTGGTCAATGATTTGGTATTCCTTGACTGGTAAAGAGTGCAAGTAGATTTCTTCCATGGTGGTGATCTTTCTGGCTTTGACTAATCTACCTAACTTGGTGACTGGAGTCCAACCCTTTTCTTCGGTGTTTCTACCACCTCTTCTTTGTGGTCTACCCTTGTTTTGTGGACGACCGAATGATCTTTGAGCTGGAGCAGCTGGGGCTTGTTCAGTTGACATATTGATGTTTTATTGATTACTGTAAAATGAGTCGGGATGTACGTGGAAATCCGATGGTGGTGGCTTTCAATCGACTTATATTATGTATATACAGAGATTAGAAAGAGTTTCCACAAACCCATTGCAAACCTCGATAGTCAAGACGTGAATAAAATACATCTTGGAACCTGTTCAGGAAAACAGGCAGAAAAGAGGGAAAAAAAAATTGAGAGAAAACTTGAAAAATTGAAAACGTATCACATTTCTCTGATTAGGGTTAGAAACCCTAAAAATAAAATTCAAAAATATTTGGTGTAAAGATGTTTAAACATGGGGTGCGGTTTCTCCATATCAGGCAATCCGATTCACCCCCTGTTTTGATTGCTTTCATAATAAGGTTGCTCCACGAATTCTGATAAGGATGGTTTATAAGGAGAAGCAATTCCTCGTCTCCAGTGGTAGCATAGTTGGTTAAGCGTTCAATAAATCAATCATCATACTCCATATTCGGAAGTAGTACTCATATTCTAGATTTTATTGTTATTATATTCCCCAAAATGTCTTCAAGGTATGTTAGCAGTACTTGTTTGGCGCTCTCTCCCCCCTTGTTGGGAAGTGTTTTTGATTGGTGGAAAGAGAGGTTGAAAGTTTGTGTGGATTTCACCGGATCAATCCATCAATCAATCCATCAATCAATCTATCAATCAAAGCGTCGTCCTACCGCACAGCACGCGTTACTAACATGAGTGGGTTGATCAGTTACGCCGACGTTGCTGCCTCTTCCGGCCCAGTTGGCCACCCAGATAAGATCCCATCTCCACCTGAAGTTGAGACGGTCTCTGAGCCATCGGGAAGCGTTGATATAATCGATGCAGAGACCCTGGACGATTTGAAGCATAGTGCCAAAAAGACAGCCAAGAAGCTTGAGAAGAAGGCTTCGAAAGCCGTTGAGGACTTCAAAGAGGACAATGCTTCATTCATCCAAGCGGCTTCTGACTACTTCAACAAGATTGCCAGTCAAACCATCAGTTTTGTGTCTTCTTTCACCGAAAAGTCGAAAGTTGAGTTGCAGAACCCGGCCGTCATATCCCAGGTTGTTGTTGGCCTCGGCGCTTCTACCGCTGCCTATTTTGGCTACCTCGAGAGGAGCAAGTACTTGCAAGGTAAAACAAATGGTACGATTGCTCTTCATGCCGCTCTGATAACGGCTCTAGTGTTTTTGGACAGTTTGGCTTTCCAGAAGTATTACCCAAAGTACGATAAGAAGAAAGTAATCTAGGAGTGTGGGGTTACTTTTGTTTCCTCTTTCTTTTTCATTTTATAATAGTTTGAATTGAAACAACGTTTGTTTGGCATTTGGTTTCATTTTTTTATCTACAAATAGTTATGAATTCAACTTGCCTTTCTCTCTCCAAATGATGTGACGTCTTTGACTTTTTTTTACTTACACAATAATTTGTTTTATATTTTGACTTGATTGTATAACCATCGTTTGTAGCTAGCTAGCTGTAGCTGTCAAAATTAGAAAAGTAAAAAAAAAAAAAATTAAAAAATAAAGAAATAACTGCGCGAATCGGGATTCGAACCCGAGTCCCCAGCTTGGAAGGCTAGAATGCTAAACCACTACACTATCCGCGCGCAGTTATATGAGGATGACTAAAATATGTATACATGTAGAAAGCGTTCTTCATTTCGGCAATTTTTGGGGGCTAAAAATGAGAAAATAGACCATTTTCTTTATTATCAAAGCATATATGGCTCTTAAAAGTTGAAAAACGCCCAGCTGAAAAGTTTCTATTGAAATTTGTTTACTTTTTTCCATAAAATACTTCTGGTAAAGCTTTACTTTTGATCATGGAGAAGGCTAGCTGTTCAATTACCCTCTTCACAAACAACTCGGGGACAGTTTTACTCAATATGTTGTGAATCTTGTAGAAATGACAGGAAAAGCAGAAAGAAAAAGCAAGAAAGAAAGAAAGAAGGGTTCATACTTCACATTTTTCTGAAGTTAGTGAATCTCATTGGATCTCCACTCTAGAAGTTGCAATGCATATACATCTACTGCTAAAATTGAAATACAGGGTTTGCTGAGTCTCAGATTCATATTTACCCAACCCAAGAGAATAGCTTTAGAAAGCAGCAAACTGTGAGACCAAATTCAAGCACTCTTAGGTACACAGTGAGTTATAAACTTAACAACATTCATCGCTGCTCCCCCAATATGGGAAGAAAAAATAATGAATAGAAACAATACCTAGAAGTGCATGATTCGGGGATACTTGATTTCAGCAAAATCGATAAAAACAAGAAACTTTGGTTCAGTCCCCTCTCCAGTTTCTATGCTTCATCCAATAGAGACACAATAAAATATTCAAGTCTGGCTCACAACAACATACACCTTATCTTGTTTTGGCAAAAAACGTGAAAATGAAAATAAATGTTTTTTTTTCCAATCTTGCCGCGGTGAACGAAAGAGAATGTTAGTATGTAATGTAACACACACACAGATAAATTCGCGCTTGACCAAAGCCATTTATATGTGCTTTGAAAGCTCTCTCTTGCTTGTATGTGTGTCACAACTACTGTAGATACTCGCAACTATGCAAATCCAAAAAAGGCAACCTGAGCTGTTAAAGCCTCACCGAGGAGTTGGGTTTATGGGGAAGAGCAACAAGAAAAAGACTGAGTCAACTTTTGGAGTCACCACAGTTATGGGTGGATCCCTTTTTATTAAGGATGTATAGACCTTAATGAGTCGATTATCGAGAGTTTGGTTTGTAGAGAGTAAAAAAAAAAAAATTGAAAAACAACAGCAAACGATTTAGGGTGGATCAAGACAGCAGAAGAGATGGGTCGTTTCGTTTGTTTTAGTTCTTGTTGATCCCACACACAAAGAAGTCATTTGTTTCTTCCTTCCTTGCTTCCTTTTCCGTTACACGTCAGAAACCCACTAGAACATAACCTCTTTTGCAGACTTAGCATACATCCCCCACCCATTCCTTCCTTCCTTCCTTCCATCTTGACTTTGCAAGACCTTGCCAGGTTTCTATTCGATCACACACAGCCTTTTCCATGCTCGAACGAACAAGCATGAAACTATCTAGCTGCTCGAACTACTCCCGACATTACTTAAGTCCATACAGCCATATATCGAGCTTGAGCTGGAGGGAAAGAGTGTATGGAAAACCTTGTTTTGGTCACTTTGTAAAAGACCATGCCAGCCCCTGTTTTCCATCCGTGCCCTTACATACATATACAAGGAAAATAGGCCTTTTGTGGACACTATAATCTATATATTGGTATTAATTGATTGTGTGGTGTATAACTGTGATCACCCACCCCAAAACTTCTCAGATTGCGAAGATTCTTGTTGTTTCATCTCTATGCTAAGTAAACAACTCTTCCAGTTTTGCCCAGGAAGGCTGTATGTGGTTCTTGGGAAACCAAGAGTTGCTGACTCGCTCAGTCAGGATCGACGATAAATCTCCAGTCACTTAGTCGGAGACTGTGATACACATTGAACATACATACTTGGAGCACTCAGAAACTACGGGGGGAGATCTGCTCAGACTAAATCTACCAATCTGCTGAAGTGGGCAACCACCAGAGGAGAGTAGCTCAGGGTGGGAGGGCCACGGCTGTAAGGTTGGCTTCTCAGTTAGTGACACTTTTTAGGTTTTTTTTGCTAGAGCTCAGCTCCTCTGGCGAGAAAAAATATTTGTACCTTCTCCTCAGTTTAGTGTATGTATGGAATTTCGAGGTAAACAACCATCAGTATGCTCGAACAAGCAGTGGTATTGTTCGGGTGGGTGATCAGCACCGTTTCTCGAAACAGAGAGAAAGAGAGAAGTGTGACTTTGCTTAGCCTTCACACCATCGAATGAATTGCATTAGTTGGTGGTAATGTTGTTATCTCTCTCTTCCGTGGGCCAATCACAGCTACATTCGAAGTTCCCAGTTACGTAATTGCGGAAAATACTTACGCAAAGTTGAAAAGGACAAAAGATGGAACAAAAAAAGGGAAAAAAAAGAAAACGCAAAAGCAAAACCCTAAGAGCTGCACAGAAGGAAACTCAAAGGTTAAGCATAAGCCTAAATAAAAAATAAAAAAAATTCCATACATGCTCCCCTAAAACCTTAAAGAGTTTGCCGGCTGTGCTGAGGCACAAGAATCCATGTGGAGGCGTATACTCACCGGGTGCATGCCCGTATAAGGGGCAGAGACGCACAACATGCCAAGTTAAAGATTGAGCAGAAAAAATACGCTGCAAGTTGTGCGTGCATTTACGTTGCGGCGGTTTTTTGGGTTTTTGTTGTCGATCAAAAAAGGGGCACAGTGCCCCAGCCTTGAAGTAGGTACTTTTTTAGCGCAACAGTAAAGGCTGAAGCAAAGAAAACAAGACACAAAATTTAAACTTCGCCCCTCCCGCTGTAGAAACCATGCGCCTTCTGGGGCAAAGAAAGGAGAGAAGCTCACTAAAACGCAATTTGAAAACCTCGAAAAAAACCCAGTTGTTTTTATTACATCTTTAGGAGGAGGACGAAGACGCAACATGGAGACATGCGTCAATAATGTTTCTTTAATACTTCTAAAAAAACTGAATATAAAGGTGGATCCTTCCTCTTGCAAATAAATGGAAATACCGAATCAGTGAAAGGTCGCCCATCAAGAACAAGAAGAAGAAGCAAGCAGTTAGCTCGAAGCACCACATATGTTTTCATTCACACATCAGAACTCGCCATTGATTGAAACCGAATACATGAATTACAACAACGTTATGGAGATAGAACAACCTCACGACGACGAAAACACGTTCAACTTGATGTTGAACCAGATGTACATGAACCAGATGTACACCAACCCAGAGCTGGCCACACAGACTCACTTGAACTACCAGTACACATACAACACACATATTCCCCAGCCGAGTCTCTGGAACGAGGCTTCGATTTTCAACCCAACTCCAACATCGTCCATCGACACCTTGATCACGTCGCCAACCTCGTCGATAACCGACTTGGAGAAAATCGACTTGGGTTTCATTCATCCGCAGGATGTTATTTCGTTCCCATCGGTTTCAGCCTGTGCTCCACCTATCCAGATTTTTCCATCCTCCAAGGAGACATATACCCACAGCTTATCGTCGGTGGATGAGCTGAGTCTCATCTCCAAAGATGTCGACTTCAAAGTGTCTGAGTACGAAGACGAGCTCAACTTGTCGTCCTCAGGAACAACTCCAAACATGAGTCTGTTCAACGATTTCGAGTTTCCGGAGTTCGTTGGACAAGTTATGAACCCACTACAACAACAACAACAACAATATCAACAGCATCATCATCTTCAACAACAGCAACAACAATCAACACAACAACAATCACTGATTGATCTCATCCCAAGCTACAGTTTTTTCCCGGAACAAGAGTTGAAAATTGAAGTTGCTGGAGAAGAGCTGGAACAGGATGAGGATGAGGATGTAGACGAAGAAATACCACTTATCACCCACAGTAGAAAGGAAAAAGTGGTAAGAGGTGTTAGCTCAGGAGGATGCGCAACAAGACCACCAAAGGAAGCTAAATATTCCACTTCAGATTTCATAAAGGTTAAATTACATTTATCAGATGCTGGCGTTGATGACGTTTGTATGCCTGAATGGAATGAAGAAGAATTGAAGGACCAAAGACGGATAATAAGAATCGAAAGACGTCAAGATTGTAAAAACATAGTTGCTAGTTTCTCTATAGTTGGGAGTGCAGTTGATAATCCAAAGGTTGAACCTAGTCCCGAAGAGGGCGTCGATGTCGTTGAAGTGTCGTGCTTGAACTGTATTGTTGATAACAACTATGACGATTTTGAAACTCTTTCAGACGATGCTGATGCAACCGTGCTCGAGGACCATATTGAGGAACAGCTGCAGAACAGGTCATTTTTGCACGGGTCTTCGGATAGAACACAGTATTACATCACCAGTGTTGAAGTTATCAAAATTGTTGAGTTGTTGATAGGAACAGAACAAGATGATTCTGCTGGAAGGCGTCGCGAAAGAGGTAGAATAAGATCCAACTTGGTTCCATTCTGGTCAAGAAAACCGGTATCTTCCAAAAAGGCTTCCTCATCCTCAACATCATCTCCAGTTGAAACAACGGACTTCAGAATTGAGTTGGCCCAAAGAATTATGGGTTACGAAACCAGAAAACCTAGAGGTTTCGACAAAGAAGTTCGGATTTTGAAATGGGAAAAGTTGATCCCCTCCTTGAGAAGAGCGTTACAAAGCTATTATGTAGAGATTCCACGAGAAAATTGATATCAGTTATGCCTACAGTTTTATATGTAACTGGTTTTCTTTATTTTCCCTTTTTTTTTTGAATGATTATTTCCCCCTTTAATTGGTTTGGTGTTCTAATTTGGTTTGGTGTATTTTGGGCTTTTTTTCATAGTGACTGTTACTCATCAACAACTTTCGTTTTTTCAGTTACTTATGTATTTGTTAATAACTAATTGATTCATTATTCGTGAACTCTACGCACGGTAAACTAGCCTCGATATCATATCATGTTCACTCAAATGAGCCACACTAGTGGTATGATAGATAAGATCTAAAAGCTTGTCGCTTCTCCGCAAGGCGTAGATCTACGACGCGTTTAGACTCAAGAATTCAAGTTAGTGTTTTTGTTATCTTTTGATTCCATACCGCATTTGATCAAAGATGCAACTATTGGCTGGACCAAGGGTAATAGCGTTTCTTGAGGAAAGTCTACATCACTGTACTGTACAGTCCCAACGCCATATTGGTTGGCACTTTGATGTACCAATCGACCACACCCTTGAAAAAGTAAATGAACTCATACAGTAAACCAGCTATCAAGCTTCCTTGTGTATAAATTGATCTACAAATTAGAGATTCCACCGGGTTTAAATCGTGCATTTCGCGATTTTTTTCTTCTTGTCATTAGCTCTTCCTTTTCAACCCTCTAGCTTATGGAGATTAGCCCACTTCGAATGTAGCTGCAGTGGTGATCGATAAGATGCGAGCCTTTTCGGTGCAAAACGGCTGTTTGGATAGCATCTCACTATTGATTTTTCGAGGTTGAACACTAGAACAGCAAGGTTTATTATCGTGTCCTCTCTTACAACTCATCTGTGGTTGCTAGCTTACTCACAAATAATACAACTCTGTAGTGCGGCTTAGAATGAGTATGTAAGTCATCACTGACCGCACATGCCCTCTTGTTGCTGGATAGGCTTGAGCAAACAACTACCTAGTCTCTTTTGGACTCAAACGGAACCCATTAACTCCTTCGAGGAAACCACCACTCACACTGCATAGCTTGATACACTGAATGGTAGATTTGTCTGCAACTACATCATAGAAACCAGAGATGGTCGTGTATTAACTTCTATTTTGCTCATAAACACTGAAAAAAAATTTGTCTGTAGTGTCGAAGAATTGAAGTTGAGCATTCAAACCAACATTGTTAATACACTAGTGTATATATATTCATATATCCTGCCTCATCATGTTCTCCAGCTTACAAATATTGAAGAGGTTGCCTGTGTTGCAATCCAAGAGATGTTTCCACATCTCAAAGTCGATGCTCGAAGAGGCAGAATTACCACTCTACTTGGAACCTTCCAAGTGGAAAGGTTTACCAAGTGACCAAATTTTCAAGCTATACCAGGAAAGAGTTTACTCATTGGGACCACATTACACAAAATCAAAAGAAGAATTGGAAGCATTGTTATCCACCGCAAATGATACCGGGTTCAAGTTACATCAAATTCAGCAAATTTATGAGCATGGGGAGTCTGCTGCTCTCAAGATTGAGCAAATTCAACCATCGAGAAACGATTTTGAGTTGCCAGCTTTTGAATTTGACGATTTCTCATCACAAGCACACACCATAGTTGAAGAGCACAGAGAGCAGAGAGAGTTCAACAGACTCGCTGCTCACGAGTTACCATTATTAGCCAAATACCGTCAAAAATACATCCCAAGAAGCCTGAAGGATGCGCCTGTAAAATATCGTTTCACAACCTACATTGGAGAACAACATCCAGCAGAACGTAAAGTTGTCGCTATCATTGAAGTGAAAGACTTGGGGTTATCGGCAAAGGAAGCACACAAGTTGAAGCTCTTATCGGGACCTCGTTACAACTATGAATCTGATGTTTTGAGAATATCCTGCGAAAGGTACCCGGAACCAGCACAAAATTCGAGGTTTATATCGGAAACTTTACAAAGATTGATAGCAGAAGCCAAGAACACAGAAGATGATTTTAGTGATATTCCATTGGATACTCGCTACATTAAATCAAGACACGCTAAAAGAAAGCACAGCTCAAAAGATTTTAAATTCCCAGATGAGTGGAAGAGACCAGAAGATGCTCCTGTACAAGAGTTACACCCGGCAAAAGAGCTCTTGAAGAGCTTCAAGTTTAGTTTGGACACTTGATCGAATATTTTCTTCTTTGAAACTAACTTGGGATATAGCTTGTATATAGATTTATCTCTCGAAAACTTTGCTTTGAGCTCATAAATTAATCCCTTTCCAGTTTCTGCACTGAAAAACACTGAATAACACTGTTGTAATTATCTCAAGGTCTCGATGTCTCGATGACTTGATATATGTTGGTCGTGCAAATTAGTCTAATGGTTTTTTTTTCCTCTTGTTTAAGTAGAAACACAACAATCAACAACAACAGCATAACAACTTTTAGGGGCAATAACTGTTAGAAGTTGACCCATTCAGAACGATTTTCACGAGCAAATCACCTTTGAAATTGCTTGGCTCTTTAGTTATTGTATATCAGGTTTGTGAATTTGATAGATAATGGGAAGAACGTCAATGGCACGATCTCGTTCGTCAAGTAAAAAGAGCAATGCACGGCAACAACCCGTGCACATCAGCACAGAAAACTCCCCATCAACACTATTAAAGAGTTTGTTGGAAGATTTGGGCTTAACATATGACTCATCAGTCGGATTATTGGGTGGAGAATCGATTATCAATTTACCGAAGCAGGACGTATTGGAAAAATTAAAGGGAACACTAGAAGTATTAGAAGAACAGTTGGGCTTGATTGAAAAAAACGATGATTTGCTCATTAACTTGATCAATGAGAAGCTCAGACTGACATCAAGTAAAGGCATTGACATAAATACCAAGAAAATATCCAAATCGGATCTGGATGTAGTGACTAAAGACGATAGAGATATCGAAGATAGGGAAAATGACGAAGGCGGAGAAGGTGACGACAATGACAACGACGATAGACAAGAAGATGGAGAAGAAGCTGCAGAGGAGGATGAAGAAGAGGATGAGGAAGAAGAGGAAGAAGAAGAAGAAGATGATGACGATGAAGAACTGGTAAGGCCGAAGAAGAAGGCTAGACCGAATTCTAAGCCATTGGAAGAACTGCTGTCAGGCACTGACGAAGTTAGTCAGCATATAAAGCTGGACGATCTGATAATGCCAAGGATGGATGTGCTACCTTTATCTGATGGGTCGAGTACCTCAAAGGAAAACGTTAAAATCAAAATTAAGATCAAACTGGAGAGTAGGGAATTAGACGATTCGTCAGATATTTTGATGGTTGAGGACAAGTCAAGCAATGATATCGAAGTCAACCAAACTGGAAATAACTCAAGTATATTCCATGAAAAAAATGAGACAATGACAGATGGGAAGCCTCGTTTTACCAATGATGACTTACCAATGGATGCCATACAGGCGTTGGGTTTATTCAACGAAGAACCAGAAGACGCAGAAAATCCAGACCGAGAGTACTTGAAAAGAAAATATGCTGTTGCTGATTTTCCTGAGAAGGATTTGAAAGAGTTGTTGCCTGGTCCAATACCGGATATTGATTTTTCCAAAAATAAGCCAACGAATCAAGTTCAGTTTACAACATATCAAACCTACGTTGAGCCTTACTTCAAACCATTTTCAGGAGAAGATTTGAGATTTTTAGAAGAAAAATATGTGATGCCTTCAAGTATTGGAAAGAATTATGACCCTCAGCTTACTCCTTTCTTGATTCCCAAACTAGGTAAATCTTACTCTGATGTTTGGGCACAGGAAGAACATTTGACTGGCTTGAAGTTTTCAAATTCAAGCGTTCAAAGTGTTGCCCCGAAGGGTTCATCTGATTTGATCACGGAAGATGTGTTGGAAACTGAAGATGTTTCATGTGGTCCATTAGTATCCAGATTGCTATCTGCTCTTGTGACAGATAATGCAGATGATGAACAGGAAGATGCGAGAAAGGTCAAAAAGGAGGATGATGATGAATCAGGCGACGAGTCCAACGATGATTCGGATTTTAGAAAGAGTTCTTCTGCTTTGGATCAACAACAGAGTTGGCAAGGAACGACTGTCAAAACCGATTACAACCAGTTAGACCACCGTTTGAGAAGAGAATTGAAATACATCGGTGTGTATATGAATGTTCAACGATCTTTGACACTGAACCAACCAGGTGGTGCTTCAGCAGGTTCTGACGCAACGGCAACAAACTCAAATAAAAAGATCAAAGATGAGTTTTTGGAAGATTGGTTAACAGGTCGAGAAGACGATGAGATCTGTACGGAAATAAGATCGTTACAACGTGAACTAACATCAGTTGTCCGTAGAAACCAACACCGCAAGAAATTATTGATACCAATTGTTGATGAACAGATAGCTTGGCAAGAATACATGTCAATTTTGGATGATTTGGACAAGCAAATCGATCAACTGTATTTGAAGAGGATTCGTGTTCCTAAAAAATCCAAAAAACGTGGTGCCCATTCAACAACAACCGCTTCTCAACAAGTCGCAGCTCAACATGTAACACCATCGGTACTTGCTGCACAGCAGGCACAGCAGGCACAACAGGCACTGGCAAATAGCGGGTTGCGATCATTATTGGACAAGAGGCAGAGGTGGATAGATAAGATTGGACCTTTGTTCAAGAGTGAAGAGTTGATGAAGCGTATCCCAAAGGTATCTTTATTCAAGGATGTCGATTTGAATGAGGAAGAAGAAGAGGAGATGGACGACGGTATTAGCGGGATTGACGCGAATGGTGTGTCGAATGAAGAATTGATGCAGAATGGATCCAGCGGAAATTAATTGTCCTTGGTTGTTTCTGTTGTTGCAAATCTTTAAAATATGTAATTTATAGGTAATGACATGAAATCGAATATATATAAAAAAGTAATATTCATGTACGCATTAAAGAGTTTAAAGAAAAAAGAGAGGAAAGGTGTTATAATAGAGATAATCAGCCATAACAACTCAATTCGAAAAATAAAACAAGCAAATTCTTACTTGTTATCTGGAAAATAAAAAAAGCTCTAGTACTATCTACAATTTTTGTTGAGCTGAAGACAAAAGGACAGAAAATACAACTTTATAGGACATAAAAGATAATGACCAGCTCCAATGTATCGTCAATAGTATCATTATTGTCATCACTTGAGTTCAACGATTATAACAGATTGCGAAACTTACCATCAACTGTTGAACTTTTTAAGTCTGATGATGCAAATGTCAAGTCGATTCAAAGAACCTTGGAGTTGTTCACATTTTACAGAGGAAATTTGGTTGAATATTACCTATCAAAACTAGATGAAGGCGTACTCTTTCCATTCAACGAAAGCATGCTATTGAAACTGCAACTGATAACTATAGCAAACCTTATACATAGTGAGAGAACAATTTCATATGATAAGTTGATCAAAACATTGCATTTTACTGAGTTCAAGCCGCTTTTCAATACATATGATAATGATGATGATGATCTAGACTTGATATTGGAGAAAACATTAATGAAATTGTCATCATGCGGATTACTCTCGTTTGTGTTGAATAGTTCATCAAGAATGATATTATTTGCCGATGGAGAAGGTTTGATGAGGGATGTTTATCAGGGAGATGATGTTGATCAACCTTTGGTTCTTTTCAGCCCTGATGAGATAACGACAAGGGATGAATTGATTTCCAAAATTTTGAATTTCAAGGATGTTAGGATACAAAAAGCATTAAAAAATCTAAACTATTCAAATGTTGATGGTAAGGATGATCATGATCTGATACACCTGTTGATCAGACAGAACTTGGTACTGATCAATACCATGACGAAAAGAAAAGATGTGGCTCAAGATAAGGGGTTCGATAACAATAATAACAATAGTAACAACCAAGACGATGATGACTACGATGACGACGAGATGGAGGGTGATAAAAATCTACAGAAATCGATTTCACGAAAGAGAAAGAGCGGAGAGGACGATTGATTGTTTCGAAGGCCTTTATCCCTTATTTATGCTATTTGGTGAACTTCCAATGAATGTAATGATTTTGTAAAATTTCTATCAATGAGTAGAATAGTAAAATACCTTGTTTCAAGTCAAAAAAATTAAGAATAACATAAGTATTGTGTGAGGTGTGATGAACACAAGAAGGATAAATAGATGATATGGTTATAATAAAAATAATAATGATAATAATAATGGGTTTACGGAAAACATTGAATATGATAGTGATAAATGGATTAGGCCTGCATTGGATGTGACCTGCTTATCTGAAAACTTTGTGAACTGCCTCAAACGTGAAAGCAAACACAAATACCACAACTTGCTTGCTCAGGCTTTGAAGAGCCTCTTGATGAATCCTGATAATCCACCCTTTTCGTTAACCTCAATCTGATAGACACCGTAAGCACTGACGACCGAGCCAAATGTCAATAAATATATACAGAAGCTGTGGATTGGGCCGTAGACTCTCAAAGGGATATAATCAATGATACATGACTGGAAACCAACATGACAGTGGAAGATCAACAAACCAGACAACAAGCCATCCAAGATTGGCGAGGCGCCACCAGAGACCAATGGAGCAACCGCCAATGGAATCATGGCCAAGGTGACAATTTTTTCACTGACCCAGTGCAATGAGCCTTCAACTTTATGGGGCAGTGGTGGCACGTATGCATCGTTGAATCCGCCGACAATATGTCCTGGTGGTTGAGGAATCGTCTTGATGAATGTTCTTCTTTGCTGGCTCAACAATAATGGGCTCTTGCTCAATAATGAGGATTGCTTGCTGAAGGCTGATGTAGCCAATCCGATCGATCTACGTGAGAACAAGTTCAATGACATTTCTTTTGGCTTTGACAATAACTGACGAATTAACCTGAAAACTGATATCAACACGCTTTATTACCCTTCTCCTTTTATTCTACTTTGTACCTGGTCTTCTTCTTCTTCATCTTCATCTTCATCTTCATCTTGGTCTTCCCCATAGAGAGAGGAATGACTTTTCTGTTCGGATCCGATTTTTGGTGTTACCCGACTTTTTACGGCTTATACTGAGTGAGATTTACAAATTGAACGACTGTGATTGGCTGGATGCCTTCAGACGGCAAGACAAACACAACGACCAGGTTATGAACAACGTTGGAGAAGTGAATATACTGAGTGCTGACTTGATGCATACTAATATGCTGAAAATGGGTGATTTCTCAGTGTAGAAGAGCCAAAGTTCCGCGTATTGGTGTGTGGGTTTAAATTGGTGTGTTGGTGTTTATAAATATATTCGCCAAAAGAGGATATGAACTATTTAGGAAATCAGAGTGCGGTTATCGTCTAACGCTATATAGATAGACTAGAGGTACCGACGATGGTATGGAAATATAGGAGACTCCAGCAGCCATGGGAACAGCACTTGTCTGGAAAAGAATCCGGTTGGATCCATCTGTAAGTGGTATACAGCTGAGTTGAAAAGAGACTATAGAAAGAGGAAGCGAGACTAACTCAATCATGGATAGGAGCTATCGATCGGTAAAGTGTTGAGATGTGGTCAAGCGTTCAGATGGAAGCAGGTTGAGAATGTCTGGTCTTGTTCGTTGAACAGCAAAGTGATTTTCTTGAAGCAGGATGATGAGTTTTTGCATTACTCCTCGCTTCCATGTGCTGAAAACGATGACACAGAAGCGTTCGTCCAAGACTACTTTCAACTTTCAGTGAAGCTCGTCGAGTTATACAAATACTGGGACTCGATTGATAAACACTTCAATAAGGTGTCGAAGAATTTCCAGGGCATCAGGATATTGAGACAGGATCCTTGGGAAAATTTGATCTCGTTTATATGTTCCACAAACAACAATGTGAAGCGGATCTCTAAAATGTGTGATAATTTGTGCGAGCACTTCGGTGATCACCTCTTCTCTCGCGATGGTATAGACTACTACTCTTTTCCCCAGCCAAAAGATCTTGCAAATGAAGACGTTGAGCAGAAACTTCGCGATTTGGGTTTTGGTTATAGAGCAAAGTACATTCAGAAAACGGCTCAGATGATTTCGGAATCGGGAATCGAGGAGTTGTATTCCTTAAGATCCAAATCGTACGAAGAGTGTTTCAATCAACTTATAAAGTATCAAGGTGTTGGACCAAAAGTTGCAGATTGTGTCTCATTGATGAGTATGGACAAGTCTGATATAGTTCCGATCGACACACACGTCTTTAACATTGCAAAAAGAGACTATAAATTCAAATCAAGTGCTAAGACTTTGAACAAAGAATTGTACTTGGAGATAAAAATGTTTTTCAAAGAGTTATGGGGAGAATATGCAGGTTGGATCCACAGTGTTCTATTCGCTGCTGATTTGAGAGATTTAAACAATGGAATCAACAAGAACAGTAAACAAGATGTCATCGTCAAGAAGGAAACAAAAATCAAAGAGTTAAAGCAGGAGATTGTTGAAGAGATCAAGCTCGAAAAGGAAAAGTTTGAAGTTCAGTACTCAAACAGTGGTAGGCCAATAAGATCAACTGCCCTGAAAAGAAAGTTTGCTTCTACGAATGAACCAGATCGCAAAAAAGTCAAACTTGAAGGTTTATAAGAAGTTTTTTGACGATTATAAGAGAAAGAGAAGAAGAAGAAGAAGAAGAAGAAGAAGAAAAATTCCCAAAACTGTAGATTAGAACTAAAATGTGTACAAAATTTTATTTATAAAATCAGGAAAATAACCCTTCTTATCAACTATCCCACTCCAAATTGTATCATTCCCATACTCAATGGGTATCAAACATTCGAAATCGTTTAGTCCAACTTTGACTCTAACAAATGAAGAATGTAGACCAATTTGTGACTTCACGTCATCCATCATTTTTGAACTTTCGTACCTATAGTCATTTACACAACTTGAACCTAGTCCCAGCTTCAAATGCTTTCGTATTTGATGTTTTCTACCTGTGATCAACTTTAGCACTATCAATCTCAAGTTTTGACTTGTCAACTTTCTTTGAATCAGACAATCGAATGATGACATCTTTGGTATCAAGAACTCTGTCGTCGATGGCTTGTTATCAATTGCAAAGTCTATTTGCGACACAATGTTGTTATCGTTGTCTGTTGTGTAATTGATGCCATCTAGATCTGGCGAATTCACGAGGGCAATATACTTTCGATCAATGATAAATCCCTTTTTTGAGTTTTTATTCGATAGATTCTTGTGAAACTGAATCGCTGAATTCTTGTTCTTGGCTATAACCATCCCACCGGTAACGTTATGGTCTAGCCTATGAACCAATCTTAAATCATTATTCGACAACTGGGAAGACAAAGTTGGTATTATTTCAGTCACCTTTCCTAGGTTATAGTTAGGTGGTTGCGAGTAAAATCCAGGCGGCTTGTTGATGATCAAATAATTCTTGGTTTCTTTAATCACTGATATATATCTTGAGTTCATTTGAACACTGGCTGGGGGTTCACAGGCGAGATCAATAATTGAAGTATTGGATAGAAAAACGCTAGTCGTGTATTTCAGATATCAGTTGAATTTACTAAACTTGTTTATGAAAGAAAAAAGAACAACAAACATAATCAGGTCAAATCTGTATACTTAATCAGCTTTTAGGATAATAATATATCGTATATATATCGATAAACCAGATAATGAATTTGTACCAATTGGATGGGAAAACAAGAGATTTACTAAATTTGGACAACTTTCTTGGTGGGTTGACTGTACCCGAGTTTGTCGAACAACTAAGTAAAGATCACTCACTTCAAGGAGGAGAGGTTAATTCTGTGGAATACCTCGATCCCAAACCATATATTAGAACTTTTGAATCAACTTTGAATGAGTTGAAAAAGCTAACGGTGGAGTGCAACAAGCGAAAGGAGAAGCTGGAGCTGGATGTCGCTAAGCAAGAAATAAACCATAGTAAAAATGTTATAAAAATTGCCTCAAAGGCAGACTCTATGCATTCGAAATTTATAGGGTTGGACGATAATATTGGAAAAGTTTCGAATGTCATTGGACCAGTGGGCGAAAAGTTGCAAAAAGGAGTGACAACTAAGGAAAACTTGATATCAACGATATATTTGATAAGATGCTATAATTCGTTCTACAAAAGTGGACAATGTTCAAATCTTGATGATCTCAAAACGAGTAATCGTTCACAGGACAAAAAGAAGTGCTCATCGACAGTATCACAACTTTTGAAGCTTTCTGAAAAGTTAATATCAGAAGATTTAATCAATTCGAGGCAGTGCCACGATATAATCGTACTGTATGCAGATGAGTTTGAACATGGACTATTGGAACTATGTTCCCAGTCATACCAGGAAAACGATTTGGATACATTGAAAGAAAATTCCGACATGTTGTTCCAATTCAATGGGGGATCAACCGTTATCGACTGGTTCATACAGACTTCGGAATTGTTCAGTGGTAGTATGAATACCATAGATCCAATCTCGATCAAAAATGATCCCATTTGGGCCGAGGTATCAAAGTTCGAGAACCACACAGTTGAATTTGATAGAGGTACAGCTGAAATATTTGATATGATTATGTTGTCCATAAGGGGTGATTTAAGATCGGCAACTAAAGTATTTGATGATAAAAACAAAGTTTTCAGACTTTATGTCGAAAAAGTTTATAACGAGGTTGTTCAACCAAGAGTTGATGCTTTGTTACAACATGCGGCCAGGGTATCTCACTTAACGTATGTAAGATATCTTCATATCATGTACACTGCAGTTGGTGGATTGACAAAGGAAATCAAACAATATTTTTCGGAAAACAGTTCCAACGATGACGATGACGATGATGATAACGAAGTGATGAATTCGATATTGGATCAATGCTACTCAGATTGCTTTGTCAATTTTCTCTCACAAAACAAGTACTTTGAAGTTGAAAAGAAATCTTTGGAAGATGTTTTGTATTCAACAATAGCAAAATTTGAGGTTATCAATGAAAAAATAATAAGAGATCATAAATTAACAGATAGGATCAAGAATTTCAACCAAACCAGTTCGAACAATGTAACATCACCGGTATCAGCATCATTTGATGCAACCACGACAACAAACAGGTCAAGTTTGGCACCAATAGATAAGAGTAAACTCAGCACCTTGAGTCATTTTATAAACTCACATTTAGAGCGTAGTTCGTCTTCAAGAGATCGTTTGAGATCGTTGAACTCGAGCGCATTGAAAGATATTGATTCACTAAAAAGTTCAAGCACCATAAACAATCCCGAAGGTCAACTCAGTTTCAAAAAAGTCAATCTTATGTTGATGGCAACTGCAGAATCGTTATCTCGTATCTTGGAGTTGACGCCGAACAAGGCAAGTGATTATTCGTTTGAAATATTGGAGTTAGTCATTGTTGGTATTGGTAAATCATATATCGATGTGGCATTGGAAGTTTCATACACCGTTGGTGTTATTGATCAAGATTCCAAACTGTTTTCCTTGGACTTCAACTACCTATCAGTCGTTAATAAAACAAATGAGATTTTGTTGTTGATCTCATCGTTGGTGAAAAGTGTTATTCTACCTCTATCAATCAATGCCCCAAAAGTCAAAAAATCAATCATATCATTGATGAATGGTTACTTGACTAGGTGTGAAGTTGGGATCAGTTTTATCATCAAGGACTCGATAGCTGTTATTCGGAGTAAGTTGGATCACACATTATCGAAGCAGAAAAAGAAAGATTTCTTACCAGGTAACAATGCATCAGATTATTTAGAAAACGATGAAACTGAAGCTTGTGATGCAACTTGCAACTTTTTGTCGGCAATGAATAGGCAGTTGATCAGATTGTTCGGTGCGAATAATGAGAATTTGAGCTCGATGCTCTTGGAGGTTGGAGATTTACTTTTAAACCTTATCTTGGATCATTTGAAGAAATTTCAGATCAACGAAAATGGTGGATTGATATTGACAAAGGATATTGTCAGGTATCAATCCGTCATTGCTGAGTTTAAATTGGATGAATTGAATACGAAATTTATCATTTTGAGAGAAATTGCAAACTTATTCACCGTTCAACCAGAACTTTTGGGCTCGTTGACAAAGGAGGGAAAGTTATCACAGTTGAAGCCGTATGTTATCAAACAGTTTATCAGAAGAAGATCCGATTTCAATCAGAAGGATGCAGATAGGTTTTTCTTCTGTACATGACCCAATTTTTTTTTTTTTTGGTTTTTTTTAGTGTTTTTTAGTAATAATATTACTTGAACTAGATCAACAAGTTGAAATCAAACTGTTCTACCTTATTCGACAAGTATTGATTAGATCCTACTCCATCTACCTCCAACTCCACCCACCCCACCCAAAGCGGGCCAACCACAAAAGCAGAAGGGCCAAGGTTCGTGAGATTTGCTTTTTTCTCGATTTTTTTCGGTCTGTTTTTCTTGAGGATCAACTCTTTTGAGTTCGGTACTAAGATTCCCACATCCGATACAGGTGTTTTTTTTCGAGCCAATAGAAAACCAGAAACTTGAAGGCCTTTTGAGGTTATTAGCATGGTTCAAAAGGGCTCTCTTACGCAACTCGATTGCTAAGTAGGAAGAAGAATAAGAAGTAAGAGACACCAAGATTTTAGTTTGAGCCTATTTGTTTATCCTTCAGACTAAAAAGCAAATGCTTATTTTCTGCTTTCACCATACGTTCAATCGGAGAGCAAAAGCAAGCAACCACTCATTTGTGCTACTCACTCTGACTCTGAAACCAATAGACAAAACTGAAAGATCGCCTAGTTGGCTGGTCATCCAACTCAACAGACATACACATACTTGCAACTGTAGAAACAAACTGCAATATACGGGTGGTTTCTTTTTTCCCCTGGAAAAACAGTTTTACGGACTTTGGCTCTTTTTTCATCTTTTTGTTTTTGTTTTGTTCTGTTTTGTTTTTGTTTTTGTTTTCGTTTCGTGGTCTCCGGCGGTTAAGTTGAATCCTCTCTCTTTGGCAGCCACAAAAAGTAAGCAACAATAACCTTCTCTCTCCCTCCCTTCCTCCTTCCTCTTTCGCTCAACTTCAAAGACCGCCATACCTTCTGTGGAGATTCTTGCAAGCACGAGTGGAAGATAGGTGCTGTTTAAGATCTTGCACTTACCTAATCTTTTTGAGGCTATTGAAAATGGCTAGACAACCCGGTCGATTCTATGGCTTTCCCTCCTGGTTGCTAGCTATCTTCCCAACCTGTTGAATACGAACAGGCTTTGCTACGCACCTACACGGCCGAACCCAGATACCTAACCCAAACCTGCAATGAGAAAGAAGGTACTACGGAGGATTCTTCCACTGGGCGCAGCAAGGCAGAAGAAATAGGTGGAAAAAGAAAGAAAGGCAATCGATGATCCAAACGCAGACGCACAACTTAACCTAAAGGCGCATATGTAGGTGCGCAAACATCTTCTTGAGGAAAACCTGCATGAAGATTTCTGAAATATTACTGTGCTCCAAAACTTCCAAGAAAAAGATGAAAAGAAGGAGGAAAAAGGGCAGACAGCAACCGGAAGAGAAAACACGTGTAATTGAGCACCAAACAGCAGCCCTTAGTTTTTGGGGCTGTTGATGCTACGTGTATTTTGCTGTGTTGATATGTGAAAAAAGTCGCGAGGGCGCTTAAAGCAGGTCAGATCCCTCCTGGTATCAATCCATGCTCGGTTTTGCCAACCAATGAATAGCTCCTCCGCCATCAATGGTACCAGTTTGTCATCACCATTGCCGTCATCACCACCTCCATCGTTTTCCACACTAAGCGCGCCAACACCAAGCATCCTAGGAACCTCGTTTGCCCAGGTACTACAAAACGAGTCAACAAAGAGAATAATAGCGACCGGGTCAAATGCTCTAAATAACGAGTTGAAGGGAGGCTTCAAGTGCTCACGTATCTACGAGATCAATGGCTTGTTCAACTCTGGCAAATACACTTTGGCTTTGGAATTGGTTCTGAAAACACTCAGTCTCGAAGGGGGGAACGTGATGTGGGTTGATACCAACTCCAAAATCCCTCTTAACGACTTGATTCAGTTGGATTGTTTTGATAGTAGCTTACTCCAGGACGAAAACTTCTCCTACGTGAAAATTGGGTCATTAGTCGAATTGATCTTCTTGATACAAAATTTGCTGTCAGGGTACACGTTGATAGTGATCAACGAATTTTCAGACTTCATCCATTCAAATTTCTTGAACTTGAATTCAATACTAGATAAACAAAAACTGGTTGTTGACACAATCAGGTTGAAAGTTGAGAAGGAAAGGGTGGAGAGGCTGTCAAATGGAGAGTTCTACAAACCGAGTCTCAATATACCAACAACAGGTCCAAATATAAACGTAAGGCAGAATCGTACAATTCACCACATAATGAATATTTTGGCAAAGTACTGTAAAAATAATAGCTCGATTGGTTTATTATTAGGATCGTTAACTTCAACAACTGAAAAACTACATTTTGAACAAGAACAAAAAGAGGAAGCGGTGAAACCTGTTGTGAAAGTTGTATCACAAACTGTACTATCACCAATGCTCGGGGATGATGTTCCTTGGATTGGATTCTTGGAATCGAGAATAGTCTTGTTCAAAGATTGGGAACTACCAAAAAATGAAATAATTGACGTCTTCTTAAATGGCAGAAATAACAACAAAGATGATGAAATCAAAGCTTTGAAGTCTGTCAGTTGTGCACTTATCAAGTCTAACAGATCATCATTGACCAAACTTCAGATAAGCGGCAGATCAAACAATGTGAAAAAAGTTAGATTTTATGCTACTAATCAATGTATTCAAGACATTGATGAAGTCGAAGCTGTCGATTTCCAATCCTTTGTTACACAAAATTCCTCTCTGATAATATCCGAAGCTACAGAAACTTCAGTAAACGAGGCAGACTTGTCCATGAACTTTACTATGAATGAATGCGATCCTGATATATCGGTTGTTGCCCAATCATCCCAAAGAGTTCCAAATAATGGCCCACAAGTCGAAAATGGGTTGTTATCTACGAAACTAAACCATTCTTTAGATTCAAATGCCAATAAACGACAATTGATGAACTACGAAGAGGAGGATGTTGCAGATCAGGAATTCACATGTCTCACAAAGAGAACTAGGGTTAATCGGAACTTGATGAATAATATCGCAACAGAAAACGAAGAGATCCCAGACTCTCAATGTTTGCAATCTCGAGAGTTACACTAAATAGAATTTGGGTATAAATAAATAGGCAAAGATATAAAGGTATGGCCAACCCTGGAAATATTTCCAGTTCCAAGCTTAAATCCGCAAACTATAAAAAAAATAACGGAAAATAAAGAAGCAAGTTGCAAATGATAATATATTATTGCTAAAATATCAGGAAACAGGAGAAGAAAGGTTGTTAGACATATGAATAGATAGGTAACAAAAGAGTTTTCGAATCAATTGTTTAAGTTTATAGAAAAAGAAGAATGATGTCAAGCTTGAATTCAGAATCCTCACCGTCATCATCACCAACTGACGATACTGAAAAATATTCAGGGGACGTCGAACAGCAACAACAACAGAATTCCCAGCATGATCAAAGTTTGGAAAGGGCAATAACAAATGATTTTTTGGGAACTCAGGAAATCTTGGATTCGATTTCAGAAAATATGCAAACTGCACCTGAATCTTCATCAAGTATACCAGACGATGATAATTACGAACATGAAGCAAAAACACTCACACTGAATAAGTTACCAAGCCAACAAGATCCAAATCTACTTAGGTCACCAAGTAGGCGAAGTTCAGTCCAGCAGTTTATTGTGGAAAAGTTTGGATTTTTTGATGCTGAGTTTCATAAAGAGAGGTTCTTCTTATTGTTGGATTTCCTGAAAGTCTATTCATATTTTTACATCTTCATGCTTTCTGTATTCTCGATCTATTGGGGCTCTTTATATGAAAGAGACACAAGGTTACATAACTTGAAGTACCTAGTAGTTTTGAATAATTCTCAATCAAAAAATACCAATGACTACATAAGTAGTTCAGTAAGCTCAATTACGCAATCGTCTACTTTCACAGCTCTTGGTGATTGGAACATTTATAACTTACAAGAAATCACAGAACTTTCTAATTTGAATGAAAATTCAATCGAAGAAGAGATAAGAAATCAGGTTCACCAACAACATTATTGGCTGGCAATTTGGGTCAAACCAAACATTACATCAGATTATTTCACTGCTTTGAAAAACGCGGACTCATCATTTAGCTTTGACAACAAGTCAATTGAAGTCATCTATGAAAGTGGAAGAGATCATAACATTGTTCCATCAACAATACTACCAACGTTGTATAAATTCGAAAACTCTTTTTTGTCAGATAATCGGGTTTTAACTCAACTATTAAGTAACTTGACAAACTCAGAGAAGAAAAATTTGATTACGGATGCTCCATCATTGATAGACCTTCGAGTTCCATTTTACTACAGGAACTTGAATCCACGATTATCAACCGTTATTGCAGCACCTTTGCAAGTAGGATTGATCTTCATGATCATTTTGACTTTCTTTCAGTTCAATTTTTTCATAGGTGTTCATGGGAAAGTTGCATCAAAGTTGAAATCACATCATTTTATGATTTACAGGATGATTTCTTCACAAGTTTCGTATTTCATCATGTCATTGGGTTACTCTCTTGTTACTCTAGCGTTTCAAGTCAGTTTTACACAAACCTACAAACATGGATTTGCAATCTACTGGATGATAAACTTTTTAACAATGTCAGCCGTTGGTGGTGCAAATGAAAATGTAGCGATGTTGGCATTTGCCACATATCCACCCATACTAGGATTTTGGATTTTATTCTGGGTTATTTCAAATATTTCGCCCACCTACACACCGTTCGAGTTGTTGCCAAAGTTCTATAGGTATGGATATGCATTTCCAATCCATAATGCATTGCAAGCCTCGAAGGTAGTTGTAAGTAGTATTTATAAAGGGACAATCGGTAGAAACATTGGTATTTTGATTGCTTGGATCGCCATGAATAACTTGTTGATGCCATTTGTTTTGAAATTCTTTATAACCAGGATGAGAAAAAAGGCACAAAATGGTGGTCGTTGATCAGTTTATGTTTTTAAAGGCGTATTTGTCAATTGAAGGTAGGATACCTCATTTAATCGGATCGGACAATAAAAATCATATTTAGAAAATGTCGTAGTATATAATTTTTTGACATACGCTATAACTTGCAAAACATCTTGATCTTTTGGGTAGACGCACAACAGCTTAAATTACTCAAGGCCAAACGTGGAGGATGATGAGATGTCCGCCCCGTATTTCCCTGTCTTATCTATAAATATCATGTTCACTGATATCATCACCTTCAGCCGTCACGGAGGTGTGGAAGAACAGAGCTGCCACAAACGACCCAAACCCTAATTCATGTAACCCAAATACAAGGTTATAGGGATGCTGTCATCCTCTCCTGAGCTTCGTCATTGGTTTGGAAAAGTGCAAATTTGTGGACCATGCCAACCAAAGTAAGGAAGCTTGGTCAGAGAGTGGATATCGCGGTACTCGCCTCTGTGGTCTTCCCAGAGATAACTATAGATGACCCTTTATCTCTTCGAAGCGTTAAATTTCACGCAGTCTAAATGTCTTCAAGCGAGAGAATGTCGTCTATCATGATTGCTAGAGGTTCGATCTTTTGCTCGGGATTTCTCGATCGATCAACGACAGATGCTGGTAGCCTTGAAAAGTGAGCGAAACGGGTGCCGCCCGCCGACTTCACCTGAATTGAAAGGGACAAATTGGTACATATGGCTGGAAGAGATGCATAGTGGGTAAAATAGCAGCTTAGTTGCTGGCCAGCTCTTGACGTTGTTCCAGCAGTTCTCGTCCATCTGTTTCCCTGCACTGTCTAGGAAATTGGGGGAAGACAATTTAGAGCTACTGCTCATCCAAGCTAACAATCTTGTTTTTGCCTGTTCCTGAAACCGAACACCACTCCGCCAACTCAAAGATAACCAATCAGGTAGATTGATACCTCTTCGAAGTTACTCACTTACATGGATAATCTCCGTAAATTGAAGCTAAGCATGCATAGAAGAAACTTGTTAGTCAAGGGTTTGCAAGTCTGCCCCTAATATGCGTACTAGGTGCATTTATGCATGATGAATCATGCATTGGCTTAAAGGGCAAAACCTAAAAAGGCATGGCCCGGATAAACAATTTTGAGTTCATGCTGGTTCTTCTACGAGGTTTTCGATCGATGTACAGAAGAAATTTTGTTATCTCCTCATTAGATAGATAGATAGCACAAAGAAGCGTGTCTTTGAGTTCTTCTCTGCTTTTTTTCCTTGGATTGCTAGGGCATTGTTGGCTTTATGTTGTCTCGTATAGAGTCTTTTATCTGGTTGGTGTATGTGGAGGGAAACTTTCAGCTTCCACAGTTTTTTTGAGATTGATCGATATGCGTTCTTCTTTCCTTCCCTGAGCACTGAAACCCCAATTTCGATTCCAGAATGCTATGCTTGATGGATGATGTGATCACGACAGGCAATTCTTTTCCATTTCCACTTCTCGCGTAGCGTTGTGGAAAGAAACTAAAAGTCCAGTTTAAGCACCTATTTGTGCGGTTGGGTCTTATCTGCCAATCCAGTGGGAAAGAAGAAATGCGCAAACAATTAGGTTCTTAAATTGCATCAAGACAATCCTTGTTATGGTGGAGAATCTGTTCTTTCTGTTTGAGAAGATTGATGTCTTAGAACGTTCACGCCAACCATCCAAGTAGAGGCCAACCCAGTTTGAGCTTTTCGTTGCTTTGCGTTTGTTTGTGTTTGGAGTTTTGAGACACCTTCCAAGGATGGTATCTAACTAGACAGTGAGATAGTCTAGAACAGGCAAATGTTTTACAGAAAGATAAGAAAAAGAAAAAGCGATAGCATCGTTTCTTATTGATAGATAAGCTAAATCTAGTCGGAATCGTCCTTAATATAATATCTATTTTGAAAACCACTGAGCCCATTTTTCAGTTTCAGTGTCTCATACTCGTAGTCACTATTGATAGCATGATACAATTTCAAATGGTTGACCAATTGCTTCTCCAAATTGAAGGTTTTTATGCAATTGGGGCATTTGAAAAACCTTTGATGAACCTTATAATGTTTGGTTAAATTCGAGGATTCGTTGAATTTCTTGTGACAATTCGCATATTTACAAACTAATGGTTTCAAACCAGTATGAATCCTTGAATGTATCGATAGCGATGAAGAAGTCTTGAAAGTCTTCTCACAAATAGAACATTTGTATGGTCTTTCGCCCGTGTGAATTCTAACGTGTTGTTCAAGCATCACCTCAGTTGAGAAGTTCTTGAGGCAAAATCGGCACTCGTATGGTTTGTGCTTTGTATGTATCAACAGGTGTCTTATAGCTTTTTGCCTTTGATTGAAAGGCTTGCAATCCCTTGAGCAATTCTCCCAATGGCATATATACGTAGCTTTTCCACCGCTTATATGATCATTTATCATATGCAGCATTAAATCTCCAGTCGATTTGAATGATTTGTTACAGTTGAACCCAGTTTCTTTCCACTGACAAGTATGAGAGAGTTCTCCAAAAGTTTTATAAGCACTTGCGTTTTCTTCCTTAATGCCAAATTCATCGTAATCTACGACGTCTTTGCTCATGACTTTGATTTTTTTGCTATTCTTCAAACTATTATCATTTGATTCGAATTTGCTGTCGTTATTATTCTCCTTTCCATTTTTCTGAAAGCCGTGCATTGCAGGTATATGATCAATAAAGCAATCGATATCCTTATTTTCAAACTTACAATCCAACCAACCACATTTGTATAAGAGATCATCAGTGCTGTCAGAAGCATGCCTCTTGTTCAAATGTTGATTTGAGATGTGGCCTTGTAATTCTTTGTTCGTGAAGTACTTAGCATCGCTTGAGATACAATCCGACCAAAGACAATGGATATGATCTGTCTCCTTCTGCTTGATTTCAAGATTCTTAGCCTTTGACGGACCAATTGAATGTGATCTCAACATGGGTATCTCAAAAGTCGAGTCTTTCAAATCAATCCAGTTGTAATTGAACTCTTTGACTTTCCCACCACTGCTTCTATGTGGAAGCTCATATAACATTTTTCTCTTTAACGATGGTGGATGCATACATGAATTCGATTTGGACCTATTACTATATTCATCAGTGGTGGAAACCTGAGTCCTTAGGGTGCTTAACTTTCCTGGATTGTCTATAACCATCGAAGAAGATAGGTCATCATAAAGCCCACCAAATACATCCAAATTTGGTGGGAATACATTTGACAGCGTGGTTCTATCGCCAACACTGTTGTTCAACATTATGTCACCAATGTTACAATATTCAAAGCAACAGTCTCTGCCGGGATCAAGTTTCAAGCTTAATGGGTTCAATCCGTTTTCAAAAGATGCGGAACCATTTTTTATTATCAGGGATACATCAGTACATGCATGTGAGGTCTTATCTGTGTATATGTGGTGGAAATCACAATGATCAGTACAGTAATCTTTAGTTACAGAGTGGCAGCCTTTATCGTCGCAACATTCGTCGGCATCACAACACTCATCTCCACTACAACATTCCTCAGCATCGCAACACTCATCGCCACTACAATAATTATCATCAGGGCAGCATTCGTCACCGTTGCAACTTCGGTCATTAGAATCTGGAGTGTTGACCAACGAAGGTAGGGACAAATCTTGGGTGGACGACCCCACGCCAACATCATTACAGTTCGCTATTGAGTCATTGAAAGAGCAGTGGCTGATGATCTGTTGTATCTGGCATTGCGATAGTCCTTCGAAATCATCGATTGAGATATCTTCAGCAAGCCCTTCACCTGGATTGTTCCCAGGAACCATCACAACTTCACTTCCCGTCTTCAACTTGCTGGGTATGATATTCGGCGGAACAGCATGCTGGTGCTTGTGTATGTGGCCATGTATATGCTTATGGTTGTCATCAAATGTGTGTATGTGACCATGGATGGTGGCATGGGTTATAAAGTTGGGTTGCGATTGAGACATTGCAAAGCCTGTCGTTTCTATTTTCGCTTTGGGTAGCAGCAATCTCACAAAAACAAACGGAAGCTTCTTCACTTTTAAACCATAACTCCTCAGCCTGGTCAAGATCTGCCACTCTATTACGATCTATATTTCAACCAACAACAACGATCCAAGTTTTAACCACCTTGCTGGTTGCTCTTCTCTACTCCGATTACATCATCATTTCCTCTCAACTTCTTGTCGATTTGTAACTTCACACACGACCTACATTTTTATGCCTTTCCCTGTGGCGTCCTGATGAGATCAAGAGATCAAATCTATGAATCGAAAGTTGAATAATGCTCTTGATTAGTCAGAGATCTTGAAACTTTAGAGATATTTCCAATATACATGAATGTCGCAACTCAAGTCAGTCCAATTTTCAGCCAAGCTACTATTCAGGCCGTTCATCGAAAGCCAAGAGGAGTCTGGTGTATCTCTTTCGAGATACTCCGATAGAGTACTTTTGCCACCAGCAGTATTAGAAGAGTTGGTCAACTTGCAATCGTCTTTGGGACTATCGTCCTTGCCAAGTCCCTTGATATTCCAGATATCCCATGGCTCAAGAAGTTGTTTTGTTGGAGTTCGTGAGTTCACCGCACATGATGGTTTGATAGAATTACCCCGTATAGTTCAAGAAAAACTAGGTATCAACGGTAGTGATGAAGTTTTGGTAGACTTGGAGCTTTCCAGCGGGATACCGAAGGGCTCATCACTAGTGTTGAAGCCCATCGATCCTGACTATGGCGTTGACGATTGGAAACATTTCTTGGAGGCTAAATTGAACTTGAACTACACAACGTTGTCCGAGAACGATCTTCTCCATATCCTGGATAATGGGAGATTGTACAAACTCTTGGTGAGCGAGACGAAGCCGGAACAGACGATATGTGTGATAGATACGGATATTGACTTGCAGATTGAGCCGCTTAACGAGGAACATGCAATATCTCTGAAAAGAATTCGAGACCAAAAGAATAACGAAGTAGTTGAAATGAAGCACGGTGAGCCGCTAATGATCAAGAATATTTTGAGTCAGGATGACTCTTTCAAGATTGAGATTAAGAATGTCAAGAAGCTCGGGCATTCAGAGCTCTACGTCCAGTTAAGTTTCAAAGATGAAGAGTTTGATTTGAATCATGTGGATCTATTTGCCTCAAATGATAAGTTCATCAGCAGAGAAGCTTTCATATGGTCATCCCTTCAAAAGAAGATCTGTATCAAAAAGAATAATACCATTCAGTTGAAAATATCTTTAAACGATCCGTTCATAGAAAATCAGTTATTTTTTATACCATTTTTTTGGAAAGAGATAACCATTTTTGAGATGTCAGTTTTATTTGAAGATGATGAAAAATTATTAACCATCGAGTCGGGAAAGGAAGTTGAAGATCAGTCGTCAGATTTTATAAGTTGTTCAAACTGTGGATCTAGAATATCCAAAAAATCGAGTTTCTTGCATGAGAATTTCTGCTTCAGAAACAATGTTAAATGTTCCAAAGGTTGTAATCAGATATTTCACAAAGTGGTACCAGAATCTCATTGGCATTGTGAAGAATGTTTTGAACAAAAAGGCGAAAGCTTCTATGGTGACTTCATGGAAGGATTTGAGAAGCACAATCTATTAAAGCATACCAAGTATTTGTGCCAGTGTGGGTTTGAAGCAACAGACTTTAGCTCATTTGCGTTCCATAAAGCAACAGACTGTGAATCGAAACTCCATGAATGTAAGTTCTGCCATTTGAATGTACCAAGGGGAAAATCAACACCACAAGATTTGTTTCAAAATTTGTCGAATCATGAGTCCTCGTGTGGCTCAAAGACTTTAGATTGCATCAAATGTCAGACGCCAATCAGATTGAAAGATTATGAATCCCATTTGAGATTGCATGAGATTAAAAGAATTTCAAAGAAAGATCCAATCAAATGCCTGAACAAGAATTGTATCAGAACTTCAAATTTGAATGACTTCTTGCTCTGCGATTCATGTTTCGGACCATCGTATTCCAATGTTTTCGATCCAACGAACTTGAAACTACAACAGAGATTGGACAGGAGGTACATCATTCAATTGTCAAGAGGTTGCGGTAATTCATGGTGTAAAAATTCATGTTGTAGGTCTTCAGGCTTATTGAAACCATTTAACAACATGAAGGAGTTGATCGACTTTGTCAACCTCAATCTTTTGCCCAAAGCTTACTCGATCCCATTGAGCCACACAGCAAGAGAGAATTGCGAATATCAGTTTTGTGTCAACGACGACACCACAAAGAAGTTCATGATTGCCCAGTGGCTATTTGAAGAAGGGCTGTACAGTTTCAACTGGTGCTGTGAAGCATTGAATCATTGTAACGATGAAGTACAATCAAGATTATGGTTAGATGAAAATGGCGTTAAAATGGCGGAAAGCTCTAATTAGAAGTCTATATTAATCCCAATAAACAAAGTTTGTACTATATGTTTAGTGACCTCTTGGCATTGCCAAAGTACTCCATCACCATCGATCCAAAGATCGAGTAGCAAAACAATCCAAGAACGGTACTGATAAACCCGTACACTATAAGCTTATCCATCAAGCTCTCCCTCTGGAAACATGACACGCTCACCGCCTCTTCATCCTTCTCTTCGCAGTTCTCATTGTTCTCCAAACAAAACGCTCTTGTGCACTGGTTACAAATGGGCTCCTTCTTATCTGAACCGCTCGGCTTTTTCAAAGGTATGATTTGGTACTTCGAAGACGAGCAAGAACACTTACAATATGACTGGTACGCACTGGCAAATTGCAAAAATATCAATGCTCCAACTATCAATGATGTGATTGGAAGCTTCATTGGAATGAGATATAAGCCTCGACACTCTTCATTTGATCCAATTTAAACCTCTTCTTGGTACGCCTTGATATACTTATAGATAGTAGATCTGCCAAATGCTAGTGTTACCACATTTTTATCCGTGTCACTAAGCTAACTGCGTGGCGAAAATACACAAAGAATCAAAATATCAGGTTTACACACCATAGAAGAAGGCGAATTGTTCATCAGTGTGCTCAGTTTTAGACAGAGATTGATTGAATTTTCGCATTGGATTATATAAAGACGAACAATGGCTACAATTACGGCTCATGAGGGTGGTATCAGACCATTTTTCGAACAGAAGGTGCAGGATTTAGAGATTGAAATCACATCCAAGACACAAAACTTGAGAAGGTTAGAGGCTCAGCGTAACTCTTTGAATTCCAAAGTCAGATCGTTGAAGGATGAGTTGAAGTTGTTGCAAGAGCCGGGCTCCTATGTGGGCGAAGTTGTCAAGGTGATGGGAAAAAAGAAGGTGTTGGTCAAGATCCATCCTGAAGGTAAATATGTTGTCAATCTCAATCCGGAGATTGATGTCAAGAAGATCATTCCAAACTTGAGGGTCTGCTTGAGAAGTGATTCGTACGAGTTGCACAAGATCTTGCCGAACAAGGTTGATCCGTTAGTGTCATTGATGATGGTTGAGAAGGTTCCGGACTCAACGTACGACATGGTTGGTGGTTTGGATCAACAGATCAAGGAGATCAAAGAGGTGATTGAGTTGCCGGTCAAGCATCCGGAGTTGTTCGAGAGCTTGGGTATTGCCCAGCCAAAGGGTGTCATATTGTACGGGCCACCAGGTACCGGTAAAACTTTACTAGCCAGAGCCGTCGCCCACCATACCGAGTGTAAGTTCATAAGAGTCTCAGGCTCAGAGTTGGTTCAAAAATATATTGGAGAAGGTTCAAGGATGGTTAGAGAGTTATTCATAATGGCAAGAGAACACGCGCCTTCTATCATATTCATGGATGAAATCGATTCTATCGGCTCCTCAAGAGTGGAAGGCTCCTCGGGCGGAGACTCTGAGGTCCAAAGAACCATGTTGGAGTTGTTGAATCAATTGGATGGTTTCGAGGCCACCAAAAATATCAAAATCATCATGGCCACAAATAGATTGGACATATTGGATCCCGCCTTGTTGAGACCGGGGAGAATCGACAGAAAGATCGAGTTCCCACCTCCAAGTGTCGAGGCAAGAGCAGATATCTTGAAGATCCACTCCAGATCGATGAACTTGACTAGAGGTATCGACTTGAAGAAGATTGCTGATAAGATGAACGGCTGTTCCGGTGCTGACGTCAAAGGTGTCTGTACCGAGGCAGGTATGTACGCCTTGAGAGAAAGAAGAATCCACGTAACACAGGAAGATTTCGAGTTGGCGGTGGCTAAGGTAATGAATAAGAATGATGAAGGTGCTACATCATTGGCTAAATTGTTCAAGTAACCTTCTCTTTTCTCATTCTCTTTAATATATATATATGTATATCGCTCTTAGTAATTGAAAACAGGTAGTGTGTATAATTTCAAAAATCCCAATCGGGGCTTATATTACACGCAAAAAAAATCAGGAAAAAAAAAAAAATCAGAAAAATTCAAAAGATCGTCCACAAGAAGTGTTTGAATCATTTCATAGTTGTTTCGATAGAAAGCAAACATAATCATTTGGTTTATCAATATATTATATTCGGATTAATATATATATAGCCTTTGACCCATATTTATTAAGATTCATTGATAAATATCGAAGAATTATATACATCGCATCAATAGGACCTCAAAGCCCATTCATTTGTATATTTTCATCATCTTTTAATCTGTTCAATTTACAAAAGTTGGATTTGAACAATTTAGAGATCTTTAAGTTTCATCATCACATATATATACACATATATACAGTATGAGTAATCCGCAACAACCAATCCCAACCCCATCTTTGCAACCACCGGCTTCCTCGACTGGTTCCACTCCATCTGTTGGTGCTCCTCCTCCCCAACAACCACGTAATAACTACAACAGTGCCAATGTCAACAACAACGCTCGCCAGTACAACAAAAGTGGCTACAGAAAGAGCTTCAGTGGTAAGGACGGACAACAGCAGTACCATCCACAACAGCAGCAACAACTTCCATACATGCCACAATATGGACAACCGGTCTATGGATATCCTGCTCAGCAGCAATACTATTATACAGCAGCTCCAACATACGATCAATCCGGCGTTGCTGCATATCCACAGGCTTACTACGTTCAAGCTCAACCGCATATTCACCAATCACCACATAAGGCAACGTTAACTGACAAAAATTATAAACCTCTTCAACTCAAGAAAACTACTGCCAATTCTCCAACATTACAAACACCAACAACAACCGCCTCTGCATCAGCTAAATCATCGGTTGTCTCAACACCGGTTAACAAGAATGCTACATTGTCCAAACCAACCACTGATATCAAGCCAATCGCTTCCCCGGTCAAGAGTGCTGCTGACAGCACTTCCATCAATGACTTCAAGGCCAGAATTCTTGCTAAGGCTGCCCTGACTAAGAAACTGAAAGAAGATCTGCTTCTGGCAAAGATTCTGAGTGAACAAGTCAAGGTTGAAGAATCAAAACCTGTTGAACCAGTTAAAGTTGAAGTCAAAATCGAACAACCGAAGTCTGTCGAACAACCAAAAAAGATTGAAGAACCAGTCGCAACGATAGAAGAAACTCCAAAGGTGGAAGAGACGGTAGAACCAATTGTTGAATCAAAACCTGTTGAACCTGTTGAACCTGTTGAACCTATTGAACCAGTTGAACCAGTTGTCGAAGAATCAGCTGTCGAGGAGACAACGATCAAAGAGCCAGTTGAAGCTACAGCAGAGAATGAAGAGGAGGAAAATGAAGAGGGTGAAGATCAAGAACTGGAAGATGAGTCAAAAGATGTTGACGACGAATCAAAAGATGAATCAGAGCCAGCCGCTGAAGAACCAGTAGTACCTGAAGAACCAAAATTTACTACATCAGATTTGCTTAGACGTTTGAGATTTGCTAGTCCAGCTAACAATTACGAACATAAATACCCAGAAAATGCGGTTGTTCCAGATCCAAGACTTAAGGATAATAACAAGATCAGGTACGATCCAATGTTCCTTTTCCAATTTCAAGCTCCGTTAGATTTACCAATTGATGCTAAGTGGGAAGAATTATACACTTCCAAGATTGTTATCCCAGATTCACGCGGTGGTAAGAACAATGACCGTAGTTTCTCAAGAGGTGGTAATGCTCCATTCAACAAAGGTGGATTTATGGGCGGCAATGGTCCAAACGGTCCAATGCAAATGAGATCAAACACTGGTTTGAGAAACGACTTTAACAGTCGTAATGGCTCATCAAGACAAAATTCGAAGAGAAGAGGTGGTGGTACTCGTGACAAATCTCAGAGAGGTGGTTCAAAGAGACCTTCAAAGGGAGAAAGAGAGGAAGATTACAAACCTACTGAACCTCTGGAGCCAGTCAAGCCTTTGGAAAAATCTGCTACAAGATGGGTTCCAAGATCAAGAGTCAAGGCAGAAGTTGAAGTCAAGACAGCCCCAGATGGCTCTATCATACTAGCACCTGAGGATGTTGAACGTAAGGTCAACTCCTTTTTGAACAAATTGACGTTGGAGATGTTTGACAAAATCACAGATGATATTATGGAAATTGCAAGTCAAAGTAAATGGGAAGAAGATGGTACTACATTGAAATCAGTCATTGAATTGACATTCGCTAAAGCTTGTGATGAACCACATTGGTCAAACATGTATGCAAGATTCTGCACAAAAATGTGTGCTTCAATCAGCTCTGAGATCAAAGATGCCACTGTTTTGAACAAAAGTGGTGAACCTGAATCAGGTGGTAGTTTGGTTAGAAAGTATCTTTTGACAAGATGTCAGTTGGAATATGAGAAAGGTTGGAAGATTCTGTTACCAACAAATGAAGATGGTACTCCAATTCAACCAGAAATGATGTCTGATGATTATTACAAGGTTGCAGCTGCAAAGAGAAGAGGATTAGGTTTGGTCAGATTTATTGGTGAATTATACTCATTGAACCTTTTGTCGGATAAGATCATCTCAAAATGTTTGAAGGACTTGGTTGAGAACACAACAAACCCATCTGAAGATGAGTTAGAAAACTTGGAACAGTTGTTGAAGACTGTTGGACCAATCTTGGATAATTCTGAAAAATCAAGACCTTTCTTCGAAATGATCTGTCAACAGGTTGTCAGTATGGTCAGTGGTAACCCACCAACTCCAATGTCATCAAGAATGAAGTTCAAATTAATGGACATTCTTGACTTGAGAAAGTCACGTTGGGCCAATAGTGAGGCTAACAAGGGTCCAAAGACTTTGGCAGAGATCCACGATGAAGCAGAAAGAAAGAGAATTGACGAGGAAAGATCACTGATGCGTCAAAACAGCAAACGTGGTGGTAATCACAACAATGGTGGTAATGATTCAAGACAAAATTCATCTCGTAACAACAACTGGGGTTCATCTAGTAGGGTAACGTCATCAGACATAAGAAACATCGGTAGTGTTCGTAATTCAGGCGATTCAAAGGGCCCAGGTTTCAACAACAGAACAAAATCTTCAAACCAAAACCGTAACAATGCAAGCAATAGTAGTAGCAGACCTTCTATAAATGAGGAAGCTTCAAAGGCACCAATTACTCCATCGAAAGATTTATCTGGTAGGGAAAACTCAAAGAGAGAAGCATCAGCAGCTCCTGTAAATATGTTTGCCGCATTGGAGGGTCATGACGACGAAGCAAGTGAAGAAGAGGAAGAGGAACAACATGTTGAAGAAGAAGTTGAAACTCCAGCTGTTGTTGAATCTGAACAAAAGGAAGATGAAGTCACAACGGCTTGAAGCTTCTGATGTCATTCTTTGACACTTCGTTGTTTTGCATGCACTCATTGTTATAAAATGGAAAAATTACTACTGCACATATTTCATAATCTGATGATAGACACTTGAAATTTCTTCTTTAACCTTTTTTTCTTTTTCTGGTTCTTGTTTTCCAATCTCTATCTTTAATCTTGTTACATGTTTCTATACTGATAATGTTATTTTAAAATGTCTTAATCGTTTGGTGATGGAGTCTTTTTTCAGAAGGAAAGGTTATGAAAATTGCATTCATTTTTATTCTTCTTTTTGAACTTTCTACATCAAGAAAAGAGGTCGGAAAAGCCTGTTGTATTTTTCTTTACATATTTTTTTGAATTTGATAATAAGTTTCAATATTTGAGTTTATGTATTTATAAGACATTTGAATAATGGGAAGAAATAAATCAAACAACTTATCTGTAGTCACATTTCAAGGCTTATCTTTAAAACACGAGAAGGTCCTAGAAAGAGAAAGAATGTTAATGGTTATTAATACCACAGCAGCTACTTGGTATATACATTTATGCTATGCATTGATAGAGCACATGGACTTAGCCAAAAACATTGAGCTATTAATTGATATCACTTCTCTGAAGATTCTACGAAAAGAGTGGTACTATTCATACTCACTTCTGAAATTTTGCATCGCAATCTTCAAAATTTTTTCATCATCAAGCCTCTCATGATCACGATAATACTTCATCCCATCATTGAAGCCTTTCAAACAACTCTTTATTTGTTCATCACCAATTTCGATCTCAAATTCTTCCGCTGTAGTTTTTTGGAATTCCAACATTTGAGAGTCGGTTGGGATTGACAATTCGTTCAATATAAACGATATATATATCTCAACTTGATAATCTGTTGCATCTAAAAGCTTTTGATAGATGGCTCTTGTCTTTTTGAAATCTTTCAAATCGTTGATTACGAATGATAAATAGTTTTCGAAAATTTTCAATATCAACTTGTTGTCTGTCGATGATTTTTTCGTGAAATTTTCGATACAAATCTCAAATAGTTGTAAGGATCTCTCATGTTCATTCAAATTTCTTTCAAATTCGATGAACTTCATCCAAATTGATAAATCTTGGTCATTTTTGTTGATGAAACTCAAATAAATCTTCCGTACCCTATCGAAGTTTTTTAACCTCAATTCAACCTCTATGTATTTCTTAAAAAACGACTTCTTGGTTGGGTACTTTCCTATGCAATAACCCATTGTTTTTCTGAACTTTGATAGATTTCCAAATCTTATTTGAAACAACAGATAATTGATCCAAATCTTACTGAAGGTAAATTCCAGTGGCAATAACTTGATACATCTTAGGTATAACCCATCAATTTTCTGGAAACTATCCTTTTCATGATATGTCAACTCCTTGTAGACCAAATATCTTAACCAAATCATAATATACCTTCTCCAATACTTCTTTTCATTTATTGTTGGCTTACCCTTTTGCAAACATTCCTCAAAAACATCATCGATCTCCGGTTTGAAATTGGCTTCAATCAAATCTAAGTATAACCACCAATCATCATAATCCGTTGGGTTTGAGTTCAATTCAACTTCATATTTCTCCCTTCTCTTCAAAGTTATTGTATCATTTATATTTTCCTTATAATCGTACTGTTTTAGAAAGTTTGTATACTCTTGGAAGATCAATCCATTTTTAGATGGGAATTTTGAAATTGCAAAACTGTAAATGGACTTCACTTTTTCGATGTTGTTCTGATCAATTTCAAAATTTATGTATTCGATTATAATCTCTTGATTCAACTTGCCTATTTTCATCAAGTTTTCGATAATCAAATTGAACAAATTACGTACGTTTTCAACTGAACCCATTTTTTTCTCGAAGTTGATGAACTTTATAAAATTATCGTTTGAGGGAATCTTGACTATTAACCTTTCATAAATCTCTCTAATTTTTTCAACGTCTTTATATTTGGTCAAAAATTGAATGTACGATAAGTATATCTTGGAATTCGAACTGTCAAAGCCTATCCATCGTTCGTAAATCAGCTTACAATTGTTAAAATTCTTTAGCGATTCCTCCAAGTTCAAGTACTTGTAGTATAATTTGTCAATTCTGGGGAGTATTGTTATTGATCTTTCCAAAATATTTCTCGCATGATTGATATTCTTGTTTGAGATTTCCAAATCGATGTAGTTCAACCAAATCTTCAACTGCGATCGATCCACCACCAAGGCCCTTTCCAAGACAGATCTTCCTCTAGCAAAATCCTTTATCAGAAACTCTTCCTTGGCATATTGGATATACTCGTCGAATTTTGTCTTTTTGAACTGGAGCGCCTTTTCATGAGAGACTCTTTTTTGTAGCTGCTGGTCTTTCAATTCTTCGAGGTCCAATTTGATGTCTGTGTGTCTCAACTTGTCCGTCGAGCCATACGCCTGCGCTATGATACTCTCCGACGTTGTTTGCAAGTGTTCCTTATTACCCTTACTGTCATCGTCATCATTAAAATTACTTGACATTGTCCACTTCTTTCTTTCTTACTTTACTTTATTGTTTTTTCTTTCTTTTCTTTTCTTTTGTTTTCCTCTCTTTTCTCTTCCCTTCTCTCTACCTCTCAAGCTTTCTCTTTCTCTCTACCTGTCCATCCATCCCGCCAAGATACCTCGTACAACTTGTATTCCCACTTCTTCATGGAGTACCAGGCAAAAACACTTCACACAAAATTGCACGATTATGTAATATTTCCGTTTCTGTAATTTTGGTGGAACACGACTTTTACAAACGCATCTGCACCAATACGGACAAAATGAGTTTTGAAGCACTACTTATTTTAGAAGAGGGGATGAAGATGGTGAATGAAATTCACAATCGCAAGCCCATCCAACCCTAAAGCACAAAACCTCTTTCTCGATTATCTATTGTTAGCTTTTTTATAGCCTTTTTGCTAGTGGCACACACCCCTCCTTCCTCTTTTCCCCAATTCTGGTTCGGATATAATCACCCTAGTCCAAGACCATGTGGTTTTCCTTATAGGTGGTATGCATCTTTAAACTCATCTGGAAACGTTTCAAATCAGAAATGCCCAGTCCCCGGGAAAGAATAGGGAAAGAATAGGAAAAGCAACCGATCTATTGTATCAGATTCCTGGTGTAGGTGCAATCAAGTTCAAGTTTCTCTATTTGCTCTAATAAGGGTGGGTAACTTCCCTCTTGTTTATTGGAGTATGGTGAGGAGAAGAGACAGAAATGAATGATTGTGGATTGTGAACAGAACAGCTTAATCCAAGCATGAATAGTTGTGTATATAAGGACCCTTCCTGCAGATGTGTTGTTGGTGTTGGCGGATGTAGATGATAGAGCAACAAACTGATTTCCTTTCAGCTAAGTCATCATCAGAAAAACAACACACGAAATGTCATCGGGCACTTTTGACATAGCAACTTTCTTGCTGAAGCTATCAATCTACCAGAACGGTGCTGCGGAAGGCACAGGAATTCTTAAAATCGTCCAATACACGAAAAACTATCTTGCCCAGTATGGCATCTATCAGATTCCGGCTTCGCTAACCGCTTATTCGACATCCTTACAGTTGGGAACCTTTGGGGGTATTCCTGACCACAAAGATGTGGCACCCAGCGCTGTGTTTACGGCGGTTTTTGCCATATTCTTTCTTGCCCATTTGTACATCTTCTTCAGGAACTGTTCAAGAGGGCACTATTTCTGGCTATCGATTGGATTCGCATTTTATGCATTTTTAAGATTTTTGGGGTTCGCCTTGAGAATAGTTTGGGGAAAAAACGTTATGAAATTACATTCTGGTTTGACCAGTGGTGTTTTGATAGTGTTACCTTCAATTTTCTTGGCTTCATTCAATTTGGTTTTGGCCCAAAGAATCTTCACTTGGAGACACCCAGTGTTTGGTTCTTCTAAATTGTTTTGGGCGCTGATGATCAGTACCTATGCGTTTGTTGCTGCGTTGGTTTTAATGACCATTATTGCTGTTTTGGTTCCATATATCTACTTTTTGTCGGAACACCATTTCGCAATGTGCAAAAACGTTGTCAAGTTTACAGCAGTCACCACTATATTGTACTCATTCACCTCGTTGAACTTGATTCTGACTGCATATTTCTTCAAGCAGCGTCAACCAGCTACTGTCTATCAGCCATGGTGGATTGAAAGTTACTCGCCATTTTATTTTGTTGAAAAAAATGCTTCTCAACGTGCAGGTGAATCGTTTATGAAAAGAGATCATGAAGCAAGACACTCCGTCCGTATCATATCGTCATCAAACCATTATTGTACATCTGTTGAGCATCCATCAAGCACGCACACAAATGCCCGTAATATAAACCATACTTTCAGCATAACGTTGATCGCATTGACTTCAGTTTTTATATTGATCGGTTCCATTTTCAGATGTATAACAATTTTCCTTGACAAACCAGTTTCAGAAACTGGTTGGATTTTCAAGCCTGTTGTGATGTACTGTTTGTATGGTGTCTTGGAGACCATTGTCAACTTGTTATACCTCCTTGGTCGTGTTGATTTAAGGTTTTATAGGCCGGACAGGTTACCTAAAGACGTTAGATCTATTGTTACAACTGATCAATCAATGGCTCATTCTGTTCACAGTGTTGAAGAAAAGGACCATAATTCGCACAGTGAATGTTCTTTGGAAAACAGCAACATAGTTTAAGTAGCAATTTTTTTTCCAATTATTTGTTCTTAATATTCCTTCTACTTTTTTTTTTCTTTACTGTTTCAATTTCTCATCACGGTTTGAATGCCTTTAAACTAAATGCTGGTTATTTCTTTTATATATTCACAAATTCGTTCGAAGCAGAGAGTTGAATAGTAGTAATGAAAAGCGCGACATTAAATAGTGACAAAGTGACATGAATTGTCTCATTCTCTTTTTTAGGCATAGAATATGCGATCTGGGACAAATAAACCTTTCACTTCTTAACAACTTTCATTATTTGAAGAACGTACCATGGAGTTGAGTCATCAGATGTTTAGCCGAATAGCAAGATGCATACGACATAACTCAACGATTTCCAAAGCAAGCAGTCTTCAGTTCAAATTTAACAACGAACTACTGAAACTAATACCATCCAACAGTGGAGATGGGCTAAATCTAGCAGTTGGACTTTCAGGTGGAGTGGATTCGATGACCCTAACACATTTACTAATTGACTGGAAGCTGCAGAACAACATGGAGAATGTGAAGCTTTTTGCAATAACCATTGATCATGGGTATAGGTCTGAAAGTCTGAACGAGTCAATGCAAATTTCTAGAATGCTAAAAGGTAAACCAATAGCACATGTAGTTATACCAATTGAGTGGCACAACGATGAGTTGAGCAAGGATCTAACAAGGTTCGAAAGACTATCAAGGTATAAAAGGTTGGAGATTTTCCAAAGATTCTGCAATTCTAACGGCATTAAAAATCTAGTCTTGGGTCATAACTTTGACGACCAATTAGAGACTTTTCTAATGAGGTTAAACAGCTCAATATTTGGGTTGGGCTGTATCAAACCTATTTCGAATTTACCTCTCACTCCACAAACGCCATTTGAAGGCGAAATCAAATTGATCAGACCATTGCTAGGTGTCGAGAAATCCGAACTTTACGACTACTGCGAACTGAAAAAAATTAAATGGTTTGAAGACTACACCAATCTTGACAAAAGCTTGACAAAAAGAAATTTGTTCAGGAACTGGTTGGCGAACGATAGTGAGTTGAAGCTGGAGGTTTCTGAGTTGTTTGCGAGATGTTTGAAGATCAACAAAACCTTGAGGTTGAGAATTGATCATTTGAAGGCTACCGTGCCGGTTGCGTTTGATAAAAGCTTGATGGTTTTGAGATTGAACCTACCGGTTGAAACAATCCTGAAGAGCAATGACTTGATAGTATCAAGGTTTCTTTTCGAGCTGGTGGAGGACTTCTCACCCCGGCTGAAATACCATTACCTATACTTGAACTCCACTCTAGTCGCCGACAAGCTACACCAGCTAGTCACCTCCAACGCACCCAACTTGTCGTTTCAAGTGCTTGGGTTGAATTGGTCGTTGCTGCGGGCCAGTGATGGCATACGTCTTGAAATCACAAGGGACAACATATCGCACAATGAGTCGAGGAAAAACTACTCAACAAGGTTGACCACCCCAACCCACGAGCCAGCTTGGAGACCATTTGACAATCGGTTTCTCATCAACTACCACCCCACACCATCGAAGAGCGTCCACTATCTAAAGTTGTTGAACATAAATGACTCAAATGACTTGAGAATGTTCAAGATCTTCAAATTATCCCAACCTGCTAAAACACTACAACTCTCCACCTTAAAGAACTTGCCGGTCCTTATCGAAAAAAAACCCCATTTGGGATTCAGGATTCTTGGTTTTCCTACCATCAACGTGTATATAGATGATGATCCCGACACCTTTAGCTGTCTCCTTGATGTCGTACCCATTAGAAAAGTATAGGATGTGTGGGTGTGTTTTGGTGCGTGGGTGTTTTGGTTCATGGGCGTATACTTCCTTTCTCCACAAATGTTTGCGGGAAACAAAAAAACTAAAACAGAAATTTCTCCACAAAGAACAGGAAGAAAAAGAAAAAAAATCAAAGAAAAAGTTCAACGGATTAAGTATTGACAATTCCATGTCAAGTTATCGATCTTTTACTCATAATCATAGACAGGGCTGGATGGAAATCGAGAAAAGAGCTGGGTTGATCACATCGGATAGAAGTAGAGAGCAGTAGACAAAAAATCGAGGATTTCAATACTATTTTCTAGACCGCTGTAGGATTTTTTCCCCACACACAGACACACACACAAGAATCATGGAACCACATCAAGTACCGGTGCAGCACGAAGAGGATAACGTGGTTTTGGTGGATTTCAAGCCAGAGCTGTCGAGGCCTTACAAGTGCCCGATGTGCGAGAAGCTGTTCCACCGGCTAGAGCATCAAACGAGGCATATCAGGACGCATACGGGCGAGAAACCGCACAGCTGTTCATTTCCTGGGTGTTTCAAGCGGTTTTCCAGAAGCGATGAGTTGACAAGGCACTTGAGGATCCACAACAACCCGAACTCGAGGAAAAGAATCGTTAGTGTCGAGAAGAGCAATAACAGCGATAAAAAAGTTGCCAAAAAGATCAACCCCAAGAGCCAGATCAACGACGACAACAAAAGAATCATCAAATCGGATTCCTCGCCGCCGTTGGCGGCCAAGAAAATCAATTCGAACTTGGACTTGAACCTATTGGTGTCGGCAGCGTCAGAAGAATTGAAGTATCTACAATCGTCTAACTCGAGTCCTTCGCTATCGAACCTAAACGCCGCAAGGCAGTTGAACTCACTATCAACACTACAAAGAATGACGCCTCTTTCATCATCCTCATTCACGTCCCAATCAACGTCGCCCCTACTACACCAATACTCCAGTTTCAACAACACCCCCATATCATCTTATACCAACCTATCGTCTTTCCACAACAACCAGTCGTCGAGCAATTTGAATAGTGCGTCATCAATAGCTGCTTTGAATTTATTAGGCTTGATCAACAAATCAACCGACTGTACACCTTTGCAAACGCCGCTGGTGTCACCCAAGATCAAAGCAATAAGCAGTTTCAGTAATTTGTACAACGGTAGCAATAACGAAAGTCTACCACCTTTGAGAAGCTTGAAATTGGACTTGCCTGAGGACTTAATCGGGAGCGACGATGAGGACGATGATGAAAGCGAAAAGAAGAGGAAGTTGGGGAAGAACAATAACTTTTACATATGAATTTCGCTTGCTGCTTTGGATTTTTTCTTATCTATATTCAATGGTGCTTTTTTTCTTTTGTTTTGCCTTTATTCCTTCCTTCATTCCTTCATTCCCTCATTCTTTAAGTCATCTTCATCATTATCTGCATATATACGTACATATGCTTGTATTATCATTTTTCATGTTTGCCAAATATACATCGAATCGAGCTTTTTATCTACATATAAACTCTGGGGGGGGGAAGATGGCGAAGAGAAACGCGTTAAAAGAACAGGCAACAGAGCTGCAAAGAAAACAGAAAGAGCTCCTGGTTACCAAAGACCCTTCAATTGATTCGAATGTATTTATTTATATACTTATAATTCCTCAGGTTATTTTCAGTCTCGTAATGATCCCCTTTGTAAATGTAAATTCCAACAAAAATCTGTTTTTTTTTTTTTGTTTGTTTGGTTTGTTGGACGAAGAAACGGTATCCTCTTTTCCCTATTTAAAGGATACAAGGAAAGAAAATACCTTTGATTGATCCTTCTCTTTTTCTTCTTCATTAAAAGAAGGAATTGTTAATACAAGTCACAACTGCGAAGCTCGACAAGAGAAAACTCAAGTGTTTTTAGAATACTACCCTTTCCAAGCTCATTCATACGGTTCATACAAGTTCGATAATCCAGATTGCAAAACAACTTTGTTAACCTTTGACAAATTCCAGCTATCAATCTATTATACTCATATCAATCTATCAAGCTACTGCTAACTAAAGGCATACACTGCAAATAAGAGGAAATACAAGATCCATTCGCACAAAAGAACAAAAAGGAAGGGATAAAAGTTTTAAAAACATGAGAACTTCAACAGCTTTATTAACAATGTTGATGCAAACATTCTTGTTCAGATTTATTGTTGAGGCAGCAACAACATCGACACCGGTATATGTCTATAGGGTATGTATATTATAGCTTAAACCTCAGATCACAAAGGAAAAATAGCGATTTTTTGTACCCCTTGAGAGTTATTTTCTTCTCCCTTTCAGAAATGAGGACAAGATGTGACCTGAGATGATTTGACCAAAAAAATAGAAAAGAACTAGGGTTACTAACAACCATGATCTGGATATAGACAAATACCGAATGTGCTGATTGTGTCCTGATCACAACAGCGACAAGCTTACAAGGAACTTTGAACACGGTGACTTCAGCTACTACCACTACGTCGAGAGCTACCACTACTTCAACCACTTCAAGAGTCACCACTACTTCAACCACTTCAAGAGTCACCACTACTTCAACCACTTCAAGAGTCACCACCACTTCAACAACTTCAAGAGTCACCACTACCTCAACAACTTCAAGAGTCACCACTACCTCAACAACTTCAAGAGTCACCACTACCTCAACAACTTCAAGAGTCACCACTACCTCAACAACTCCTAAGGTCACCACTACCTCCACAACTCCTAAAGTCACCACTACCTCCACAACTCCTAAAGTCACCACAACCTTCACAACTCCTAAGGTCACCACCACTTCAACCTCAAAACTCATTACTACTTCAACAACTTTACCTAGTATTGTTACAACTGTTACGTCACCAAGACTAACAACATCAATCAAAACAAATGTTCAAACCGAAACCTTAGTCACTCAAACATCGAGTGCTATTGTATTGATCATAACTTCCACTTCTACCATTTATCCTGTAGAATCATCAATCTCAACAATCACTAGTTTGACAATATTACCTCAACGCACCTCATTCCAATCAAAACTGTTACACATATCACACCTATTCAAACATTAACTATTCCTTTTTACAATACCTCAATAACAGTTTCAACTAGATATGACAAATCGACAAACACTGAATACTCAATCCAAACTGACTTGATTACCTCCAATTATTTGGGGTATAAGACTTTTTATAACACCTTTACCAGATACGAAAAGTACTTCACTACATTATTGATATTCCAAAATTATCAAACTACAGGTTTGATTACATTGACCAATTATGAAACTGCAACGTATACTATTTCAGCACCACCAGTAGCTACTGCATCAAGAGTAAGCTATGTAGTCACAACAAGTCCAACAAAAAACATAGTTACCATTACCCATACTGTCTTCACTACAACCTTCACAACAACAACTGTCACAAGAACACCAACACCAACACCAACAACAGTAAATGTCGTTACTATCACATCTACTTTTTATACAACCACTTACACTACAACAACAGTTAGTAATAATGCAGTTTACGTGGAGACTCTGCCAAACTCGATCTTGACATCAACTGCCATTTATCCATCTGGGGTTTCTACTGTTGCTATTCCTGTTGAGTCAACTGGAGGCTCAAATCGTATTCTGGACATTGGAGTTGGTTCAAAAGTTTTGGTCGGATTTGTGGTTGGGATCTTCTTCACAGTTGCTTTTGTTTGAATATTTTCATACATCCCAGAGTTTCAAACTTCTAACGGAAAAATGAAACCAGTGAAGGAGATTTTCTTGCAAAATCAATCATTTCTCAACCAAAACCTTGCTACTTATTCTCTTCCTTCCTTGCATCTTTCTTTCATATTCCTCTCTCTTTAGCTCTTCCATCATTTCATTCTTTGATCTTCAATCTTTCTGGAAATTATTAAAATGATCTCTTACTTCCTTCCTATATTCATTACTAGATATCATCTTTCTTGCTTCTTTTTTCCCGTATTCATAACTAGATGTCATCTCTCTTTCTCTTTCTTCCCCTACACACTTTAGCTTCATATGCCCCCAAAGAATATAAGTCTATTCGAAAAAAGGTATAGTAAAACAGAACTTGGACTCAGTACCAAAGGCTAATGAATTAAAGAGATAACTGTGGTTAGTTGAGTGGAAGATCGTATGACTCTTAGACCATTTAGGGTCTCGAAAGAAGCAAAACCATGAATGCCCCATATAGCGGGACATTCGGATATTGCCAACATAGGGAAAGTTGGGACTATTCATTTGTGTCACAGAAATCAAAGAAGGAAAGAATTATAATAATCGACACAATTGATGATTCAATCACCAGATGTTCTTTACCACTAATGGTGGATTTTCCAAGAATTTCCAAAAGATTCTTCACCAGCCGCGCCGTTCTTCACTTTGATGGAGAGCTTTCAAAGGGGGTAATTTCGGAGCCTTTGAGAATCTAGAAATTTCCAAAGGGACCAACCAAGAATGATATAAAAAGATTGGTGATTACTGTTAATTTTTTGTTTTAGTTTCAATTCTACAAACTCATTAATAATAAGAAACAAAAGAATAAATCAATACAAATTACCAATGTCATTTTTCGCAAACGATCCATTTTTAAACTTCTTCGAAACAATCAACGACGAGGTTTCAAACATTAACACATTATTGAACAGGAGACAGTTGGCACTGACTCCTAACAATAGCAAAGAATTGACTAAGAAGTCAAAAGATGATAAGGGCAAACTGGTTGCCAATATCCCTAGGTCTCCATTCAACTTGTTGGACGATCCGTTCTTCAAACAGGTCGGGTTCACTAACGAAATCGACTTCATTCCACCAGTCGATATTATTGATAACGAGAAAGATTATGAGTTGCATGTTTCAATTCCAGGTACCAAGAGGGAAAATGTCAAAATTGACTTCAACAAGGACGATAACGAGTTGATCATTTCCGGTGAGATCCCAGCTGTCGAGTCAAAGGGTGAAAAGGACGCCAAGAAATATTTGGAAAGGAACGCAGGTAAGTTTGAAAGACATGTTAAATTGCCTGTAAAGTTGGATGGTGATAAGATCAAAGCAGTTTTTGAAAACGGTGTTTTGAAATTGGACGTTCCAAAGGTTTTGGATGACGGCAATAACGATGGTTATAAGAGGATTGAGATTTCATCAAGTGAATCTTACGGTGCTTGAGGTTCGCCATTGCTGTTGATGTACAGGTTCTTTTTGAGATGTTGTTTGAAATTTTTGAAATGCTTTTGAGAGGTATTTTATAAATTCATTTTTTTTTTATTTTTCTTTTTTCTACTTCTTTTATTTTACTGACTAAGAGTCAATAGTTTTTGTTGATCAAATATATGAAGCTCTTTTCAGTAATTCATTACTTCAAGATGAGAATGAAAACAAAAATAATAATTGTTCGTGTAGTCTAGAGTTTTGGTTTACCCCCATGCGTAATAGAGTTTTCCAATAACGATTTGTCACCACTCTTCATCCTCTTTTCGGTCAATTTGAAAGATCTTGGAATCGGTTGATCCATAATACTTTTATTATTCAAAATGCAGTCAGCAATTGCCTTAGCACAAAGCAAAACACGTGGCATACCATGTCCATGGAATCCTGCGATGATGAATTTGTTCTTCTCTTCAATTGACTCGCCTACGTATGGAACTGAGTCATCTGAATAACCTAATATACCAGCCCAGCAATGCTCGACTTTTTCAGGAAAGTCCTTCCATGTGTAAAAATTCTTTGACATATAATCCTTGAAATATTCATCGGTTTTCTCGATTATAAACGAATCATCAACAACATCAAAGAATTTTTCCTTGTATGGAAAGATATACTTCTTGGCGCCTCCAACAATCACAGAACCATCAGGTCTGTTGATCAAGTAGTCAGTCTCTGAGCCCGAATGTCTGATAGCGTATGTGTTTGGCAAATGTGGAGTCCTTTTTGAGGGATCTGCACCAACAATGTGGGAACATGCCCCTTTGATTGGTGTAATCTTTCCATCGAATTCAGGAGCGATGGCCTTTGTATAAGCATTAGTAGCAAGAACCAACTTTGATGCGGTTACAACACCTCTTGGAGTTGACACTAAAAATTTACCATTTGGTAATTTTGAGGTCTTCAAGACTGGTGTGTTTGTTTGCAAGTTCAAACCTTTGGCAAGACAGATCTCCAACAATTTCGAAATCAATTTATATGGCCAAATACTTCCTGCGGTGTATGTTGCACAAAATTCAACGTTTTCAGTCTTGGAGATGACTTTTGCACTTTCTCCATAGTTGACCTGGAAATCATTTTTATACTCTTGCTTTATATACGGATTCTTCTTTAGCAACTCAAAACCTTTCAATGACTTTTCTCTCTGATCGGCGGAGATGTCAGAGTCACATGCTCTTGTGAGGATAAAATCACAGTCGATGTTCTCATCTTCAACCAACAGTTTCATGGCCCCTAAATGATCACATTCAAAATTGACAATTTCAGCAGCTTCAGCTTCATCGTCATAGCTGGCAAGACTTCTATACAAATCCGGCTTCAAGTGGCCTCCATTTCTGCCGGTCAGACCTGAACAAATCGACCTGGCCTCCAACATCAACATTGAGGGTGGATTAGGGTTGTCCTTCATCAAATAGTACGATGTAGTTGCACCAGCATAACCAGAACCAACAATAATGATATCCACCTCTTTTGGTAACTCGGCGGTTGAGCGGTGATTGTGGATCTTGCTTGGTTCTGTCAACCAGAATGGAAGCGTTGGATTAGCAACTGGTAAATATGACTTGGATGATGCCATCGTCTCTGTGTTTTACGGATACTTGATTCAACTAACACAATTTGCAAAACAGGCTTTTATTGTCTTTTATATGAACTCTTCAACAGAGACAATTTCAAATGGTACGATATTTGGATTTTTTTCTATATAAAACAAGAATATTTCATCGTTTAGGGGAACCCAAATTTTTCAAATGGATAATTCTCAACTAACATCATACAAAATTACAAAAAAACGGTTCAAAATTCTGTTATCCGTAGGTACATTCCATTGATTGATTCGATAAAGGCCACTTCCTATCTATAAAGTTTGCCGCCTGCTGTAAAGCGGCTTCGGCCAAAAAATATCCAGAATGCCTAAATAGGTAATAATATGACTTACCGTATTTGGTTATTTTTTAGATGAAATTTGTCTTGCTCATCAGTCTCATTATTATTGAGTCAAATATATGACTTTTATGAAATATTAGGCAGCTGTTGAGCCTTTTAATCAATTGTTGAGCAAAAATGTCATACAATAGACCTGCTGCTGCACCGCCTTCGGGCAGACCATCTGGTCCACCACCTGGCTGGAATCAGAATCAGTACCAATCACAAGTTGAATCGCACTCGATTTACCAACAACAGTACTCGGGTAGTAATGTCCAAATTCAATCGCCAAATTCCCAGCTACAGAAACCTTCCACTCAACCTCAATCTTTTGGTGTTCAAGGGTACAACTATCAATATTCGAATTGTACTGGTAACAGGAAGCTGTTGTTGGTCGGTATCAACTATATTGGATCGAAGAACCAATTGAATGGCTGCATCAACGATGTCCAAAACGTTGCAAACTATTTACAGCAGTACTGCGGTTACAAGAAGGAAAATATGGTTATATTGACCGATAATAACACCAGCTCGAGATCTGTACCATTGAGACAGAACATTTTAGACGCTATGAGATGGTTGGTCAAAGACGCCCAACCAAACGATGCGTTGTTCTTCCACTACTCGGGCCATGGTGGCCAGACAAAAGACTTAGATGGAGACGAATACGATGGTAACGATGAGGTTATCTATCCGCTAGATTTCGAAACAAATGGTCATATTACTGACGATGAAATCCATACTTTAATGGTAAGCCCATTAAAAGCAGGTGTTAGATTGACTGCTTTGTTCGATTCATGTCACTCAGGTTCTGTTATGGACTTGCCTTACATGTACTCCACAAAGGGTGTTTTGAAAGAACCAAACTTATTGGAAGAGGCAGGGGAAGGTTTGTTAGGTGCTGCTATGTCTTATTTGCAAGGCGATATGTCGTCGGTTATGCAAAGACTGACAGGTTTGGTCAAGTTGGTAACATCTGGTGGTCCTAATTCTTCTGCTCAAGAGTTGACCAAGAAGACAAAGACATCTGCAGCTGATGTGTTGATGATTAGTGGATGTAAAGATGATCAAACCTCTGCAGATGCAAAGGAAAATGGTGTTTCTACGGGTGCTATGAGTTTCAGTTTCATAAAAGTTATGACTACAAACAGCAACCAAACCTATTTGAGTTTGTTACAAAACATGAGACTGGTTTTGAACGGGAAATATACACAAAAACCACAATTGAGTGCCTCACATCCAATTGATACAAATTTGAAATTCATCTTATAGTCTTCTGTATCATTTTTTGTCAACTTTTCTCCATAATTTGACTTGAAATATGACTAGTTTTTTCCAAAGCATCCCAATCCAAAGGTTTTTTACGAACAGGTAAACTGTATTGAACTCAATGTTAAGAAATGCAAATTGATTGATGCAAGTTATTAAAAACCAAATGCTAGAAGAGAATAAAGATGTAAAAGTGGAACCAACATAACGAAAAAGATAAAAATGTAAAACCAAGCCCCTTAGTTAACGGAAGAAAAAAAATAGAATATCAAATATTGGTTCAGAACAACAAAACAAAGACAACAGGAATCAGATTGAGAATGTTCTTGAGTTTGGATTTCCACGAAATCTAAACTTCAATATCAAACTACATGATCAAACACTGCTGTTTGTCGTCGCCATTCCCATTTGGATTTTCAATCTTCTCGATTTCCAGAATCAAACCTTCGAACAGTTTGTCAACATTGCTATTCAGCCTTGCAGAAGTTTCAACAAACGTGCAATTGTTGAACTCTTTAGCCAATGATCTCCCCTCTAAAGAAGTAACCTGTCTCTGTTGCTCTAAATCGTTCTTATTTCCAACAAGGATCATTGGTATGTCATCATTGCCTATACTGTCTATGATCTTATCGCGTATAATTCTGAGCATCTCAAAAGAGTTTCTTGAGTTTATCGAGTAGACTAGAATGTAGCCGTGTACTCCGATTAGATATTTCTGATTCATCATGGAAAACTCATCCTGGCCAGCGGTATCTAAGATCTCAATCGCATAGTCTTGGTTTTTGAACCTTATTGTCTTGCTGAACTGGTTTTCGATTGTTGGATAATAGCTCTCAACAAAATGCTTCTCAACATATTGAACCGTCAATGAGGATTTTCCAACTGATCTTGATCCGACAACTGCAAGCTTTCTAGATTTAGATGACATTATTTCCCGTTATCCTTGTATTGAGGTTTCTGTTGTTCTTGGTTCAAATACAACACACAAGCCTACTAATCTTTTCTTTGGAATTTGTGAACTATATTTAAGCTGTACTAAAATAAAAGTCAATAACCAGTGATTATGCCAAAGAACAACAACATCATTAGATGTGGAAAAGGCTCATCTTATTTCTTTTCTCATCTCTGCGGCATTTAACCCCATATTCGTATATAAAACACGACTAGATATAATACCAATCAGTTATGATAGACTGAGTTGAGATGTGGATGGATCAGTATTCACATCATCGATAGATGCTTATAAGATAGGGAAACTGAAAAGTCATATCAATCCTCAACTGAACCAAACATGGCCAAAAAGAGCTTCTATTTGGCTGTTTAAACTGTACAACATTCTATCAGCTTTTATTTCTATATACGTGCTAACGCCTGCTCTCATTCCATTCCGAGTATTATCAACTCTTTTGAAGTTGGCTTATACTTTAGGTATAAGCTCTCAGGAACCCCTTGACTTTCGCAAACCCTGACTATCTTGGCATATAGCCTTTCACCGATTATGTAACCATCCTCCAAAAACTTATCTATTATGGGTATCATTTTAGAATGAGAGACCAAGTCTCTAATGCATAATGTGAACAACGAGGTGTATATCTTGTACGATGTTCTTGAGTCTTTGTCGTTGAACACAAACCTTTTTATTATCTCAAACTTCGTATCATCCAAATGTTCAATGTTGTTGATCATTGACCTGATCAAAAACAATTTCGTCTCTTCGTTTGGTTTAAAGTAGTAATAAGTCATGCACAAGTGAATGAACTCCAACATGGGATCAAAGTATCCTAGATCAGCTAATGATGCACATACTACATTTATAAAAACTGTTGTTACATTCTTGTTTTCCAAAAGCTTGATATCATCAATGGTCAACCCACCTTCTCCTGGAGAGGGATCTTTGAACTCCTTAAACTGCTTGTTAAAAACGTAATTCACATTGCTTGTCAATGGTTTCAAGTCCTTTAAGTCCAATCGAGTTTTCAATGTCGATCGAAGTTGTAGAAGATCTGATGCTTTTAGATTATCAATTTTGGATAAGTGTAAAAATGATTTTCCAAGCTTAATAGTTCTCAAGTGCCTTTGTCTGGGTGGCTTGAATGGAGATGCAACAAATTTTGTTTTTAATGCTGAAGTCATTATCAATGAAGTCCATGAACTTTCCAAGTACGAGATCAAAAATTCATTTCTCAAGATTTCTGATAGCTTGTTCACTTTCAGTCTTCTCATATCATCGAGAAACTTTGAAATCTCCTGGTGTCTGTTCTTGACCAGTGAATATGAAATCATTTTATGCATTGCACCCAAACTGATCAGTCTACCCCTCATACCAGAACACTCACGTTCTAAGACAATATGGAACATGAAATGCTGACATTCTTTAGCTGCTATCGATAAGAATCTGCTTATTAACTGGTCACTCAATGGTCTATATCTATTATCTCTCGCGATTCTCATATCCAGCATTAATCTATATACAAGATGGATATTTTTATCTTCAAGCATCAACTGAAGCGCTACCAATTCGAGGGTATAACTGTTCAATCTTTGAGTGTGTTTATGGGTTGAAAATTCACGTGTAAGATATTTGTGTGTGATGAAGAATGCCGCTGTCAGGTTTGATTTTATAAGGGTTGACTGAATTAGTAAATCAAAGATCAAAGCGTCACCTGTCAAGTTGCAGCACAATGTGGATAAAGTCTCTTTATATTCATGCTCAGTAAAACCTTTGATGGTATTTGACCAATGGTTGAACAAATTCAACTTTAGATGATCAGGTAGCATTGTTAGTTCATTAGTTTTGGCTTTTCCAATATTTTTGATTAACGATTCAAATAATAACAGTTTGTGGTCTCTATTATCTTCATATAGTTGTATAAAGCTCATGAAAATTTCCACTAGTCTTGGGTCTTGTTTGACAAAACTTGACCTCGTAATATTTTCTGATAACTGAAATATCAAGTTTGGGTCTATTGATGGTATTCTCTTAATCATAAGTTGGATTTCTGAGTAGTCAGCGTCCGTTAAACTGATTCCATTTTCAAAATTTCTGGTCAATATCAGGTTCATCTCCTGTGCTGTCTCTACTATCTGCTCATCCGTACTTGACTCTTTTAATATATTCAAGTCTTTGTAAAAGCTTGTATGATAACTATTCAAGTTTTCCTCTTTCATCTCCTCCAATCTTTCAAGCTGCTCCTGCTCTTTCAAATTCCTAGTTCGGCCTCCTCCAAATAATTGCTTTGTTATGGATACTTCGCCTTTGGGTATTTTGGTTTCAGCCTTTAGTGATTTGATGATATATCTAAATGATCTTCCACGTCCTATTAAAGGATAAAGACACTGGCTTGTGCTGGAAAAGGATCTAGATATGGCGCCATACCGCACCTGCCTCTGAATTATCTGACTAATCCAAAAAGTTGATCTGTTGATCATATATGATTTCAGAATATATAAGGTGTCACTTCCTATCCTATTGATGATTCAATACCGAACAGTCTGTATCACTATTTTGAGTGAAAAGTTTCAAAAAAAATATATAAAAAATCGACGTTTTTTTTCTCAACACAACATTTGAAAGAAGTACTCAAGTGTGATTGTGCATATATTACTCTACTTTAGAATCGTATATTTTCAATTATGATTAGAGCATCTGGATTAGCCTATAGAGGTGCATCTTTTAATGTAAGCTTGAGGAAATTTCAACAAATATTCGTAGTTTGAAGTCAATACTAACACAAAATTGCAGGCTCGTAATATAATAAATCCATCATCATCTAAGGCTTTTTTAAGACAATCATTGAACTCTTCCTTTGTTGGATTTCAGAACTTCAAACGTTATAGCTCAACAGAAACAGCAGTTGCACCAAGTCCTACGTTTTCTTCAGAGTTGCCGTCATTTGCAGACTCTGCATCTGATATTGCTGAAGCTGCCACCAAATTAACATCTGACCAGATTGGATACTTACAATCTATCGGGTTAGCAGAAACCTGGGTCTGGCCATCTCATTTGGTCCAACACTTATTAGAACTCACCCATGTTTACACTGGGTTACCGTGGTGGCTGACTATTGTTGTTTCCACAGTTGCTGTTAGAGCTCTGCTTTTCCCGTTGTTTGTCAAATCGACCGATAACAGTACAAGAACTCAATGGATCAAACCAGAGTTGGATGCTGTTATGAAAAAGATTTCCTCTGGTAATAATGCTGAGAAACATCAAGCTATGCAAGAAAGAAAGCAACTTTTACTGGACCATGGTATCAAGAATCGTTATATGTTGACTCCAATCCTTCAATTTATTTATGCTATTGGTTCATTCACCGGGATCAGAGCAATGGGTTTACTGCCAGTTGAAGGATTCTCTACTGGAGGTATTGCTTGGTTTCCAGATTTAATTGCTGCTGACCCATATATTGGTTTACAAATTATTGCTTCTGCAACTTTCTACTTGACCATCAAGCTAGGTGGTGAAATGGGTGCTAATACAATGCCACCTGCATTTCATAAGCTTTTGAAAATTTCACCATTGATCTCCATTCCATTTACGATGAACTTGTCGTCTGGTGTTCTGTTGTATTTGACAACTACAGCTCTTTGCTCACTCATTCAAAATAGATTATTTTTGATGCCTACCACGAGAAGATGGTTGGGTATCAAAGCAGTGCCACCACCATTACCGATAGACCCTAAAAAGCTGAATATGGGATTGTTCGATACTTTCAAAGATTATGGTAAAACACTCAAAGAAAAGCTGGAGGCCAAAGAGAAGGAAAGATTGAAATTGGAAGAGGCACTGGCTGGTCAAAAAGCCAGAGTTCCAACTAATGACATTATTGTAAGAAAGAGAACATCAAGAAAGTAAATATTATTTGTTGGTTTTCTTTACTTGTATATAGTTTAACTTTTTCAATTGATAGTGATATTTGAAGGTTCGAGGAAAATTAATTATTAATCATAAATAGCCTTGAATGAAACACCAATGGTTAGCATTGGGACGAAAAAATTTCCAAGACTTGAAAAGTAAGTCACTGTCCATCCAAATTGGCGACTAAAGTATATTGAAATAACCAAGATACCAGAGGAGGAACTAGAATACCCCCTTTCAATCTTCAAAAGAATCAACAAATATGTTTGAGTAATTATTGATCATATCCTCACAAACATAATTCATTAACCCAAAGTACCTTTTAGCCAATTCGGGTTTAGCGCTATCAATGAAAGTGGCGCCCAAAATCGTTGCCAAATTCGATGCATTCATTTTGTTGATAGCTTTGAATTCATCAACCATCTTCAAATGAGCAATTAATCTTTTCAACAATTGATAATTGTTCATTGGAAGTCTTTCCAATGTTGAACGATACAACAGGAATCGTTCCTCGTTTGGCAACTCTTTCGAGTCTCTAATATGGCCAAAGTCAGGGATCACGTTGTCAGGGATCAATGAATCTGGTAATTCTCTCAAGTATGCTTTGATACAACCAGTTGCATTGTTGATATCAAATACCAACTGGTTCTCCATGTTGAAGTCTCCATATTTGTCGATCTCGTTCTTTAACACCGTTAGTACACTCAATGACGCACTCTTCCTATATATACCAACTTCCTCTAACCCACGAAGTTCAATTTCAGTCATTAATTTGTTAATGATGTTAGGTATTAAGGAGTTTTCCCTTTGACATACATGTTCAAGAGGTATTCCAAATATCAAATTTTGTGAATAACCTCTGCAAATGGTTTTAGAAAAATACCAATGCCTCTTTGAATAGCCCAACTTATATAACCAGTCTTCTTTATCATCATCTGAAACAGCTTGAAATGCAAATTCCGATTCATTAGGGGTATCAATCTTGAAAGCAGCAGTCATTCTATAAACAGGAAAAATTGCCATGTCTCTAAGATTTATGACGTAGCTAGGTTTCAACTTAGCATCAATATATTGCTTAGCATCAGGAAGCTCTGTACTCGGAACAATACGCTCTGGAATGGCAGTGGAGACGCCAAATGAAAATGGACGATTTTGCTTGTTGAACAAGTTGAACTTGAATCTATTGCCATTTGATTTCGATGATGCCAGATTGGCTGCCGCAACTGAAGCTGGATCATTGACTGATTGACGTCTCATATTTCTTGCATATGAAGATGTTGAACCCCCTTGCATATTTGAAATGCTCAAACTCGAAATTCTAGAATGAATAGGAACAGAATGATTAGACATCTCGCTGAGCATTGATTTCTTTCTGTCCATTTCTTGCTTTGAAAGGAACGAGTACTTGCTGTATTCTGAAATCAAAAGCGTTTTCTCCTCTTCTATTAATGCCCTAAAGAGGACAATGTCATTTTTAAAATCGTAGCTTGAACCAATCTTTTGATTGTTATCGATGGCAACTTCTCTAACTAGATTGAGATCAAATAAATCAGACTCATCTAAATCAAACAAAAATCTAAATTGTTCCGTGAAGATATCGACTTTATCGGTTGACGATTTGCCACTCAAGTCCAAAATATTTGCAATACAGTTATAAACATATCGGCGCTTGTCAAAATTGATCAACTTAGAGTTTTTGACTGACATATTCGGTACAAAGCATGCTATTTCAGTTAGTCTTTCAACTAACCACCCAAAGCATGGTGTTGCAGGAGTCAAATTTGATAGACTAGTTTCAATTATTGAATAATCATTTGGGAGCAAATCCTTCAAATCGTTAAAAACTTTCGATGGTGGCTCATTGAAACTAGATCTCAATTGAGTTGATGCAAGTATCCAACACCTATCAAAAAGCCTACTAACCGGAGATATTATCGTATTGACCAATGCACTTTCGATGAAGGATGGTACATGTGGTGACAATGTATTCTCTTCTGGATTGGAAGAAATATCGAACAAAGAGAGCGACTCCATTCTTACTCTTGCAATCACTAGCATTGTCAATAGATTGGTCATGGTGTCAACTCTTTGTTGAACTGTAAGCTTTGGATCTGTTATCTGTGACGTGATATAGTTCTTGAACTTGTAATAAAGTTGAAACATTGACCTGACCGAAACCGGAAATTTGTTCATAACATATTCTTTATTCATCCCCAAATCATCTGAATCAAAAAGGGTTAGCAACCATGAAAAGACGTCACGAATACAAAGTTCATTGTCTGGTGTATTCAATTTCTGTAGCCTATAATTGAAGAGGCCAGTTATTGACTTGCTTGCTTGTACTTCTATGATTTCAAAAACATTCAAAAGATCGTTTATGGTGACATGTTTTGCCAAGGCAGACACTAAATCATCAAAGTTTGTAACAAACTCTTCAATCTCTGATAATCCGGATAACTGTGATATGCTGTTTGCCAGTGGGACTTTTTTCAAATTGTCTGTAAAAGAAAGCGGTTTATAACTTGATTCAATAGGCCTGTAGCTCTTCTTGATGTATATCTTCCTCAACTTCTTGTATAGACTCAAGATCTGGTCATAATATCCTTGAATTTCAATCGAATCGTTAAGAAATCTAGATTTTTCTCCAGCCTCTCTCTCTTCAATGATGTTTCCCTCATTTTCCAAATCAGACAAGACTCTTGACCATTCAATGATAACTTCGTTATCAATGAGTTTCAACATTTCAACAAATAACGCCTTGTTCCTCAAATCATCGATAAAGTGGTCATAATGGTCTTTGACAAGAATGATTAAAGCCTCCAACACACCAATCTGGATCTGTGCAACATATTTCCATAAAATCTTTCCCCAGTTCTCATCATCATAATCAATCGAATCACTCCATGAGGGATAACTTTCCGTTATGCTTGCACTCTTGGAGTCAAACAGTAACTCCTCTCTTCTAGTTGCAATTGATAGTGCAGCAGATTTAGCTCCAATGAATCTCTCCATTAACCCTGAAAGCAAAGTCGATGTTGAACAGAATCCCCTATAAGTTGAAAAGAATGTAACTGTAAACACTCCATTGTCCATTTTGAATCCACCATACTTTTTATCTTTGTTTGATACAGGTAATCCAACTTCATTCAAGTATAAATCAATATCATTTTTATTTATCTCTGACCCAAAAATATTCGAAGTCAAGACCAATAAATCTATAAGCCTCTCCAAAGAGGCAGCCTTAGTAAAAATTTCATGATTTTGTGGTTCGACTGATGATTTGTGAATATTTCCGTTATATTTAGTGGATCCCAAACCGTCTAAGTTCGATGAATAATTACTGAACCTTCTAGCGTTTGCTGATTCGTTGAATAGAATACTAGAAGGTCTTGAACGTTGTTTAGGAGTTGTCGGTTCGCCATTGACCTCTTTTATGATAACCACAGATGTGTTTTCTGTGTCTGAACCCCTATCACCTTCTTCGTCAATAGACCGAAGACTCACAAGATCATCAGATGGTTTTCTATCAGGTGAATTATCATTGATGATGGTTTTAAATATAATGGAATCATCCACGGTCAAATCAAACGAGTCAATATTGAACATATCACGCAAGGTCTTCAAAAATTGATTTCTACCAGGTTTTCGTGCCGAGCTCAAAGTTGTTGATTTATCACTACTGATAGCATTTGATTGACGTGATAAAGTGTTATCATGAATATTATTTCTCGAGTCATTTCCTATAGCACCCAATAACAGTTGTTGCTCATAGACCCTATACCGAGGTAAAGGGTCGGGGAAGATGATCGAAGGATATGAACCCAAGAACAAAGGACTTCTAGCATTTTGGTGAAACTTATTGAATGTTCCATTATATGAGGGTTCAACTATCAATGAGTAACTCATCACGGTTTCCAATGTTAATGGAGGCCTCGAGATATGGAAGTTTAACAAGTTATACAAACTCCTTGAAATCTCGGCATCAGATTGGAACATATCGTGTTTTAGTTCGTCTTCCAACTCTTCAGTGTTACTGACGTTATCAACATACTCTTGCCATCTGTTTAAAGAGACAATTACACGTTGTACCTTTCTTTCACACTGTTTAATGGTCATATTTTTTGGTTTTAAAACGTGTAGATCGCCAAAGTATGGGATAACATTATCCTTATTGTATATCTTTCCAATACCTTGTGGGGCAATAACATGATATGATGATCTGTGGCTGGCATCGCTAATCATCGACCTTCTATCCAATTCAAATACAACTGGTGCCCAGTCCACTGAAATAATTTTGATGACATTAGCATCAACACAATCCCAAGTCTTTTGTAATCTGAGGACAGGAACAGAACAGACTATGGTAGCTATAGCCAACCAACTAACCATGTCACCTATTTTATCAAAATACGAACCTAGTTGAACCCATTTTGTGATTATCTTGGCCCTTTTCTTGGGGTTCTCGTTTATTGTGGAATCACAAAAGAGCTGGTTCACCAACAACCTCGCTAAATAATGTATATTGGAAGATGAGTTGAATATCAAGGGATTTTTGCGAACATATGAGTAATTTTCATGAATCGTTTCGAACAACAATGAGCAATCAATCTGTGGATTCCAAACTTTGTTGAAGTTCAAGTTGATAGCATTTATCTCCCTTGCTAATTGATATAAATCCATGCTCATGAATCTATCAGAGCTTAGTTCATCAATGATGACCGACCCAATATCTTCCATATCATCTTGATTGAATAACAAATATAACTCTTGTTGTTTCAAATGAACAGACTTTTTCAAACTATCAGAGTTTTCATGTGTATCAATGGATAATAACAAGTCCCAAATGGATTTGAATATGGCACTATCCAACAACATACCTGGAAAAGTTATGGTTATGTATTCAATGACCAAAAATAATCTCTCGGTCATAATTCTTTCAGTCTTGTATGGAATGTTCACAGTAAAACTCGGATCCAGATCATCTGTCACACGATTACTTTCAATGTTGGGATCGCCTCTATTTGCTTCATCCATCGATAAATCTTTGTTGAAAATGTCAGAGTATCTTTTAAAAAGATTGATTGCAATGTGGATATCACCAAACAACGGCAATAGTGATAGTAAATGAGTAGAGACTTTATTATTATCCCCATCTTTTTGGACAAATGTATTGAATAATATTGAATGACAGATGCTTTCCAAGTTTCCACTCAATATAGCTTGAGTCTCGGGATCTATCACCAAACTAGGATGAGGATACTTTGCAGATACGTACTCTAATTTGACAAATGAATTATTATTTGTAAGTGATATTCCTGAATCAAGTGTGTATGAAGATTTGGCTGGCGAGACTAACGAACTTTGTGACATTGCATTGAATGTTGGTGAAAGTATTGAAATCGATTTCTTACTCTTTACTGATTTCATATCATCTACCAGCACATTATAATCATCATTTTCTTCTGAATGTTTTGATTGATGGTTTTCTTCTAAAAGTTTTGTACTACTACTGTTGATAACGACAGTTTCAGATGAAGTTTGAAATTCTGACATTGGATCCGTTTGACTATCCTCCAACACTTTAAAGCTTTTGACGTTGAACAAATCAGTAGGTGGTTTGAAAAGGAAAAGCATCGAGCCTTTCAATTCGGCTCTATATAATCTCAAGTTCTCGTCATTGAAATCGCCTCTTTCATTAATTGCCTTGTTAAGCCATCCTGATTTGAGGATTTTCTGGTCCCATTCACTTCTCACTAGGCTTTGAATAACATTCAAATTCTTTAAAGTGACTTTACTTGGCTTGTTGGAGAGAGTCTTTCTGTTGTATACACTATTCGGATATTGCAGATGAGGTTTCGCGGAAGATGATATGTACTTTGATTGCGATGCCTTCAGAGTCTTGTGGGTATCTGTTGTACTTGATGTTGGGACAATGGAAGGGCGACGTGATGTTGATGTTGATGATAAGCTCAGGTCTTTCCTTGACAAGGAGGCATGGATATCACTCTTTTTTGTCTTCAAGCTTTCAGTTTCTTCTTCATCGGAATGTCCCTTTTCTGAATCGTCGTAGTATGTTGAATCGTCGTTATCTTCATTCTCCGCTATGGATGGATTTCTACTTTTCACCGATCGTGATGTAGTGAGCTTGTCGCGTTTATCCTTTCTCCAGATCTTCTTCATCAAAAAGATTTCGTTTCAGATGTACTGATAAAATTGTTCAGCTCAAGTGTACGTTAATGAGGTTGATCTTATACCTAACAATAGAAATAAACAAGCCTTACTTTATGGGAAGGGTTACAAGGATGAATTGTCGCTTTTTTTCTTGCAAAAATGTAATGTTTATCAGATATCTGAGACTGCAAGCGCTAAATTGGAGAGTTTATGTAAAAACTATATTAGATCAATGAATGGTATGAAATTGAATGTATATTTGTTGAGTTTGATTAGGCGTTTATCACTGTTTGTTTTTTAACTTGTTGCGGTTTGAAAAATTTTGAAATTTTTTAACCTCTTTTAGAAATGTTCGAAGATCACAAGATTTTATACTGAATTGGATTTCAGAGCTGAATGATGATTCGATGTAGCTAGGTGGAGAGATGAGAAGGGAGTCATTAGAAGCAGAAGAACGAAGAACTATGTAGCTTCTTCCGGACTGGACTGACTACTTTTGACATGAGCACACGCTCACTCTGTCCCTCAAATCGAAACGACCATCAAATAGGACCCAGATTTGTGTGCCGTGGTATCAATTTCAATAGACATTCATAAGAACTTTATAGAATATGTAGAGTCTGTGGTCAATATATAGCATTCATTTTGTTTGCTTTTTTATCGTTGTCGTGGTTGTAAATCATCGCGAAAAGCTATTGAGTACAATAGAAAAGGGATGCGCCTCAAATTCTATGACAGGATTCAATCTACCAAGCAAGAGGCTTTGATGTACAGGAAAGACAAGGCAGCAAAAGAGAAGCTGTAGTAGCTGGATGTTGAAAAACATACGTCAGTTAAAAAGAACATTGGGCCATCTTGTTTTGGTGAAATGGGTTCCTTATTCCCTTATTTGCTTTATGTGAAGTCATCGAGTCGAGGTAAGAGTAAGAGTAAGTCAGAATGTTGAAAATCTTGCGACTTCTTAAAATGATATTGAACAAACAAAAGCCTATTTTAAAAGTATTTCAAAGTATACAGAATGGGCAACGGCTAAAGTTAAAGCTGATATCTGAAATTGACGTTCTCTGAGTCAGTCAAATCTTTGAAACCATCGATCATCGCTTGCCTTTGCATCTCATCGGTGTAGACACCACCAGCGTCATTATCTCTAGTCTTGTTTCTTCTCATAAGAAGAACTCGATATGATATTGCTAAAGCCATCATACCGGAGTAACAGGTTATCAATGCAATCATTGCCGAGCGATATTTTGGTGATTCTTTGGCCTTGAAAACAAATGCACCCAAGATATTGGCACCTGCGTAAAACAGAAACCAAGTGCCTGTAGCAAGTGACCTCTTACTATGACCAGCAACATTTGCGTTCAAACAAATCCAACACAAAATGACAGGTAGACCAATAATATACTGCAACCAGGTACAACCAACGAGCCTCCACTTGTACTGAATATCTGTCAATTGAATACCAATCAAACCACCCAAACCTGGGATGCATGAAAAAAATAGTAATATACATCTCGAGCTCTTAACCTTGACAGCAATAATACCAGCTGAAAAAACAACAATCAATTCAATAGCACCAGTTGGTAATTGCAATGCAGTTGCCGTGAGCCCACTAAACCCAAAACCCTTGATGATAGCAGATTGGAAATTTGAAACTCCACCGTTTATGACACCACATCCAAACCCAACAAATGCCAACATCCAAACACCTGGATCTTTCCAAGCTTCCAATCCTTGCTTCCATTTGAATTTGGTATCCTTAAGACCCATCGAATTTCTGGCAATTCTCTCAACAACAATTGCCTTTTCCTTTTCTGTTAAAAATTTGGCATTTGCTGGAGAGTCAGGACAAAACCAAAAAAACACAACTGACCAAACGAGGTTCATCAATCCAATGACCAAAAAAATTAATTTCCATGGCTTTAATGCAGAATGGGTTGCATGACCTAAACCAAATGATAACAATGCACCAACCATCGTCGAGATACCATTACAACTCAAAAACATACACATTCTAAAAGGCTGTTCTTCCCTTGTATAAAACATTGAGTTGATCATCATACAAGATGGTGAAATTGATGCCTCAAAAACACCTAGCAAAAATCTCAAAGCCAAAATTCCACCATAGTTGGTAGCACCAATATGACCCAAAAGAATAATCGCCCAGAAGAAAAGCATTATAGACGTATATTTGGCAACAGGAACCTTTTGGATTATGTAGTTTGATGGAATTGCCCAAAACATGTATCCAAAGTTGAAAATTGCAGCAACCCATGAATACCTGTCTCCAACATCAATACCCAAATCCTCCTTAAATGAGTAAGCAGCGGCATAGTTCAAACTCAACTTATCCAAGAATTGTAAGGTGTAAGTGACACACAAAATTGGCATTATGATCCAATCAATCTTTCGACGAATTCTTGCATAGTCTTGAATTTCCTCATCTGTCAATTCTTGTGCCTTTTCGAATAACTCCAAACCAATAACATGAGACGGGTCTTCAAATTCGTCATGAAGTTTTGATTTTATATCTATGAGTCCTTCTGGTGATGATTGTACATTGACTTCGAGGACATTTTTCTCATCCGTAGCGGACAGATTACTTGAAGTACCACCCATTACGATGGTTGAATGTCTAAAATATTAAGGTTCTTTTTTGATTTGATATAATTTTGAAAACTCTTTTTACCCCGTAATAAAAAGGATAAATCTTGCTGGTTATAATGGTGCAGTAGTATAAAAGTATTGTTGAGAAGAGAATTATTATGATTAGTTATATATGAGCATGGATGCCGCTATGTTTTCAAAAAGTAATTTGTTTTTTGACTTCGTGTCGGTCGCATAAATTCTCCTTTTGAAGTGAAAATCATTAGTCTTCAGTCTTCGGCCTTTACATGGATCTTGATTCACTGATACCATATTACAACCTGAATACTTTCTACAGATTGATAGATGGCTGCTTCATTATCTTTATCAATTTGATGTGGTATTTCCAAGTCAACTGATCTGCGCGTATCAGCATCCGATCAGTCTTGCAGCCTATCTATCAATTTGCTGACGGTGCTAGACTGCAGATCCCTTTTTCAATTGAAAAGAAAAGTTGTACAAAGTTAAGGTCAGGGTCAGGCTACATTGTACTCATTTCAATCTCGGGACTATAAGTCTTCGAGAAGGCAAAACAGTCGAGCAAGTGACGGCGATAAGGTGAGCTCGAGAGATATCAACTTTATGCGACATGTACGGCTGGGTTGTTGATTGTATCATCAACTTATCGCATTCCCTTATCGCCTATCGCTAATGAGTTATCAATTTCTCGATTTGAGAGTTCGTTAAGTGCCGGATTCAACAAGTCGATTATCAATTGCTAGATTTATATTCTCGTTATGATGTGTGCCTTCTCATCCCCCCCTTCACAATCTTATGTTTTGTGACTCAGCATTTTAAAATTGATGAATAAATAATCGTGAGGTTTAAATTTTATATAAACAGGTTGTTAACAAGCTCTACAAGCAAATTTCCAAAACTTACAAATTAAATATGAGTTTAGTCGAAATCCTACATTTCAAACCCACTCGACAGCCATCTTGGCCAATTCAACAACAGCCTCTTTTGATTGAGCACCACCAATGAAACCAGCAGCATGGATAAATACACAGCCTTCAACGCCTGTAATTTTTGACAAAGCTTCATCTCTAACACCTCTCCATGGTTCAGGTAATTTTTTTCTACTATCAAATGAAACTGAAGAAACTGGAACTGCAGCAATTCTCCAGTTCATTCCTGAATCTGGGAAAAGAACGTATTCGATTGAGCCTTTTGCATCATTTTCTTTCTCGACATTGTATAAATGTTCTTTCCATGGAATGAATCTATCGAATACAATGATCTTGCCACTTTTGTCTACGTCAAATCTTGCATTGAAAGCTTTCTCAACGTATTGCTTGGCAGGTAACCATGACTTACCGTAGCCTACTAATAAGTTCATGAAAACTGAACCCATTAACTCTGAAGCCTTGAGGAAACAGGAGTCAAAATCGGCATCAGTCGGTTCAGAAATCCAACTTGGATTCAAGTTTGAAACTACAGAAGATAAGGTGAAGTTTCTATCGTTGAATTTTTGTTTGATGTCTGATGGATAGTTACTGACACCGTTATCGTTAGCATCAACAGATTCAATAAAATCTCTGTACAACTTCTGATACAAAATTTCAATCTCCTGCCAATTGGCCTTTGAATCATACTCCATTACCTCGGTGATGATTTCTTTACCAAAATGCTTGTAGACCAAGCCAGCTGATGACAATGGAGTGGAGTATTTTTCTGAAAATGTACCCTCAAACTCCCTTTGATGATGGTCAAAGAATTTGACCTGATCGTAGGTACCACCAACATCGATTACAATGTCACTAGTTTCCCAAACTTTTGGATCTCTTGATCTGACTAGTTTAGAATCTTTGAATTTTGGCAATAACCTCAATAAGTAAACTCCTAAAGCTTCATCGGCATGAAATGAACCGCTGTGAGTACAAATAGTAAGCATTTCCAATTTTTGTTTTTTGAATAAAGGAACTTCTGACGGAACAAGTGACATATAGTTGTTATATACTATCTTCCAGAGGGTATATTGTAGGGGTGATGTGAAAGCAATATTGCAGGTTTTTTTAACATCTGAAAACTTTACCAGAAGTTTTTTTTCAATGAAGCGTATGGATGAGAGAATTTTCATAAAATCACTTTGGTTTACTATTTACAATTTTTTTGAAAGAAGCGTAAAGGTTAGCTCTATAGCTAAATAATTACTCCTTCCTGGTTCCTCACCACTTCAAAGAATAGCGTAAATGTAGAGTAATTGATCTTTAGATTTAACTGATACTTAGGTTTTTGCACGATCAATTGTATTTTTGTGAAAAATGACAGATTTGAAGGTTTTTCCCAACCCAATTAAAACTAAGTGCAGTGTAATCTGGTTCAAGAGTAATAGGTTCAGCTAAGTTGAGCTGTGTCGGAGATCAAACTTATCGATTAGTATTACAATCACATTATGGGACTCAAATTTCCAAAATTTAGAATGACAAGATCGCAATTTGAGCTTTCAAAGGTATGTATGGTCGCTCACGTCATTGAATATCAAAAAAGTAGAGTTTACTAATACCAACATCACATAAACCATTCAGTTCACTTTTTTTCTTCTAACACCGATATCGATCATGTACTACGTTGGTATAGACACAGATAAGAAGTTCAACGTTCCAGGTTTCTGGCCAGATCCAAATACTTTGAACAAGATTCCTAAAGAACCTTACGAAATCCAGGCCGAATTGGCAAGAATGAGAGCTGCCAGAATTGAGAAGAGAAAGAGATTGGAAGAAAGAGCCAAAGTATTGGGTCTCGATCTAGATGACGAGGAGACTGTAGAGTCGAGCAAGAAATAGAAAAGTGGACGTACCGTTTCTACCAGTCTTCTGTTTTTATATATTCACACTTATAGCTTACTGGTGAATAGAGCCTGAGATTCCTACCTTTTCAGGTGCTCTCTTGTATATATATATTTGTTCATACCTAATGGAAAAGCTGCTACCTAAGATGACAGGAAAACAAAAATTCATTGTAGCTCGCACTTGAAACTAAAGTTCTACTTATCTCCAGTTCATAACCATGCCACACTCGTCAGAAGCTTGTGAGTTACCTCTTCAGCTACTACATGATGCAACAGCAAACTGGAAAAGTCATAGATACCTTCTGAGACTACTCCTTAAGTCTAAAATCGTACAGACCAACTCAGGATATGTCCCATTTAGGCAGTCGAGGATATTTCCAGATTTTTCACCCATCTCCAACTCGAGTTCTTGCTTCTCGATCCCAACCCCGTAGTTAAAAAGTTGCTTGTAACAATTTATTGAGTTGAAAAATCCACTTGAATCAAGTATAAATAGCTTAAAATGTTTTCAAGATCATTTGGTATTCGTTCATTCTCATCAACTGCTTCAGTTGCTAAAAAGGTTTTCTTCGACACCACTATTAACGGTGAAAAGCAAAACAGAATTGTTTTCAACTTATTCGAAGATACAGTTCCTAAGACTGCTGAGAATTTCAGAGCCTTATGTACTGGTGAAAAAGGTTTTGGTTACAAGAACTCAATTTTCCACAGAGTTATTCCACAATTTATGCTTCAAGGGTATGTCACTTTCTGGTATCCAGATATGCCGAGATTTATTTTTCTTCAATTACCTCATACTAACAGTCGTCTTTTGTATCTTTCTTTATTCTCTGTAAAGTGGTGATTTCACCAACTTCAATGGTACAGGTGGTAAATCAATCTATGGTAACAAGGTAAGTGGAACTGAAAAAATCGATTTGCAAGTTTCATTGGAATTATCAAAAATACTAACCTATACCCATCATTGATTTTTTTCCACAACAGTTTGAGGATGAAAACTTTGTCGAGGTTCACTCAAAACCATACTTATTGTCGATGGCTAATGCCGGCCCAAACACAAATGGTTCACAATTTTTCATTACCACTGTCCCATGCCCTTGGTTGGATGGTAAGCATGTTGTCTTCGGTGAAGTTGTTGAAGGTACAGATGCCGTCGACGCTATTGAAGCTATTGGTTCAGGCAGCGGTAGACCAAAGGTTGAAGTCGAAATTGTCGAATGTGGTGAAATCGCTTAATTTTGAGAAATGTTTTTTTGTGAAACAGTAAACGAGTTGTAAATCATGAATAAATGACTATTTAAATGACTATGAATTTTGGACTTGAACTCTTTCTCAAAAAAGTAGAAAGAGAGATCATCAAAAAGCGATAAAAATAAAGAGAATGATTTGCAGTCATAGTGTTTTACAACGAAAGGATAATCTTTTACATACGATCAAAACTTCTCTTTTTGCCCCAGTGACAGGTAATGATATCTGCTTCAAATCAACAAAGACCTCGAAACTAATCTATCAAACACATATGGTCGTGTTCAATCAATCACAACTTATCCCCACAAATACCACATCTGGTATCTATTTTGGAATCGCTTCAAGCCTTTCCAGTACCAATGTCCTCCTTTAGAATTCAGCTTCTTCGGTCTTCTGCAATCAGTTTTCTCTTTTCTTCATGAAGTGGAAACTTTACCGCATCCTGTAATTACTTTCACTGGGTGCCTGAATCTTTTGTAGCTTTGAATAATGATACCTCTAGTATTGGATCTGACCAAATATGTCATCAATTCTCTTTCGGGATGACTTAACGATCACCGATACTCGAGAGTTAAAGCATTTTGAGTTTTATTGGGTCGAGCAATTTTATCAGTCTGAGAGTTTTTCTGCTTCCAACCCATCTTTATATTATTGGAGTACTTGGTTATAAATGGGAGCGATAGATTTGTGGATGATGCTAGAGCAAACGCTATCACACTTCAGATTTTGCCAACATTTCGATACTCAGGCTCGCAAAATATAGATTTAGGAACCAATATTCGTTGTAAAGCGAAAAAATTGCTACTGTTATTGAATGATGAACCCCTATTAAAGCAAGAACGTAGGAAGGCAAGAGACTACCTCAATGACGAGTTTGGTGTGCTGATACCTGCCAAGGTACTTTCTTCTGGTGAAATTGGTGATCATGTTTTTTTGATACCACCATCAATGGTGAAAAGCAAGCCAGGATAGTTTTCAGTTTGTTTAAAGGAACAGTCCCGAAAACTGCTGAAAACTTCAGGTCTCTATGTACTGGTGATAAGGGATTTGGATATAAGAGCTCAGTATTTTTTAAAATTGTTCCAAAGTTCATGCTTCAAGGGTAAGTTATACACCTTGCGTTTTGCAAACGAACGGTTACCTAGCTCCATTACTTACATCCAACTTTGGGTGTTTTTTGTTCACAAAGTGGTGACTTTATGAACTCCAATGGTACAGGAGGCAAGTCAATCTATGGTAAACAGGTATGTTTCAGACAGTAGACTTTCCCAACAGAACCTTGATACTAACTATGGCGAAATTCTCACTCTCACCAGTTCGAAGATGAGAAATTTGCTATAACTCATTCGAAGCAATATCTTTTGTCCATGGCCAACGCTGGTCCAAACTCTAATGGCTCACAATTTCTTATTACTACTGTTCCATATCCATGGCTAGACGGGAAAAACGTTGTCTTTGGTGAGGCCATTGAAGGTACCGAGGCTATTGATGCGATTGAAGTCATCGGATCAACTAATGGTAGACCATCAACTCAGGTCAAGATCGTCAATTGTGGTGAAGTTGCGTGGTTACCTACCTCTGCAATTACAAACAAAAAAAAATTGTAAATGCCATGAGTATAACAAGATCTAACTGAATCAAATGTTCCTATACTTTCGAAGCCAGAGGTCTGTCTATGGTAAACCAACTAAGCAACTCAAGACAGCAAATTGCAGATCAATGAAGATGGTCGTGTGTTTGCTAATTTGTCTTTGCCTTGCCTCTAATCAGTGCGCCCAGTCTATCAACGATTCTTAGAAAAGTAAGGCAAAAAGCGGTTAGTAAAATTTCACTTTTGGGTATACTTGGTGGTATAGAATCTTTGGGTAGTATAATATTTAAGATCTCTAGTGTGTTGTTAGTTATCGTGAAGATTTTGGACCATATAAGTGAACATTGCACTCCATCAATTACAATATTGCTAGAAAACCAGACTTGAAAGTTTGATCTGCTGTTCATATAATAGATAAATAAAAAAGAAGAATCGTTTCTCCCAGTTTATACCGAAGTCATTTCACCTTAAAGTTGCTATAAAAACATTTTGAGATGGACTCATTGAACAAATCATTGAATAACTTATCCTTATGGGAAGTTAAAAGTTATGTCAGAAAGGCTCAAAACGTGGTCTTAAATTTGACAGAGATGGAAGCAAAAGTAAGAGAGGCAACCAATAATGAGCCCTGGGGTGCTTCATCTTCGTTGATGCAACAAATCGCTGCTGGGACCTATAATTACAAAGAAAGAGAGGAAATTGCCAATATGATTTTCAGAAGATTTTCCGAAAAATCGGCTCAGGAATGGAGGCAGATTTACAAAGCTTTACAATTGTTGGAGTATTTGGTCAAACATGGGAGCGAAAGGTTTGTTGATGAAGCAAGAACAAGCGTTAGTACAATCAATATGATGAAGTCATTTCATTACATTGATTCAGAAGGTAGAGACCAAGGAATCAATGTTCGTAATAGAGCCAAGCAATTGATAGCATTGCTAAACGATGAGTCCCTGATTAGACAGGAACGTAAGAAGGCAAGAGACAATTCCAAAAAGTTTGGTGGTGTTGCTGGTGGTTCTGCATCTTCGCATAACCCACGTGGTGTCCCAAGCACATTTGACAACAACGACGAAGATGAAAGTGGATATAATGGTAGAGTTTTCGGTGATGGTGGAGTTTATGGTGAAAGGTTTGAGGAACAAAGATCAACCGCTGGTATCGATCAGTTTGAAGAGTATGATGTTCAACCTACTCCAAATCCAATATCGCTGGCAAGAAAGATAAGTAAATCGACAACCAAGACTTCGAACGTAACTGCGTCTGCTCCAGCTCCAAATGCTAACTTATTTGCATTCGATAATCCTTCATCTACTTCCGCTCCTCTGCTGATTAACGATGATGATGATGATGATGAGTTTGATGACTTTCAAGCTGCTCCAGCCACTATAGCCACTACAGCCTCAACACCAGCTCCAGCATCGAACAACTTGATGGATTTGTTTAGCATTCCTGGCCCATCACAATCGCAACAGCAATCATTTGGTTCATTCAACACTCAACCAACACTGACATATTCTGTCCCACAACCCCAACCTGGTTCATTTCCATCTCAACCATCATATAATATTTCGAGCTCTGTGTCTGCCACTTCTTCGAAGCCAAAGTCAGATGCATTCAGCTCATTATTCTCATCAGCTAAAACAATGACTCCAAGTACTGCAAAGACTTCAACCCCATCTGCTTATGGTAAAGATGATGATTTGTTTGGCGATTTCACTTCAAGTAAGCCAAACACTACGGAAAATAAGAACCAACAAAAGAGTGGTGATTTTGATTTATTGTCATTTTGAGTTGTTGTTATTCTGAATGTGTATGATGACCTTTTTCAGGTTAAAGAACTCTCTTGCATAGGTTAGTTGCTTTTTTCGATTTTTTAATTGCGTGTACCTTTTTATTACTATGTAACTACAATTGCAAAACTTTCTCATAAACTTGTTGCGGTATCACCATAAAACACTCATTTGCAGTATATCCCCATCGGGCTCGGCGAGTTATATGTGACGTTATTTACTTGAGTTTCAGACGAATTTTTTTTCCCCCTTTGTAAAACAGAAGTCCTTTAGAAAATTATAATAATTATGATGATTATAATAATACTTTATTTAAATTTTATACGTAAAAAATACCTATATCAGCATAAAGACTACAAAGACCCAGATATCTTATATGCAGTTACGAATACTTCAAAGCTCCCATAAAGAGAGCTGATACAGTCTCTCAATGAAATGAGTTTTAGCAAACCTCAGCCAAATTACTTCTTAACATTGTCAGCACCCTCCTTGGCACCCTCTTTGGCGCCTGCGACAGTACCAGAAAGATATTCAACAGCTTCGCCAACCTTTTCCTTAGCAACTTCAAGGTACTCCCCGGCAGTTTCGGACAATGTTGGTTTCGAGGAGCCTGTCAGCTTATCCTTACCTGATGTAACTGAATCACCTATGGTTTGACCCCATGACTTTTGCGAATCTGGCTGGGCTGAAGAAGCAACCTTATCATAGGCACCGGTCAAACTTTCTTTGGCCTGTTCAGCATAAGATTTTTCTGAATCTGGTTTAACAGCTTCAGTGACCTTGTCTGATAAGTTTTTTCTACCGACGTCTGACATTTTTAATTGATGATTGCTTTTGGAATTGTTTGATTCAATCGAGTTCAAGATTTATATGATGATGAAAAAAGGCTTTCATGTTTACATTTATAGTCGAGATATTATCTCCTTTTATACCATTTTTGCAATAGCAATCATAGAAAGTTGGTCTTGCTTTGGGAAGGCAATAGCAATCTTAAATATCAAGTATAGAAAAATATATGCGCATTGCTTTGAAAGTGTGTTCTCCCTGACTTCATGTTTTCTGAACCACGTATGCACCTTGCTGATTTATAAATTTCGCCTTCTTGTTAGCAGTAACATAACTTAATATCCGTACTATACAACTTGAACAGGGTTTCTTTGTTATAAATACTAATTGTTATAAAGACTAATTGTAAAGCTTGGTTTGACTAAAGTTCAAACAACCGGGTTTCCACTCTTTGTGGAAACCAGATTTGATTAGATTACTTTAGAGTTTCCAGATTTGTTTTTGCCTCTGACCCACAGTTTATCAGAAATTATGTTGTCTCTCAGGATCAAGAGTGGATTTGCCTGGTTACATAAACCATCTTCCTCACTATCAATTATCAGATCTCCTATATGCTAACAATAAAGTAGTTTATTGTGTACTAAAATATACTTTGGTAAAATCACCCTATTAGGAAATGTAATTGGCAATGTTTTGAAAACTCTCTAAAACCAGCCACAAATGCAAAACTTCGCGCTTTTTTTATTCAAACCTAGCATTGGAATGATTTATATATATCGATAGCTATCAAATCATACAAACAAACAAAGAAATAAACAGATAGTGTCTCAAGAAAATCAATCATTGCTAGCTTAAACCACTGTTACTTGCATTACATCAACAAGCTTTCTATAGAAGGAAAAGGAAAGGTCCAAAATCTAAAAGTGAGCTTTAATTCAAATCGAACAAACGGCCTCTTATCATGTCATCATCATCGTCCTTCCCTCAAACCCCACCAAGATCGTCGAAAAAGATCCATTCTTCATACTCATCATTCAAAACACCCAAGACCCCATTTCATATATACAACGATGAAGAAGAGCAGACAAAGCCAATATCAGCTTTATTCAACAATGCACCAAAGTCGAAACCTTTTAGTATCTATCAGACTCCCAAAACACCGAAACATCTTCATGGCAAGAGGAAGGTCAAATCAGACACAATAATCGTAACACCACCTCATCAGCAAGAAAGCTCGAATGTTCTACTTACACCATCATCGGAGCTGAGGTTGGAAAGACTACCAACATTACAACAAGAGCTGCCTCAGTTTTCAGGAAGGTTGTTATTTCCTGTTAACACACTGAGAATCGGAAGTGGTAGGGCCCACCATCTTAATAAGGCAAGCACTCACTTGAACAAAGGTTTGTCGATTTCACTGTTATTGACACAACTGGCACTAAGTAGTAGTGAGGGTGAATTGACCGAAGAAGAGTTTCAAGAAGGCGAGGACGATCAACCTACGACACCAACAAGACAAGTCTTGGATATTCCATCGACACCCCCAAGATTATATGGTAAGTCTTCCGACCAAGATATAGTTGATTTGAAGCAAGATCTATCAAATGCAACATCGTATAAGAGAGTAAATCCTTTTGATAGTGAGAGTTCAAGGGAAAGGGATGATAGCGTTAAGACCGAAATTGTATATGTTAATAAGTTCGGTGAGAGAAGTGTAAGAAACTTGGATGATGAAGAAGTTCAAGCTTTGCAAAAGACAAAAAGAAGGTTGAGTTTCAACTAGGTATAACACTGAGTTGTCTTGCGGCAAATGTATAGTAGTTTCAGTTCTCAGTTTTCAGTTTTTTATTTTATTCTACATGGATCAATTTTTGTTGTTAGGCGAGGTTAAATGTTTTTTTCAATCATGAAAGTTGGCTCAGTTGTTTGGATAGTGTTTGGTAGTTATCACCATATTTATTAGTTTGTTTTCATGTCTTCTCAACAATACAATCATTAAAGGCTCTTGAGCAACAAGTTAAAACTATGTTCACATATCAACTTCCAAAACACCGAATATATTATGAGTATTGATTTCAATCGATAACAATCGGATTATCAGCGTTATTATGCTCTCCAGATTCTTGTGGACTGAAAACACTATTGCTGGATAAAAATTTTCCTTGCACAATTTTAGGCGACTCGTCAACAGAAGGAGGTGGAGTTGATGGTAAGTCTTTTGAGAATTCGTGTTTGACTTTTACGCTGACACCGTTCGTTCTCTTGACCGATGATTTCCTGGAATTTGAGCTGGATGACGATTTTTTCAAACTGTTCAATGATAAATTTTGACGTATTATTGGCTTAATTTCATCAAAAATTTCAGTTTTATATGTCAATAAATCTTTCGTCAATAGCACAACGAAACTAGAATTTGAACTTGGATCATTTGACCTCAAAATACTTGTTGATAACTCATTTGAGACGGAATCGATGAAGTTCTCGATCAATGGGCCTGTATCATTCTTTACATCCTTCTTAACTGTTGATATTATATCAAAAAAATGTTTGAAAAGTGATTCCAATGTAATGAAACTATAATCATCCAATTCTGTTAAAATTTGTGATATTGCTGAAAGCCTCATGGTGTTGCCTTTGAATTGATCGTACACAGATCTCAATGAATTGAACTTAGTGTGAGAGATTAATGAGTCTGGAAGTTCCAAGAGATACAACTTCAACAAAGTAGTGATTAGAATAGGGTTGTTAGCCGCTTCATACATCTTGTAAAATTCTCTTTTGGAGTACTTTACACTGTGTTCTCTATCCCTCCATAATTGATTTATGTTTCTTCTTAAAGAATGTATCTGATACAATGGAATTGCACTTGTCCAACAGCCGAGTCTTTGCGTGTCATTTTCCATGGTTGCATATGAATCATCCATGAACTCTAATGCTGAACTCACAACTATAGGGATCTTTCTCTCATCAGCTAAGCAACGTGATGATAACCTTACACCAAACACCTCTTTGATCTCTGGTGAATCCGGGTTTGTATATACTTCAACTTTCGGTTGATAGTTACCGGTTCTTGAATGTGTTATTATATTCTTCAAATCTGATTGATAATCAATTTTCTCTTCAATTTGAGACATGCTATCTATTGATGACTTCAATATTCCCAAATCGTTTGAAATTGACGCTGAAAATAAATTTATCGATTCTTTTATTTTCTGATATCTTGACTCCTCTAGCTTTTGTAGTTTGCTGAATTCAATGAATATGACCTGATACAATTCACAACGTTCTTCGTCTAGTTCCAATACTTCTTGTGAATGTTGTTTGTCTAACTCTTCAATCTCTTTCAATAATCTTTTGATACTCTTTTCATCACTAAGATCTAATTTTGTAACGCTGGTTACTAACGTATCAAACATAACAGATATATTTTTGGAATTGATAGAATTTGGATTTTCTGGATTTAAATTATCAACCATCCCTGAAATCTCAAAACTGTACGGCTTCCATTGATAGTAGACTTGTGAACTGTTCATGAATGTATTACTCCTTATTCCGACCGCCTTTATGAATCCATTCTCAATCAAGTCTTGTCCAACTTTTTCTAATGTTTCAGTATTTGTATCAGCCAAATTCAAATTCTTACTGAACCAACTCGCAATTTGTGAGCCCTTAGAACAATTTTGATAAGTTACAAAAAAGGGAGTTTTGTATGATGATAACTGCACTTCCGATAATGCTTTGAAAAGTAAACCTTTGAGTGAGTCACGATTATACTGCAAAGATCCCAAGTTAATAACCAATTCAACCTCATCAACTGTCGAAGCACTAGATAAATCTTTCAAGATATTCTCTTTCACTTCATTGGGAATATCAGCCAGTGTTTGGACTTTACTCGAAAACTTTGACCTTGTCGATTCCATTTGAGCAGTGTTCTTTTGATATTTCTTTATGCAGTTGAGAATCAACTTTTCACTTTCTTCAATCTGTCTCCGGTAATTTTTCGAATAATCAATAAATGGTTTTGTTACATAATTTTCAATACTTTGAGCAGTGGCTAAATAAAATCTTCCCTGTTCAGAGACATTGGTTGTCAATTCCATGAATGATTTTTTCAAAGTTGTACCATTATTTTTACCGAAACCATCAAATTTTGGTGCTAATATCACTGGTAATCCATTCAAGAGTGTACCAAATTGATTTTCATAACTCTGCCTTGTTGAAAACAAATCTATTAGCTCTTTGTTCTCATTACAATGCTGATGAAGTTGGCTGAATAGCGTATCAACACCTGTTTTGTAATCACTTGTCCAAAAGTCATGAGCATATGATATCTCTTGGGGCATACTGGTATTATCGATGAAATGTGTTTCAACAATAATTGTTCTACTATTGTAGTGGTACCTAGCTTTATGTATTATTTCAGTTCCCTCAGTACGCGTACCAAAAATTGGCAGAGACAATCATTTTACGTGTATTAAATAATGATCCCTTTTATAAATAATTGAATCCCCATTGATTGATGAGATGGACGTGAACAAATAAACTATATAAAAACATTCTAGATCTCTCCTCTTCCTTTCCCAATAAATAATTATTCAGCAGCTGCTTTTAGAGCAGTGACCCTTGCGATATGCCAATCAACACATTCACCAACGGTCATAATTGGGTATTTCTGTTTTTCGCCATCAGCAATAGTTGTTGGAACAGCTTTCATGACAGCATTTCTTGCAGGATACAAAAAAAATGGAATTGAATAACGTTCTTCACCGGTGAGATTGACGACCTTATGAATTGTTCCGGAAAATTTTCCATTGGTATATCTGGTCAAGATGTCACCAACGTTGACGACAAAGGTACCATCAATTGGTGGTGCTTTAACCCACTGTCCACTTTTATTCATAACTTGTAAACCACCAACTTGATCCTGCAACAAAAAAGTCAAGAACGAGAAATCAACATGGGCACCAATGCCACTTTGTTCATCCTGTGAACCTTCTTGAGTTGGATAATGAATCAAACGTCCACCAGCGATTGGATACTTCAAATCTTCATCAAAGTAATCTTCATCTAATCCAAGACCTAAGGCTATTATTTGGCTAATCTTCCTACCCAACGTTAACAAAGATGCATGATACTCGAAAATGTTTTCCTTCAATGCTGGATCATCTACAGGAAACTTGTTTTTATAGGACTTGTCACCTTCCAAAACAGGTTGCGGAACTGGATCATATTTTCTTTCTTCGCTAAAGTTCAATGCCTCATAACAATCTGGCATCTTTCTCTTATGAACGTTGTATTGGCCAATAGGGTGATAGCCTTCATAATTTCTCTCACCGTTCTCATCAACACCATCTCTGTATATTTCCATCTTTTTTTCCAATGATTGACCGAAAAATCTTTTAGCTTCGCCAAAAATCATATCTATGGTCTCCTTTGGTATATTGTGGTTCTTGAAGTACATAAACCCAACTGTTTCAGCAGCTTGTCTAATATCGAGACCAACTCTTGTACGCTCCTTGATATCATCACTGAATATACCTGCAATATCAATCACTGGAATGGAATCGAAGTCCGTTTCGATGACGTCGTCAGCTATAGTCGATTCGATCTCAGTGACCGTGCCGGTTGCTTCATCGCGAACGATATGTCTGTATGTCTTCACCTCTGCTGACATGATGTAAAAGTTTTTAATTTGATGATCTACCAATGAGAAATGATCAGTTATTTATCATTATTGCTTGGGAGGTTACAACTGGATCTGGCCTGGTTATATATGCTAAATCTTTAACTTTTTGATGCAATACAACTACTTGAATTTTCAGATAACGAAAAAAAAAGTGTGTTTCGGCAAGCGATAGTCAAAAATTTATTTGTTTTTGATTTACATGATTTTGTTTTGTTTACGTCAAGAAATGATGTCTGAAGGCTTTTCTTTGGCCTTTTCTTTGGCCTTTTTACAAATCATTACTGAGATCGAGTAGTCCCTATGCTTCTATTCAAATGTTTGGCCATGCTATAGCTCTTTTTGAAAAAGTCACCACCGAAGTTTGCTTGGGGGTGTAGTACGTTTTTTGAGAAGACAAAAAATTGGCTGGTATATACAAATCTTTTCGAGAAAGCGTTAAATGGTCCTCATTGAGACTAGTTCAACTGTTATAACCTTTATCCTTTTTATAGACCTTTCAGATACAAGTTGAAGCTTTGCAAAGTAACTGTTCCTCCCCAATCAATTTAAATAAATGGGGCGGCTCAAATTTGAGCCACCGTTGAAAACCACCGGAAGCAAAAAATAAAGCAAAATACAGAATATTTTTAGCCAAGTGAATATTAGAAGCAACACCGTTTGAGGTTCATGTGGTTGCCTAACTACTTCAATTACAAACTGCTAACAAGGTGTTTGTGTTTTGAATTCAATTTTCCAGTCTGTAATGGGTCTTGTAGTAGTAAGAGAGGCAGCCGCTCAGTTTTAGGCGACCTTCATTTCATATCTGTTGGAAATTTGATGATAAGACTTGATAATTGGACAAAATAAAAACATTTGGATGCAAAAAAAGGGGAAGCAATAAAGCAACAGTTCATTATGGTTCACCTTTGTGGTGATTCTTCTGGTGGAGATAAACAAGATGTGATATTAATGCACTACTTTTCCGGGGAATAACGATTTCAATAATTTTTCAAAATTGTTTAAATTTTTTGTTAACTCACAGAAGAGTTTCAGTGTATTGTTCTTTAATTATTATTGCAAGCAAAGGTATCTGGGCAGTCATGAGTTTCTCGAGATCATCAGGGGGAATAATACAGCAAGGGAGACTGTTCTTCTCATCATGTAGCATTAGGCACAATAACAGTAAGAAATCAGTTGATATAGTCAGCTCACTAGTGAATGATCTAAAATTGATGAATAGCAAGAAAAATTCAGGCAACCCAAGTAGAACCAATAATGCACAAACCGCTTCCAAATTTATGAAAAATAGAAGTAGTTCTGTAAATGGGAATCAACGGTTTGTTGGCAACAATCCCAAATTTGGAGCCAGAAATGCCAATAATAGGAACTCTGGTGCCAGACAGAATAATAAGCCTACAAAAGTAGATTTCGCAACAGGTTCGGATAGACTCAAGGATGCAATGCGATTGATTGTATCAAAAGTCCAAGCCAGTAATAGAAGAAATGCTGTGTTATTGATATCTAAGAAAGAAGGTTTGAAAGAATATCAAATACTACCCTTGATAAATTCACTAGATTTGAATAAAGAAGGTTTGATAATAGTTCAAACAAAAAACACAGAAAGCAATGAAAATTTACCAGTTGTCAAGATTGTTGATGAACAAGAAGCGGGACAAGTATATTCTGATCATTTACATGCGCTAAGAACTGTAGAAATGGTAAAGAGCAGTTCCAAATTCGCACATATTGAAAATGCGAACAACAGAAAGGAAATCCAATCAAGCACCATTTTCAAGATTCAATGGAATATTTCAATTCAAGACTTGGAAAATCAAAAGATAAAGGAGTTCTTGAATCAGTTGAACAAAGGTTCAGATGTTGATGTACATCTTGCTGATAAACTGCAATTAAAGGGAGATTTCGAAAAACTAAGAAAATATGAAACATCAATCGAAAATGTTGAAGAGCATGAAGATGATGAGCTGACTAAAGAAAACAAGCTGAAAGTAAAGAATGGTGTAAATGAGTTGGAACTTATCAGAAGAGAAAAAATAGTGGAAATCATAACCAATTTGATGACTGAAAACAACTTTAAGTTCCAGATAATTGGTGATCTTTATTGGAGAATGAACATTAGAGTAAAGACCCACGTTGTCATCAAGGATGAGTCTGTCAGTAAGAATGAAAAGATGAAGCTTAAAGAAATGAAAAAGCTGGAGAGAAGAGAAAAGGAAAAGCTGAAAATGGAGAGGAACAAGCTGAAAGAGCAGGAAAAATTCAAAAGCATCAAACCCTTATTGTAAATAAATAGGTGAATTGAAGTTCCAGACACTTTGTAAATATAAGATTCTCTTGGCAGTAAGATTGGATAGAGTCATGATTCACTAGAGCGGAAAATTTATATAAACTAGTTTATATGTATGTATATATGTATATTATAAGAAAGAGTGATATTATGGCTTTACTTACACTTGCAGATGAAAATTAGTCAATCGAAATATTGGAAAAGAACTAAAGAAGATTCAATTTTGATTTATCGTTAAATAGACCTCTACAACATCAGCTCCCCACACACACACCATGACTAAGCTCTAGTTTCGAAATCTACTCTTCCTTGACACCACCATTGCCAGCAGTTTCAGCGGCTTCAACAGATTGCTTGTCAGTTTTGACATCAGCACCACCGAACATTGAAGCGACCTTGAAAGGTCTCTTCAAATCATCAACGGCAGCTTTACCAAAAAGATGAATCTTTACAATGTTGGCCTCAAAAGCACTCTTGATTGGTGTGATCGATGACATCAACAATGGGTTGGTGTACTTCATGTAGAGGTGCATGAATCCCATCATTGCCATACCTGAGAAAACACCTTTGATAGCCAGGTTGATCTGTTGCAAATCGTACTCTTTGTTGGTGGTGATAACAGCCTTACCAACAGTTTCACCCGACATGGCGTTTGGAGTATCGACATACTTCAACGTTGTCAAGTCATTCTTCTTTAAAATGAAAAATCTAGTGAGCAAGTAGATTGATAACACCAACAAACATGATGATAAATAACCTACTCTAGCGTAGAAGATGGTCGATGGGTTTTCCCAGTCGAACTTCTTGGAGACTTGCATCCCGACAAGCATCAAGACTAAATTTGAGACAGCTGGATTCATTGTTGTTGATTGGTTACTGAAGATAGCTTGCAAAAAGTGAGAAAACTGAGAAAACTGAGAAAACTGGGCAAATAGAACAAATTGGACAAACTTATATAAACGATGATGATAACAAGGCTGAAAAAAAACCCAATTTTTTCGTCCACTTTTTTCGTCCGCACGATTCGAAGTGGCAAAATCAGAGTAGTGTACCGATTACCAAAATAAAGGGGAAGCAGATAAGAGCTCAACTCAACGATGAATAGATAAGTAAGTTTGACTTTAGCAGAAGTCAGGATAACAGATATAGCTTGCTTTTGGGAAGGGGCATCTGGATCCGGCTAAGAGTTCAGCAAAAAAGAAAAAAGTTAACCCAAAGAGATTGACTTTGGTTCTACAACCAAACACTCAGCTTCGACCAACCTAACTGGCTTCTCGTGTCCCTCTTCAACCAACGTTTCTATGTAGCCTTCAACCAAAATTTTTCTCTTGTGATGATAGGTTTTGACTTTCAGCTTCAAAACAACAAACTGATTGACCAAGCATGGTTTCAAGTAGTTGATGGTCAACGATGCAGTGACACCCAATTTCATCTCGAAAAGCGGAAAAGCACATCTGCACAACGACTCGTCCAACAATGTTGCGAGCAATCCGCCGTGGATCATACCTGGATGTCCACATAGCCTATCGCCAAGATAGTATATACATATCAACTTGTTATCCTCTAGTGAAGCTGAGTTCAGATCTGTCTCAACCTTTGAATAGATCAAAGGGTTTGAACCGATCATGTTGGGACCGCTCAAGGTTGAGCCGGTCAACAACTTTTCATTTTTGGAGTGGTCGGCTTTGTGAAGCAAAGGCTCAACTCGTTTGAGGTCCAGATGCTGGTTCAAGAATTGAATGTAAGAATGATTTGAAATATCGTCGTAAACATTGAGCTGTTGTATTGTCATTCTTATACACTCTGTTGATTGGTGGTGAATGGATGATATTGACCCAAATTCCCGATAAAGTTCTATTCTGTCTAAATTTAGACTTTGTTCTCTCTTTCTCACCTACACACACCTCTGTATATATATGGATATATGAAGCAAAAACTTGGGTGTCTCCTCAGGTTCATGACTTTCTGAATCAAACCAAATTTTCTTGCATTTGATCCGAAAACTTATTATGTGGGGGAGAGGCAGACCGGCTTTCAAGTTTTTCATCAACCGATGTTTTACATCAACGATTACCAAATGGTTAGAACTTCATTCTATCTTGAAAAATAATGGCAAGATACCCAGGTCTAATAAGCTGTATACACGCCGATCATACTTTGATTACCTCCAGCTCAAAGTTGAAAGCATCAAGAGAAAAAAAACGAAAAAAAGACAACTTAAACATGAAAAACTCCAATTCCTATAAAACTCCCAAATAATTGCTGTTACTACCAATCAATGAAAACCTATCCGAAAACTAAATCAAATTATGAAAATAAATAAATAGCAGATAGTTTTGAAACATACCCAACAAGAAATAACCAAACTAATTTCTTCTCTTTCCCCTTGTTGAAATCTCATAGTCTGCAGGTCTTTTCAACGGTGACAGACATCCTTCAACTTTGATTGAACTGTTCAAGCTTGAAAAATGGGTCTTGTCATTGTCTTCACCCGGCCCTAGAGTAACATCATTCTTGCACAATTCATAAATCAAGCCTCTATTTTCAGCTTGAATATCACCACAGTCGTTGTTAACGTCTTTTCCAAACAAAGAAATCATTCTCATGTAATAAAGTTCCAAAACTTCTTTTGAGGAACCCACTCCAAGTTTAACAGTTTTTAAAAAATCCTCATTTAGAGTCCCTGTACTTGAATTTCTTCTCCCCCTTCTTACGCCCTTTGACGATGAAGAAGACGAATTCTTGATAGAGAGACTCTCATCAGTTGGATGTTCACCAAGAACATCATCTTTTGGACTATCATTATCCTCTTCATTGATATCGTCATAAGTGAAGTCTCTTGGAACGACTCTCCAATTGACCTTGTTCAAAAACTCCATCTCTAAAACATTCAACTCACTTACATGAACACCTCCAACTTTTGCATAGTGTGTGTTTGAGCAGAATGAATCACACAATCCCTTTGCTGCAACTGTTGTTGATGTCAACAAAAATCTATGAACTGTCAATGAGTTAATGGAGAAAATGGGATACGACGATGACAATAAATCTATATAATAGATGGCCGTTATCAAAATCAGATTTTCCAATGATGAGTAGTGGGATAATCTTGAAAGATATGAAAAGATTGAGATATTTGGTGGAGCTCTTGAATGGAATCTTGTCAATTGATGCGAAGAAATTTCGACGTACATTTTATCATTGATTGAGATCAATGATGTTAACATTCTTGATAACAAAACCAACAAATCGTCTCGTGGGCAATCTATAAAATTGGTTGGCAAAATTTTCTTCTTGCTTATCACCAGGGAAGCTACTCCCGCTTGTTCTCCTAGTACATTTTCCGATTCTAAATAACCTGGTTCTCCTCTTCCTCCCGCTGTCTGGTAGTTTGTGGATTCTGATGTATTCTCGGCATCGTATAACTGACCGTTTGTATTCCTGAACCTCACAATGGCATCATTATTATCATCGGGGCTCAGATCAGACGAATAAGAATCGCTGCTACTGCTCGAATCATATACGGCAGATCTCGCATACAGCGGATCTGCTTTGGGTACTATAGAATTTTTCTGTGCTGTAATGGTTTCATGTGTTACAGATGTTGGTGATGGTGCTAATGAGGAGGACGAGGTGGAATGAATTTGTTTTTTGGCTGGAGATTGATTCACGGTGGTAGGGTATTGACGGAAACCTATTGGCTCATGCACTGATATATTTTTGCCCGGCCCTGAAACGAGTGTGCTGTTACTGCTGTTGTTGTTGTTGTTGTTGTTGTTGTTGTTGTTGTTGTTTTGATCGTCCCGTGGGGCTGCTTGGCCCAACGTTGATGAGTATATCACTGGAGAGTTTTCAACAGATAAATTCATTTTCTCCAACTCTGTTGATGTGACTTTCGGCTTGAGCAGTATCTCAGTCCCTTCGCAATTGTATCGAGTTGTATGTATGCTGTGGTCAGACTACCTTCTCTCCTGTATCCGGCTTCTGTTCTTCGATTCTTCGAGCCACTTCTCTTGTTGGATCTCTTTGTTTGTAATGGCTATCTTTATATCTCTTGGTTCAAATTCAAATGCGTGATGCAAGAGCTTATCATGGTTTTCTCTTGTTAGATCGTGTGTCTGTGTGCCCGTCTATGGAAGCTAGCTGCTGGTATCTCCAAGATCCCAGCTTTTGCACTGGTTACGTACACTCCAGGCCGATTTGTGTTTTCTAGAAAAGGCTCAACAGAAAAAGTTGTTGATGCGTTTACACAACTTCGTGGTACGGTACCTCCAACTCGAACGGAACGAAGATACCATACAACAAACATCAACTTGCCAAAGGGGCAAATATGGCAAATTTCATTGCTACAGATGGGATTCTGGGTCGCTTGTGTGTCTATGGCGTTTCTCTCTGATAGCCTTGGCTGAGAAACCTGGAAATCAAAAAATTGATACAGGATTGCTCAACACGTGTGGAAATAAAATACACAAGAAAAACTTACAACACACAAACTCATTCACCCACCCACATGGGCGAGAGGACTGAAATCACCTTGACCAGTCACTCACTTAGCAAGCAAGCGTTGAGTTCAGTGGTACGTGTGAGGATGAGCTTCCCATATTGGCCCAAGCAGCAGATGTCATTCTGTTCTGTTATGCGATCCAAGCGACTATCAGGATTACCAAACAGCTTGCACCCTAGCGCTGGAATGATTGATAAGCATTCACTCGCAGATAGACTCGAGATTATGGCTTGTTCTCAGCACCGCCTACACACCGAAATGTGGCAGCCAAGTAAGAAGTAGGAAAATGGTAAAAATAGCACAACGTGCCTCACCCCTTTTAGTGAACCATTTAGTGTAAACTTTACCCTTTTTCTTTCACGAAGACTCGCTTCTGAGTAAGTATCTGGGGGAGTGCCTTCTGTACCTACACTGTTGCTTCACAACTTGGAGTCAAAAATGAGTTTAGACACTCAAGGCTAAAAGTAGGTTGACATCTTAAATCGTATTAAATCAGGAAGGTGTGAGATTATATAAGGATCAATGATCAAGGAAAAAAAAACAAAACAAAACAAAAGAAAACAAAACAAAAAGGAGGTGTAGGAAGCAATTCAAAGGTGAGAAGTAAAGGAAAGAAACAGACATTGTCAATAAAAATGAGATAAAATTTGGATTGAAATCAAGCAAGAATAACAAAAGCAAAAACGAAAAACACCCACTCCAGATCAACATGCACATGAGCCTTGGTCTCCTTCTAAATGAATGTTGATAGCATCAGAGTAGTCCTCGTTGAACTCTTCGTTTTCCTCCTGCTGCAAAGCATTTCTGGCAACTACATCGAACGCCTGCTCCACATTTACAGCCTCTTTCGCACTGGTTTCGAAGTATGGTAGGTTTCCCAAGTTGGAACACATATTTGTTGCCTTCTTATTGCTTATCAATCTCTTGTTCTCCTCAACATCAATCTTGTTTCCAATAACAACGAACGGGAAAGTGTCAGGGTCCTTGATGTTGGCCTGGATCAAAAATTCATCTCTCCACGAGGATATGTTTTCAAACGACTTTGTGTTTGTCACATCGTAGACTAACACACAACAATCTGCACCTCTGTAAAATGCAACACCCAACGACTGGAACCTTTCTTGTCCAGCGGTATCCCAAATCTGCATCGTAACGTTCTTATCATCGATCGCTAGCTCTTTTGTTAGGAAATCAGCACCTATAGTAGCTTTGTATTGATGTGAGAATTTGCCATTCACAAATTGTTGCATCAACGATGTTTTGCCAACACCTGAATCGCCTAATATGATTACTTTCAAAAAGGTCTTTTTTCTGCTCGACATGATTTTCTAGTATGTGTACTGCGGTATATGAACTTCAATCAATCAGTTCAATTAGAATATTACTATTGATCCTCTTTGTTATATACTTTAGTGAAGTTTCAGATGCTCTGCAAGAATGTATTTACAAACTAAAGTAATCAGAAATGTTATATCACTCTGCTACTACGATTTTTGCTCCTTAGAATCGGTGAGCTTTCCTGCACGACTTTTATATGAGATACATAGATAACAACTTGGCCATCTTCAACAGGTTCATTCAATTCATTTACTCTTGTTTTATATATAAACTTGTTATATTAAATTGATTTAAAACATAGAAAGAAGAAAAGATAATAAATTATAAAAAATGGAATCTATAAAGTATTAACTAGCTTATTTCTTAGCACCAGCCTTGACAGCGGCCTTGGTAACCTTACCAGCCTTGTCTGACTTTTCAACGGCCTTGATGACACCAACAGCAACGGTTTGTCTCATATCTCTGACAGCGAATCTACCTAATGGTGGGTAGTCAGTGAAAGCTTCAACACACATTGGCTTTGATGGAACCATCTTGACGATAGCGGCATCACCTGACTTGATGAATTTTGGATTGGCTTCCATAACCTTACCAGTTCTTCTGTCAATCTTTTCGATTAAAGTGTCGAACTTACAAGCAATGTGAGCAGTGTGACAATCCAAGACTGGAGAGTAACCAGATGAGATTTGACCTGGATGGTTCAAGACAATAACTTGAGCATCGAATGAGTCAGCACCCTTTGGTGGATCGTTCTTTGAGTCACCACAGACGTTACCTCTTCTAATTTCCTTAACTGAAACGTTCTTGACGTTGAAACCAACATTGTCACCTGGAACACCCTCGACTAATTGTTCGTGGTGCATTTCAACGGACTTGACTTCAGTGGTAACACCAGCTGGGGCAAAGGTAACAACCATACCGGCCTTGATAATACCGGTTTCAACTCTACCGACTGGCACAGTACCGATACCACCGATCTTGTAGACATCTTGTAATGGCAATCTCAATGGCTTTTCAGTTGGTCTGACAGGTGGTTCAATGGCATCAATGGCATCCAATAAGGTCTTACCCTTAACGACACCTGAGGCCTTGGTTTCCTTGACCCAACCCTTGTACCATGGACAGTTTGGTGAAGCGTCAATCATGTTGTCACCGTTCCAACCTGAGATTGGAACGAATGGAACAGTCTTTGGGTTGTAACCAACCTTCTTGATGAAGTTAGCGGTTTCCTTGCAAATTTCATCGAATCTTGATTCATCCCACTTGACGGAGTCCATCTTGTTGACGGCAACAATCAATTGCTTAACACCCAAGGTGTAGGCCAACAAAGCGTGTTCTCTGGTTTGACCATCCTTGGAGATACCAGCTTCAAATTCACCGATACCACCAGCAATAATCAAAATAGCACAATCAGCTTGTGAAGTACCGGTAATCATATTCTTGATGAAATCTCTGTGACCTGGAGCATCGATAACAGTAACGTGGTACTTTGGTGTTTCGAACTTCCATAAAGCGATATCAATGGTGATACCTCTTTCTCTTTCAGCCTTTAATTTGTCCAAGACCCAAGCGTACTTGAATGAACCCTTACCTAATTCGGCAGCTTCCTTTTCAAACTTTTCGATGGTTCTCTTGTCAATACCACCACACTTAAAGATTAAGTGACCGGTAGTTGTTGATTTACCTGAATCGACGTGACCAATGACGACGACGTTAACGTGCAACTTATCTTTACCCATTTTGATTAATTAATAACTGGTTTTATACTAAAGAAAAGAAGAAGAAAGTATTAACAAGTTTCTGATATTGATTGCAAGATATAGTGGTTTTATAAAAACAGGGTGAGGGAAATTTGGACACCTCAACAATCAAAATTTTCTGATTTCACTGCAGAAAATTTTTTTTCTCCTTTGCTTGCATCCTTGCGTTACCCGGCCGCAATTCAGCAAGTAAAATAGATTAGCCAGAGCGGGGCCGGGTAACTTAGTCGTTAGGGCTTTGCGGAGTGTGACTGTTTTTGTTGAGCTGAATTAGCGTAAGACGCACTACCATTTATGATGGGAGGCTGGGTGTGTGGCTAGGGTGTGGCTGGGGTTGTGGCTGGGGAGGGAGGAAGGGCGGAAGGGAGGAAAGGAGGAAAGGAGATACAATATGATTTTAGGAAAACTACTTTCTATTCTTTTTCTTTATTAGTGAGTCTGTGTACTAGCTAGCTATATGACGGTCTCCAGGACTGCCTGTACATGATCTTTTTGTAGGCAATCCCTGCAAAACAGTACACCAGTAATGCTGCAAGAAGAATAAACGCAAAGATCCACATCAAGGCCAGATTATTGGACTTGGCTGCGGTGGGACAGGCGTGGACCGTTTTGACGTCGAAGAAGTAGTCGCAGTCGTGCAAAACACCGACAAATGAGATTTGGGCCTGTGTCATGAGATCTCTGGCACACGTAAACGTCAAGATGGTGGATCTTCTCAAGCTCTCGCCGCCGGGTGTGAGTTTGCAGAAGGAGCCGTTTTCGTAGGTCAAAGTCAACTTCCTACCTCTGAAAACCGGTTTTGTGGAGAACTCTCCTATTGAGTGGATAACGTTCGACTTGTCCTTGTAGTATGCTCCGACGTTGGAAGCGTTCAGGATATCCGAAAAGTCCCCACTCTGAATCTGCGATGCTTTCAAAGGGGTCGAGCATATCCCAAGGGTGAAGTTCAGGTCGTAGTCCCATCCTCTAGCCACCCAGGGCGATACATGTCCCTCATGACCCATTGGCCCAAGTGAACTAAGGTCAAAGAACCCATTTGTAGCTGGGTTAATCGCCGTACACGGATCCAATTCGGGTATGTTTGGTAAAGGCAGTTCTGGTTCGTTTGATGTTTCATGCTTCAAACTTGCTTTGTTGGCTGTCAAAAAGTTATCGGACATATCTCTTTTGAACGAATGCACTGGAGACAAACCCAACTCATGGGGCGTATTCAAAAAAAATAGCAGCAACAGAAACAACCCGGCTAAGCATATAAGAGATCTACTGAGCATTTTCGAGCTCATTTTGAGATTATAGCTATTGATTGAAAGCATTCGCGAAAAACGATTCGAAATGGCGGTGATAATCTTGCTTTGAGTTATGTGGAGTTGTAATTGAGGAGATATACCAAATGCACATCTACTGCTCAACAACTGATTGCTGAAGCTTTTTGACGTATGATAACAACAGTAACTAATACATCTGTTTTCCTAAGCCTGGAATTTCAGCTACTTTGATTCCAATTGCACGACTTACTTAGAAACTCAAAATCTCATCTTTTTGTTGGACTATCACCGCATCTCCTACTCTACTTTTAACGCTTTGTCTTGAAGAGAGGTAGGTATTAGTCAACCACCTCTTTGCAACCAGAAGCAAACTTGTACAGTTGGAAGACGCAGACGCTATTTTTTCAATAAAAATTCCTTAGTTTGAGAAAGGGAGGCGAGCCCATTTGAGAAAATACTTATAAGGGTTTACAGCGTGTTTTCTGATTATTTTATGCTTAGTATAAAGCATTGACCAGTCGACAAATTATTGAATTGATGCTTTCAGAAAAGTCAGGCTGAGCCTATTTAGGTTTGTTGATAAAAGAATTGAGTTCATTGTAATTTGATCTGCTGATTTGGTTTGAATTTTGCAAGAGAAGCTGGTAGTTTTGGGATACTTCAGCTTCTGATTTCTCTGTAGGTATGGTAGCACTGTCAACTGCTTCTGAACAACAAGACTAATAGCACCAGTTTTGAATCCGTTTGTTTGGAATGAGCTAGCTATTCAACATTGGCCCTTTTGTCAATGCTACTGCTTCTGGCAAAAATACCCTTGCTCCTCGCCTCAAGCGGTTGATATTCGTGTATTTGTCTCATAATCTTTTTTGTTACTAGCTATCTCTGTGTATGATACACGGGATCAACGAAAATTGTCACTGAATTGACGGTATCTATCATTTCAAATATGAGTGGGGCGTCTGTATTGGTGTATCAACTGCAAAAATTTTAGGGATAATCTTTCAAAAGCTCATCTCATTAATATTAGAGTTCGGTGTCGAAATTTTCGCCACGGATATGAGTGTATTTATTATATCAGGCTATTCCAACGGGAGAGAATAACTAAATACTTCACACTATGAGTTACCGGTTGAGTTCTTGTCTCGTTGATGATACCAGCTGCCTCCAACTTCATGAAATCTATTCTCACTTAATTATCCTGCTTCTAATCTCTTTCAAGTTTTTCTTGAACGGGACCCCATTTGGTACTATTGAGAATCACACTGTTGATATCTTGTTACACTTTTTGCTTCGAGAAAGATGCTTGAAATTTTGAGGTCACCCTAAATATCAGATAGTGGAAAAAGTTATGTTCAATATCTTTGTAAGACAATTATTTCAATGTTAGTTGCTACACATGAGCTCATAGCATTACCCAAAATAGTTTGGAGGCTAAGATGAGGAAACAAATTCATAAAAGTTTTAGCTATCAGCTATAAAAAAGTCAAATCACGATCTTCTAGTCTTACAGCCCACAAAGAAAACGTAAAGCATCTTCTAGCAGACGATTGTATCAACTAATGTAAGAAGGGAGACTCCAATGATGATCCGATGGATTGCAAAAAATGAAAAACAGTCTTGTTTTCTGAGGTGAAAGACGAGGTGTAAAATTGTAACAATGCATCAAAAGCTAACTGAATGATCGATAAACCTTAATTGAGGCATCAAATCTCGAAGGAGTGGTAGATGAGAATGAAATGATATCTCGGGAAAATTAACATGTCCAAGTACGTGGACAGCTTTTTTCATTCTGATAGACCTTTCAAATAAAGGGTTTTGACTCAAAAAATGGAAATGTTACTTGTTCCACTTTGCAGGTAACTCATGAAAATTGTTTTCAAACATTTTTGGCCATCTTTCTAAAAAACTCATGATCCTCAATGGCAACATTCGATTGGCTTTCATGTAGTAAATAGGTTTCTTTTTCAGCAAATATGGCAAAAATTCATTCAGGAATGGTTTTATCACTTTTTAGAGACAAAAATGCTTTTAGAAAGAGATCAATCAGCTATCTCAGCTATGTACCTTTAGCGATTGATGATAGCCTACCGTATCTACTGGTCAAGTAAATAATGGAGCTGAAAATACCATGGGGCAGGTCTCACTACTTTACATGGTGATGAAGCGCAAAGATCCTTGTTGATTAGGCTATGTGTTCTCCATCAGTTTCAAAAATATCTGCAATATTTTATCTGCAGAAATATTCACTTCATTAAAGATATGATATGTAGATGATGATGTAACATACAATCATGATTATTCCTAAACTCATAAATGAAGCTGGCCTAAACATCATGAGGATTAATGTTTCTTAGGGCTGATTTTCAATTCAAAAAGAAGAAAGTAAAAGAATGAAACAGTATACAGTTTCTATTTTATCTCTAAAACATATAAAGTCTCACCATTGACTGAATATCAAGGAGTCAAGAGTTCATAAAGTCTAATGAAGAAAAGGTTGACTTTCTTGGATTGTCTTATTCATGAAAGCAATTGTTGGGTAAAATAAGGCAGAGAAAAGGGTTTGGAAAAAGTAACCAAATATCAAACTATTTCACTAAATTGAGCTGATCAATTGAATCCATTTCATAAAATATTCTCAAATCAACAATCTAAGTCTACTGTCTAGCTTGATTTAAGTAAAATTTTAACTTTACCTCTGTTCTACCAGTTCAAGGTGAGTGATATGCTCGTGTAAACCTTCCAATAACTATTATACACCATTGAGAAATACGAAACAGACTTGATGAAGTTCCAAGTTGATTTTTAACTTTGTATAAATCTCTATAACAGTCTCATTTTAATCAAAGTTTATTTATTTGTTCCGATGAAAAAAGAGAATATTGTTCCACATTGATATCATCATAAAAATTTTTAAACGAAGTTGGCTGGGAATATTGTCAATGAAATTTTGAAAGATGAAGTCGAGTACCCAAGTACAGTGAAGTCTTGGTGAAAATGGTGATAGTTACTCAGTTAAATAACCTCAAGAATTTCAAGAGCAATAAGACATGATGCATTTTATATAAAAAAATGCAAATGTTGTTTACAATGAGTCAGTCATACAATGAGTCAGTCATACAATGTTTATAGTCTCCATTCTTGAATCAACTCACTTGAAAATTGCTATATCTTAAGTAAAAAGATCAAGTACAATATGAGGTGAAATCAAGTACAAGGGTAAAATCCACTCAACACAGTAGTAAGTGGTCAAAATGAAATGAGACTTTATAAAAGCAACAAGAACTTAGTTTCGTCTTGAATAAGTTTTCTAAGCATAAAAAGTTGATTATACCGTTTGAAACAAGTTAATAATGTGCAACAAAACCATATGTTTGAAGGTGTAAATAAATACCTTCCTTTTATATACCCTTTGCGTGGGCAAAACTCCTACTTCTTGCTTTTTTTTTGATGACTTAAACTCACAATTAGAGTACTCGTACAGAATAGTGAATGAATTATGTCTGTACTTCACTCCATATCGTGTCTTGTTGATGAATTGGTTCGTCAATGAAATTTAATTTAAATGTAATTGTCTGGTTAACTTCAATTAAATCTCTTGCATTGATATTAATCTCGTGCTTAATTCCATGGTATTACATTACGCTTCCAAATAACAGTTTTTCAATAACAATACCTATAATATAAATTTCAATCAGTCCAATCAACAAAAACAATATGATATAAAGAGGACTAACCTCCTTTATTATATACATTATTTTATCTCCTTTTCTAGTATAACTCACATCGCTCAAATTCTTCATTAGACATTGCTAACTTCATTTCTTCCGATGATTTAATATTGTTGATTTCATCACAATCATACTAAGAATACAAGAGTATTAGAATTTGTAATATAGAAACTTAAAATATATATATTATTTGGATAATTCTATACAAGAAAACTATATTTCTTTCAATATGTTTACTTATGATTATCGTTCATAATCAATCCAGGTCATTCATATTCAGACCCGGTAATTTATAATCGTATTGTACAATTATCAACAAATCGTGTACCGATCCACTTCCCCTAATTTAACAGATATTTTTTTTGATCAGTTTCCTAACAATCTTTTCGACCTTCTCAAAAAGGGATCATATTCCACTTATGTTTTTTGATTTTCCTTCTACTAAATGATTGAGTTTGCTAGAAACTTACATTGTAGGTATAGTTATCAAGAAATATACTTCCTGCTCTATTGATTTGAAATTATTCTCGTGCTTAATTCCATAATATTATATTCTGATATTCTCAATAAGTATACCTATAATATAAATTTCTAGCTAAATCAATTATTCTTTCATCAAAAAATATATCATTCAAAAGTAAGCTATCACCCCCTTTCATTTTCTCTTCAATATTTTTACAGATCATTTTGAGTGAAATGTTTTTCGAATAGGACATCAATGTTCTCAGTTACTCTTGAATTTTTATCATCTGGAGCTTTTGTGAAGTTTATCAAATAAATTAAACATAGAACTTAGCACTCTCTCTTGAGATAAATTCTCCCTTACTTGAATATGCCACTTAAGTCCCCGAGAAAATAACTTTTGATACAAGACCTTAGTAAATATACCTGCAATCATTTCTTTTTTTCTAGGTACTTTAATTCTATCAGTTTCTCAGGGACACAGTGTATTATGAAGTGGTTTCTAAGTGTGACGTGTTTTGTCTTCTTGTAATAGGAAGGGTGATTTACCAATATTCAAACTCCCTGATTATCTCAATGGATTAAAACTTATTTTTTTGATTTTAAGAGACTAATCAAATAATTGTTTGACCATATTGCTTCATCAGCAGCTTCAGCTTCAGTCAACCCAATATGTTCCAGCTCAATAGCACTCATTGCAACAAATTTTTGCTTTCTGCTGCTCCAACTAATAGCTGTTAGAATTTGTAATATAGAACTTAATATATTATTTGGAAAAGAAAACTATACAATATTAAAGTGGGCTACAACCCCCTTTTATATTCTTTTCAATATCTTTACTTATAAAGAACATTCATAATCAATCCAGGTAATTCATATTTAGACCAGGTCATTCATAATAATATTGCAATCTACAACCATCAATGAATCGTATACCGATCAATTGTCCCTAACTCCCAAATTAACAGATCTTATTTGTGATCTGTTTTTCCCATAAATCTTCTCAATCTTCCCAATAGCATTTTCAGCATATTTGAACAAATATCCAGATTTTGAGGAGCTATCCTTTATACTTCCCAGGCAAGCTGAATCTGAATGACTAATTAAGTGAGATACACCAGTGTGTTTATAGTGCCTACCATCTGACAAATTTTTTGCGGCTTCAATATGGCATTCTCTTAAGAAAGAGTTCCAACACTGTAAAAAATATCTCTACTTGATGAAAAAGAACTTTTCCAACAATACTTCTGTATTTGGTTAGATTAGTTCTTTCTATATTTTTAGAGTCTTCTAAATTCAATTCTGCTATTGAAGGTAATAAATCAGAGTTCCATTCATCCATTTTGGTTTCTAATAGACATCATGAAGATGATCTTCCAATCTTATTTAAATCTCATCTTTATTTTGACATTCTAAGAAGATTGATGCTGATTAGGGATAGATCACGAGAAAGATCTATTAAATTAGTGGTTTGGGGATTTAACCAGTACGGGATTCGTTGATGCATAGATTATTGAGTGCAACCAGAATATGAATGAATGACCTTGATCAATTATGATTGACCGTCATATCAAACATATTGAAAAGAATATAAAAGGGGGTCGTAGCCCACTTTAATATTGTATAGTTTTATTTTATAGAATTATCCAAATAGTATAATAAGTTTCTATATTACAACTTTAACAGTATATATATATAAATGTATTTAACATACTAACTGGTAACATTTAGTGAACAATTTTAACTTTATCAGTCTCCATAAGATCTCCCTTTGGAATATTTTCAAAGTTTTTCGAGTTTATTGGATATTCGTAGTCAACATATATAATTTATGAATCAAAGCGTCCCTATCTTGAATTGATATTATTCTCGTGCTTAATTCCATATTATTATATTCTGTTACCCTAATAACTATACCTATAATATAAATTTCTAGCTAAATCAATTACTCTTTCAACTAAAATATCTAATATAAAAGTGTGCTACCACCCCCTTTTATATTCTTTTCAATATTATTGCAGATTATCATTTTATATAATCTGTTTCTCAAATAGGACATCAATCTTCTCAATTTGATATTATTCTCAACTAGGACATCATTTTAGATGATCTGTTTCCTGAATAGGATATCAATTTTCTCAGTTACCTGTAAATTTTTATCATCTGAAAATTTTGTTAAGTTTATTAAATAAACTTTAACAAACATTTAATCTCTAAACTCAACACCCTAAATTATTGGTTTGTAACTTATCAATTTTCTTATTGTTTTAAGTAGGCTTTATTGGATCTGGAAGAATATAGAAGATTGCATAGACGGCACCGTTGGGATGCTTCATATATCTTGCACAATTCTTGTCGGCTATCATCCCCTTTAGTCAACTTTTACATTCTATTTAATACAAAGATTAGCACCCGCATATATCAATCTAATTTCATTGAGTATGCTTGTTAATGAATGATACACAGATTGATTTGTTGAAAAATGCATTCGGAGAAGTGCACTATGAAAGAATGTTGAGCTTAGCGATCGAATATTTGTTAGGTTCATATATATAATATGAATTGCTTCTCATCTTCAATTGCTAATATAAAAGTGGTTCTTGAAGTTCTTGAAGAACTTCATTTAAACAACTTCTGTGTTGAAGTACTTCCAATTATCATTAGTTTACCGAAGCTTCGGTTTCTTATGGCTCCTATCTCAACATAAACTTACCTACTATAAACCGTTGTTTTCCCAAGAAGTAAATTTCCATCATTGTTCTTTTATGAGAATTATCAGATAGACTCATTTTAAATTCTGTGTCCTTTTTTTTTTTTTTTTCAGCATATACTAATTATGATTTACAGATCATATCTTTCTTTAATTCCTTTCACCTTCATCTTTCGTGACATTTTCCTATTTTCCTTTTGTATATTCGTTTTGTAATTCATGTTATATATGTCTTTGTGAAATGATTAATTAGAAGATCGATACTGAGAAAATTGATGCTCGATTTGGGAAACAGATCACAAACAAGCTCTATTAAATTGAGGTTTGGGGAAAATAAAGTGGTACAGGATTCCTGTAAGCATAATATCGTTGTACATTGCAATATGTTCATGAACGATCCTCATAATTAAACATATTGAAGAGAATATGAAAGGGGGGTTGTAGCCCACTTTTGTATTATATATAGTTTTCTTTTATACTTTTAACACTTTGCTTTCAAATGATTCATAATTAACAATTCTTATACATTATTCTCTCACTCGGCGAACCCAGTCAGTTGTCAATATATTTGCGGTATTGCTATTCAGTACTGTTACTCAGCACGAACCATGATTATAATACGAATATTGAAAAGTCCTTTGTTTTTCTGTCGAGCAGACAAAACTGTACTCCAGTGAACAGGTTTAAAGCATATTGAAGTTTATCGAAACCTATCAATAAGACGAGTGGTATCATATATCTTTATTCAGATTTAATAAAATATCAAGCTCATTTACATTAATTAATAAAAGATTTAACTAATATATCAAATAATCAACTCAACGTAAAAGTTAGCAACTAATCGTAATCTTATTGAAATCTAATGAATGATTCAACTGATACAGATAGTAAGGGAAGAGGAAGAAAAAATGTAAAAGAGGATTTTGAGCCTGTTTTATAGTATTTATTACACTTAGATGGCTGGTGAGAAGATTGATGGGAAGACAGATCACAAATAAGATCTGTTGAATTGGGGGTTAGGGGAAATTGCTCCGTACATGATTGAACATTGCAATATGATTATGAATGACCTGGTCTTGATATGAATGATCTTCATAAGTAAACAGAATGAAACGAATATAAAAGGGGGTCGTAGCCCACTTCTATATTGTGTAGTTTCCTTTTATAGAATTATCCAAATAATATAATAAGTTTCTATGTTACAAATTTTAATTGTTGGCTAACTGATATCAGCTAGCATTTGATGTGATATGAATTATGTAATTATATACCATAGAAGAGGAATATTATTGACATTAATCATATAATTCATATCAATATGTTTTATGATACTGTTGAGCGTTGAGATCGTTTATATTTGTGATCATGAAGATTAAGTATTAAAAGATCTTGAGTGATCTAAATTATGGATAAAAGTAATATTCTAGGTTGATGAGAGATATACTTATATGTTTATTGATCTGTCTAATATGGGAAGGTTTGTATTAATATGTTTCATATTGGTACGATTCATGTTTCATATTGACAAGATACATGTTTCATGTTGAGACGTTTTATATTATCATGGTACGAGTTGAAAGAATATAAAAGGGGTGTGTGTCGACCACTTATATTATTAATTTGAGAATTGTCGATGCAGATTTTATGGGTTGTTTGAAAATCTTTAATATAGGAATTGCGAAGAAAAAATCTGAAAAATATAATAGGATATTGCAGGGGATATCTTTGCTCAACCAGGTCATCCATAGTCATACCACGTCGTATTATCATATTCGGATCATTTCAAGCAAGATGTATAATTTCAAAGACCTAATTTGGCAGAGTTTATGACCCCTAACTTATAGGTGCATGTTCAAGCACTCCACCAATTTTCTGATTTATTTAACGTTGATTTTAATAATCAGCATTATTACATCTCTAGTTTTATCACTAAACACAAGTAGATGTATGTGAAATATGAGTCTTTCCTATTGAGAAAGATAACTTAAGGTCAAATCTTTAGAAGGCAAGAGTGAATGAAGAGTGAGCCTGAAAAGTTTCAAAACAAGTCGAAGGTGAAGAGCATTTGCTGCTGTTATAGTTTTTGAGTCTGTTAGACTTTACTTTTGCTTTCTTATGCAGCGGAAAACAAACTTGCTGTTGAAATTTTCTGGAATTAATACTGAGTGTTGTTCTTGTGCTTGATCAGATTCTGGCTTTTTGAATAGCTGATTTGAATAATTAAACTTTGCTAAAAGTTGTACTACTCCAATTTATTGTATTATTCGAGATAATTCTATAGATGAAAACTATATATTATTAAAGTGTGCTACGACCGATAAGAAAAGATAAGATTTAAGTGTTCAAATATGACAAACACTCATAGTAATATTCATAGTAATATTACAAAATAAATCATTTTATGCATCAACGAATCCGTGTACCGGTTCATTTCCCCTAATTCCCATGTTGAGTTTCAAGTCAAGTTTATTTCACAAAAGCTTCTGATCATAGAGATTCAAGAGTGACAACCCTAGGATGTGTTGAGCGTTAAGATCGTTTATATTCGTGATCATGAAGATTAAGTATTAAAAGATCTTGAGTGATCTAAATTATGGATAAAAGTAATATTTTGGGTTGATGAGAAATATACTTATATGTCTATTGATCTGTCTAATATGGGAAGGTTTGTATTAATATGTTTCATATTGGTGCCCCACGTGTTTTATATTGAGACGTCTTATATTATCATGGTACGAGTTGAAAGAATAAATAAGTGGTGTGTGTCGACCACTTTTATATTATTGATTTAAGAAAAGGTAATTGAAATAAGCTAGAAATTTATATTATAGGTATAGTTATTGAGTAAAACAGAATATAATAATATGGAATTAAGCACGAGAATAATATCAATTCAAGAGGATGTAAGCAAAGGCTTATTGATTTATCCAATTATGGCAATTTCTGAAATATATGCTTCATGTTGATACATTTTGAATAATAATGATGTGGCTTCGGAGAAATATAAAAGAGTATCGTAATCCAACTATAATAAAAAATTTATGGTCTTATTGAGTAGTTGATTTAGCTAGAAATTTATATTATATGCATAGTTATGAGGAGAAAACAGAATATAAAGAATGGAACTAAGCAGGAGAATAATGTTAAATCAAGACCCCAATTCAACAGATCTTTTTCGTGATCTGTATTCACATCAATCTTCTTAATCTTCTCATTAAGGGACAGATCAACATACCTTTGATTATATCTCTTTACAAACTATATTACTCTTTTTCTTAAGCTGAAGGGTGGTCACTCTTGAATTTCTATCAGGAACTAATGCTCTAACTCATATCAATTTCTTAATCAACAAAAAAATTCATTATAATGTAAATGGGATCAATTTCCTCTTTTATATCCATCCTTTCATCTCCTTTGAATTTCTGGTTAGACATTGGTGGTTCATCACTCTTGAAATCCTCTTTTATCTTTAAGTTTCTTAAAACGCAACTTTTCGAACAATAACTTTCAAGCTCTATCACATAAATCTTTTCTGAGATTTCACTAAATAGTTTCAGCACATGAAATCGATATCCTGAAATCTTGAATTTCTGTCGTCTGAACTTTGTTGAAGCTGAATCTGAATTAGTATATGCTGGAAATATAGATCATCATATATGATCAATATCATTCTTGAATTGATATTATTCTCGTGCTTAATTCCATATTATTATATTCTGTTACCCTAATAACTATACCTATAATATAAATTTCTAGCTAAATCAATTACTCTTTCAACTAAAATATCTAATATAAAAGTGTGCTACCACCCCCTTTTATATTCTTTTCAATATTATTGCAGATTATCATTTTATATAATCTGTTTCTCAAATAGGACATCAATCTTCTCAATTTGATATTATTCTCAACTAGGACATCATTTTAGATGATCTGTTTCCTGAATAGGATATCAATTTTCTCAGTTACCTGTAAATTTTTATCATCTGAAACTTTTGTTAAGTTTATTAAAGTTTATTAAATAAACTTAACAAGCATTTAATCTCTAAACTCAACACCCTCTCTTGATATAAATTTTCCTCTACTCGCATGTACCACTCAAATCTCTAAGTTTCCTGAAAGTCTTTTGATCTAATGCCTTGGTGAAAATGTCTGCAATCATTTCTTTAGTTCCAAGATATTTCAACTCTATTAGTTTTTCAAGTACACATTGTCTAATAAAGTGATATCTTAGAGTAATATGTTTTGTCTTCTTATGATATGAAGGATGGTTTGCTAATAAGATAGCTCCTTGATTATCTTCATAAATCAAAACTTGTTCTTTCATTTCTAAACCAGACTCATCAAATACCTGTTTAAGCCATATTGCTTCCTTAGCTGCTTCAGTCAATCCAATATATTCCAGCTCAGTAGTACTCATTGCAACTGATCTCTACTCCAACTGATGGCACCTCCAGCAAATTTGAACAAATATCCACATGTTGAAAAACTGTCCTTTTTACTTCCCAGCCAATCAGAATCTGAATATCCAATTAATTGTAATACCCCAGTATGTTTATAGTGTATACCATATGACATAGTTCCTTTCAAGTATCTTAATACTCTTTTAGCCGCTTTCATATGACATTCTCTTGGATCTCTAAGATACCGGGAAAGAATTCCCACACTATAAGAGATATCCAAACGACAAGTATTAGAAGCATAGAGAAGTTTTCCAACAATACTTCTATATTTTGTCAGATTAGTTATATCTATATTTTCATAGTCTTCTAAATTTAATCCTGCAATAGAATGTGATAAATCAGAGTTGCATTCATTCATTTTGGTTTCAGTTAAAATATCTTGAATGTAATCTTCCAAACTAATCTTGATCTCATTTTCATTTTGCTTTATATTGAGTCCCAAGAATTTATTGACTTTTCCCAAGTCTTTCATTTTGAATTCACTTTTGAGTACATCCTTGACACCTTCCAAATCTTTCTTGTTAGAACATGAAATGAGCAAATCGTCAACATAAAGACCAATCATTATCATTCCAGTGTTACTTTGTTTATGATATAATCCATATTCCGCATGATTTCTTTGAAAACCATTTTTCACAAGTATCAGATTTATCTTAGTATTCCACATTAAAGGAGCTTGTTTTAAGCCGTATAGACTTTTCCTCAACAACCAGACATCATCTTTATTATCTTCATCAATAAATCCTTCTGGTTGATTCATATAGATTTCTTCATCCAAATCACCATTGAGAAAAGCAGTTGTAACATCCATTTGTTCAACAAGAAGTTTGTTTTCAGCTGCAACAGCAAGCAAGAATCTAACAGATTCAAATCTTATTACAGGAGCAAATGTCTCTTGATAATCAATTCCTTCCACTTGTTTGAATCCTTGCAGAACCAATCTCGCTTTATAAAGATTTGATCCTGAGATATCTTTCTTCATAGAGAAGACCCATCTACATCCAATAGGCCTTCTATTCGTTGGAAGTTTGACTAACTTAAATGTAAAGTTTTCCTGTTGTGATTTTATTTCTTTTTCACATGCAGATCCCCAAAATGTTTTCTCTTCAGATTTCATCAGCATCTTATAATTGGTAGGAATATGATTCAATCTAGATACGGTCATGAAACAAGTAGCCAGATAGTTTATATCTTTTGAGATTTGTTTGATAACTGTTTCACCAGTATCACCAGTGTCTGCATTTGCAGCATCACTTTTTGTAAAACTTTCATCATCAGAACCACTTGTGATAAGTTTTCTCTCTTCATATGTGATCATATCATGAGATGCACCATCTGGTATGAATCTACTGGGAATTGAATCTACTGAATCTCTAAACTCAACAAAAGAAAAAGCCAACAAGAGGACTTTGTGCCTCAGAGAAAAGAAATCAAACCAAAGAAGAAGTTGAAATAAGCTTGTATCGTTCTATACAGGATGAATATTTGACATCAAAATGAGCGAATACAAATATGATCTGTTGCCATCTATTCCTGTTGAGTTTAGTTAGCAAATCTCATAGAAGTTAAAGTGATAGAAATTGAGAAGTATCGGGAACTTACGATAAGAACAATCGGGAGCTTACGCTCAATGGAACTATACTAAATTTCAAAGGTAATTAGATGATCCTAGATGTAGTATTTGCTTAGATAAAATCCCACAAGAAATGATATAAAAAGGGTATGTTTTAGCCACTTTTACATTAGCAACTGAAGATATAAAGCAATTGTTTTAGCTAAAAATTTATATTGAAGGTATAGTTATTAGAAAAGACAGAATATAGTAATATGAAGTTAAACATAACTATATCTATATCTGGTATTATTCTTACTGTTAAAACCATTTAATAGAATCTCAATGAAGATTTATGTGATATAATGGTTAACAGTAGTGTTAAAATTTGTGATCTAGAAACTCATTATATTATTTGGATCATTCACCATAATATTGCCATGTACAATCATATTATGCATCAACGAATAAATTTTATCAATTAATTTCGCCTAACCCCATTTAACAGATATTTTTCATGATTTGCTTTCCCATAAATCTTCTCAATTTTTTCAGCTACTGAATTTAGAAAGCAATGTCCAATGAGGCAGTGATGTAAATTATTGACAAAGGGGGGTAAAAGAATATAACAGGGAATGTTGATCACATTTATATTATATTGTTTTTTTGTTGAATAGATCATTGATATAAGCTAGGAGAAAGTTAATTATCAAAAGGATAGCTTTTCAATTAAGCAGAAGAGAATATGAAGTTATGCACGAGAAACACATTAATTCCAGAATAATCATACTATAATGTAAAGTTTTGACAACCATCCATGTATTAACAAGTTCTGTATCAGTTACTCTCTGTTAAAACAATCCTCTCTCTCCTCCCATATTTTCACTTTAATGCTGGAAGATGATGTAAGGAAAGTTTAATGAGGGATTTGAGTATTTTTATCTATAACTGAAAAAAAATAAAAAGTACGTTGCTTCAGTTTACATCATCAATTTCTATTGAAAAGATCAAATCACATCATCTATAAATCTAAGTTATAGGCATAGTTACCGTTATTAAGTGATCGTCAATTGATATGTAAGCCTCAGCTTAGACTTGGGTAAAATCAAATACTTATTTCTCTTTGAGCAACTGTATTGACTTCGCAAACGATACATTATAAGAATGACCTTTGTTAAAATTGATGAGACAAAATAAAAAAAACAAATATCGGATTTATTCGGAAGGTGTTGCAGCTGTTTATGGATGTCATGGCACGATATTGAAAAGTCTTCTGGTATTGGATAAGTCGCTCAAAAGGAATCAAAAATGAGATGTATACAGCATTAAAATAGATCAAATCCTTGAGTAAATAAACGCTCAAGCTGTCAGATGTTCCAAACTTCTGAAATTTGTTGGATGTTGAACTTGGCAAAGAACTGACATCGACAAATCTTGATAGATTGAAACATGTTTGTAAATCATACTATAATCATCTTTTTCCGAAAAAACAGTACAAAAAAATTATTGTATCAAAAAAGGGGGTTACCAGAAAATGTTCAGGGGCTAAATATGGATGGTTTTTATTGAAAATTATCGATGATTCAAACAGTATCGTAAATAGGAGCATTTTATAACTAAATTAGATGCTTATTGCTATATTTTTAAAGAAGAGAAATGAAAATGTTGTTGATGAAGAAAATACAAAGAATGTGGTAAGCTTATTCTTGAAGATTCATTTGTCAAACAAAGGTTTATGTTTTTACTCTTATTGTTTCGAGTATTGACATTTATACACGGTATAATGCAGAACAATTTTTGGGAGATAAAGTGCAATTCAACACCCTTCATGTGATTCTTACAAGGCTCGTTCTATTTGCTTGAAAAATATTTTCTCTAAAATATTTGCTTGGCCTGCTTGAACTGGGCCAAAATCATTTGCGAGTGAAAACTCAAATTTTCAATTAGTTTTCTGCTATTTGATTTATTATTAGTCCATCTTAGTTCCAAATCAAATAAATTCATGGACGAGTTTGGAAGTCTAGCACCCTTGAATATAGCTGATTACATTCTTTAACGCAAAACATGGTGAAGTGCATTGGATACTGCTGTCTTAAAGCCCATACTAGCAATCAATATATGACTTGCCCTACTCACACCTTGTGCGACGATGTGATTTATGATTAGCATCCTGAAATTGAAAAAAAATTATATGTGGTGTAAAGATGCAGACTCATCTATCAGGCAATGATGTGCAGAGGCAATCCAATCAGTCATCCCAGAAAGAATCTGATACTATCAAAAGTTAGCGTGATGGATTGATAAAAGAAAAATTCAAAATAAGCAAAGGTTTCACTCTCGATGGCATGTCTTTGACTTAAGACCTGTATGAAAATCTTTTGATATAGTTAATCAACAAAACATACGACTGGATAATCTTTTTGAGAGCAGAATCACTTATGTTCACATCCATATTCTCGTTCACTCTTAGCTTAACCCGATCTTTTTAACACCGACACTTCCCTGTTTCCAGCTCTTATTCATCTGATATCGCATCTGTAACCTGTTGATGACAGTTGGTTTTATAGCTTCACGTACGGCCTCAACATAAGTAGTTCAATTTCAAAGTATTTGAGTTGAGTCTCAAGTGACTGTGTTTCCATATAAAACTCATAAATTTATCTTAATCTACAGTGTCACTAAATTAAGACCAAAAGTTGGTCCTGAATCAAAGTCGTGTACAAATATCTATTGTCGTGTCGCGTCGATTGAAAAAATCTTGTTTGTTTACTTTTCATGATTTAATGGTAGCATTTAGTGTGTCTCAAGACTTTGAATAGAGCCAAAGCTGGAGCGTTAGTGATTCGCAGAATGTCTCTCTCCCAAATAATACAAGGTTCTGAGTACATAAATGAGAGGTTGGTTGAAAAGGGCTACTTCAAACCTGATGATTTATGTCAAAAACTACTATTCACATCTCTAGATTTATCAGCGTTATTGGAGATCGATGATGCCCAAAAATTGCCTGAAGTCACATCTCCCATGCTTGAAAATGACAAAAATATTATCAACATATTTTACGAGCTAATAAATAAATTAGAGAAGACCAAGTCATTAAATGAAAGTTCAATCAAACAGTATACCAATCAGCAGAATGAGATCACAAGATTGAATAAACAAAATAATTTTATTCAGGCAAAGCTAACAGTAATGGAAAATCAGCTACTGTTTAAAGATCTGGAAATTTTAAGATTAAGGAACTCATTGAAGTTTGAAAAAGATGAAAAGCTAAACCTCAAGAAGGAAAGAAACCAGCTGAAAGGCATGATCGAAAGCGTCAAAGACAAGTCAAAAATGGAGCTAAGAAAAAAAGACATATTAATAGATCTGTTGAAAGATAAGTTAATTATGAAAATGAATTTTCGCTCATCAGTTTTATCATCGTCGCATCTTGAACTTTCAAATATCACTTATAAGCAGCGTGAGGAGCAACCTTCAACAACCCTCGGGCCTCCATCTCGCATCATATCACAGTCAACAACGACCAGAAACTCAAAATCAGTTATCGATTTAGAAACAAAAAAGTTACTAGAAAGCTCGTCGAACCTTATTTATGATCTATGCAATAATAATGAACGTAATTGTCAGTTTTTGAAAACTTTAGAACTTTATTTTGAACAACTTTATCAAGTTTTGAAGCCAAAACTTCAACCATTCTTAAAAAAGGACTCAAAAATTATTGTTGAATACCTACCGACAGTTGCTGATTTTGTACAAGAGTTTGAAGAGAATTTGAAAAATTCAAAGAGTTTCAATAACTTGGATTTGAACGCTTCAATTCAAAAGATGTCTAATTTCAACGACTTACAAGCTAAATTTTTGGAGAAGTTGCACAATCTTTACCAGTTGATAACATCAGAAGATAAAATTCAAGATAGTGAGTTGAAAATGCAAAGTGATTCTGCTTCTGAAGATTTTTACAAGGTTGAACTTGAGAACCTGAACAGAGAAATTGATAACTTGAAGGAAAGTTGGAAAAGGGCAATCGATAATAGCGAAAAGTGGAAAAATTTATATAAAAGCTCAACCAATGATGTAACAACTAATCAAACAGCTTTCTCTCTTAATGCAAAGAATGCGTGATTATTAACTTCATTTTTGGGTGCTAGTTTCAATATCTAAGTAGGATTATTGGATGTTTAATTTGGTTTAGGGTTTTTGGCGTTGTTGGTTGAAGGAATTTTTTGATATTTTGGCTTTTCTTTATTGACTCAATAGAACACATTTTGATTTTTGAAATTATTGGAAACAGAAAGCGCAAGCATTGGAGGGAACATCAAACACTATTTAAGTCGTTGGCGGTGAACATGCTGCTTGTGTTACCTTCACTTGGTGGAACGATCATATTGAAATCTCCATTTTCATCCTGTTCAAAAGCATTGTATACATCAGTTCTGAAAGAAGAATCAACTGTTGTTACCACTAATTGCTGTTCAGTTGAAGCTTGAATCACTGTGCTTTCTAATGAAACAACTTCTATTGGAAAACACTTCAAAATTTCAAGGTCATTAACATTTTTTTGAAATAAATGCTTCATTGGTAACGAACCTGACAAGACCCTTGATGGGCTTGAAGTTTTCAGTGATGCGAAGTTATTTGCCGCTTCTAAGGTTGATGAGTTTGAAAGCAAGTCAGTTTTAGAAAATACTTTCAAAGATGATCCCTTCATTTCCAAATACGAGTCCAACAATATCCCTTGGCCCATAATTATCTGATCATCTTCATCCGAATCGTGAGAGTTACTGTTAGATATTTGCAAAAGTCTTACCAACCTAACCAAATCTCCTGTTGATAAACTCATCTCCCTTTCATTCTTGGAAATATAAGGTTTTACCGCAACCACTATTGAGCCTACTGTTATCAAATGATCGCTATAACAGTCCTTTACCGAGAACAACTCATTGTGCAAAAAGGAAACGACTTTGTTCAATCTTAAAGTTCTGGAATTATAGATATCTGAAATCAGGTTGGTAGAGTTTGTCGATCGCAGTCTATCGTTTGGGTCAAACAACGACTCTTCGTCATATGTTTCAACAATGTTTCTTTTCGCACTTCCACTTTTTGAAACTTCACTCAAATGACATTTCCCAACACTCCTTTTCAGTCTTACTCTCAAATGCCTTGATTCGTCGATTTCTAATTCGAAGAAATAGAGCCAGCAAAAGAAGAAGGATAAAACGATTAAAAGGATAAAACCGATTATGGCACCCACAATAGCACCAATTATTTGATTGTCAGACATTTACCAAATTCAAATGATGATTGAAAAGATTTAAAAAGATGTGTCAATCGATTCTATTTTGTTGTGATGAATCAAGTTAATATAACACATCCCATTTTTTTGAAGGGGTTACATTTTTGAATTTGCTTATATATTGTAAACGCACTCTCAACTTGAAAACATCTAATCAAAGGAAATAAGAGTAGAGAAGAATTTATAGCTGATGAGAACAAAACTTAATTAGAGTTTGGTGCCCATATTGACATGAACACCTTTGATCTGGGTATAAGTTTTAATACCGTCTTCGCCTAACTCTCTTCCAACACCGCTCATCTTAACACCACCAAATGGAACATGAACATCTTCATCGTTTGACGAATTGATATAACACATCCCTGCTTCCAATTCATCAGCCATAATATGAGCTCTCTCGATATCCTTTGTGAAAACCATAGCAGCCAACCCATAAGTAGAATCATTGGCTTTTTCGATGACTTCCTCTTGAGTGGAAAACTTAGAAACAGCAACAACAGGACCAAAAATTTCTTCTTTGACAATAGTCATGTCTTGTGTACAATCGGCAAAAATTGTCAGAGGAATGTAGAAACCCTTATCAAATGAGACGGGTTCGTCACCTAAAATCACTCTTGCCCCCTCTTCTTTACCAATTTTGATATAATCATTGATACGATCATATTGAACTTTACTGATGACTGGACCCATTTCTGAAGTCTCATCAAATGGAGCCTTCAAAACGTACTTTGATTCCGTAAATTCCTTGAATTTGACCAAAAAGGTCTCATATATTGAATCCTGGACATAAATTCTGCTATTTGATGTACAATTCTGACCACTGTTGTAAAAAATACCAAATGCAGCCCACTTTACACATTCATCAAGATCTGCATCTTCAAAAACAATAAGGGGTGATTTACCTCCACATTCTAAGGTAACTGCTTTCAAATTCGAAGAAGCCAAAGACTGAATAATCCCACCAACTTTTGTTGAGCCTGTAAAAGCAACTTTATTGATCAATGGATGAGAAGCGATAGCAGAACCTGCAACAGGGCCGTAACCTGAAATGATGTTAACGACACCAGGTGGAAAGCCAGCTTCTTCGACTAATGTAGCAAACAACAACAATGAAAGTGGAGTATTTTCAGCAGACTTGATAATGATACAGTTACCGGCGGCCAAGGCAGGAGCAATTTTCCAACCACTCATACTCAACGGATAATTCCAAGGAACAATTTGCCCAACAACACCGTAAGGCTCAGGAGCGGTATAAGCAAACTTGGTTGCATTGATTCTTACATAGTTTCCATGATTCTTGTCACACCACCCAGCACAATACCTCAAATACTCTACTACACCATCAATATCAGCCTTTGCATTGTTTTCGAATGGTTTACCTGTGTCCAAAGCTTCAACAGCCGCTAACAATTCGGCATTTTTCTCCGTCAAGTCAGCTAATTTTTTGATATATTCAGCTTTCTCTGAATTGGAAACCTTCTTCCACAACTTGAAAGCAGCCTTGGCTGCTTTAGCTGCATCATCAACATCAGCTTCGCCAGCTGCATAGACTGCAGTGATTGGCTCTTCTGTTGCCGGATTTATGGTTTTAATGGTTGTATCTGATTTTCTCCATTGGCCATTTATATATAAACCAAGTGGTTGTTTGTAAATTACACCCGTTGGTAAGGTGATCTCTTCGAATAAGTCTGACATGGAATCTGAAATGACTTATTGAGAATGAAGTAGACTTTCCATTGCTATTTGTTGATGGGAGATGGTGCACTGTCCAATATTTATATAAAATCGTTTTTGGGGATTAACTTACCTAAAATGGTTGGTTATCTTTGATCTCGAATTCCGCCAAAATGATAGTGTACGTATTCTCAAATTCTCGGGTATACCATCCCTACTACCTATCGTTACCAACATTCCACTTTAAAATAACAGCTGTTAACTCAAATAGAGTGAATACCTCCAAGTTTGCCAAGATTGATTTCATTACTTCAAAATAGAATACAACAATAATGAAGTAAGCTACGGAGTTTCGAAACTCAAGTTAAAATATCTACATGTCAAGTCTGCTTTGGTAACTAACATCAACTTATTTGGCCTTGTAGTTCAACAAAAGTTTACACATTATCTGACGGTAACGTTATCCCAGCATTGGGCCTTGGTACATGGAGAGCAAACAAAAACGAAGCATTTATCTCATGCCTTGCTGCCATTGAGGCTGGTTATAGACATATAGACACTGCCCACTGCTATCGTAATGAGATAGAAGTGGGAGAGGCCATTAAGTCATCCAAAATTCCTAGAGATGAACTATTCGTGACAACAAAGTTGTGGTGTACTGATCACTCAGATCCTCTTGTGGGTTTGGAAAAATCTTTGAAAGAGCGTAAGTCTGTTCTTGAAAGCAAAACTTGTAACTTTTGATAGTTTTACTAACAACCATGGTGTAGTCAACTTGGAATATGTTGATTTATTTTTGATGCATTGGCCAGTTGCATTGACGTCAAAAGGTAATGATCCGTTTTTTCCAACTAAAGAAGATGGTTCTAGAGACCGTCTTGAAGACTGGGATTTCGTCAAAACCTACGAGTTGATGCAGAAATTATTAGACACTGGAAAGGTCAAATCAATTGGTGTCTCCAATTTCTCAATCAAAAACTTGAAAACGTTGTTGAGTGCAGAGACAACAAAGATCAAACCAGTTGTCAATCAAGTTGAATGTCATCCTTACTTACCACAACACAAATTAAAACAATTTTGCGAAGAGAATGATATCTTATTAGAAGCGTATTCGCCATTAGGATCAATAGGATCTCCGTTATTCAAGGATGAGACTTTAATCCGAATTGCATCGAAATATAACCTGTCAACAGCTACAATCATGATTTCATGGGCAATTTGGAGAGGTACTGTCGTCTTACCAAAATCAGTCAATCCAGAAAGGGTTCAAAGCAATTTGAGAATTGTCGACTTGACCCATGAAGATGGTAAAACAATTGAAGCAATCGCAGAGTCGAGGGGTGGTCCGACTAGGTTCATCAATCCAGACTTTGGTGTTGTCGTATTTAACGATGACGAGTGATTTCTCAGTGATGTCTTTATTTTCAAGAAAAAAAAAAAAAAAAAAAACATTTTGTTTATACTTTCTTTACCTTCAGACAGTCTCTCTTCATTTCTTTTCTTTTCTATGGTAATTGAATTTTGTTTTCTCGGTGGGGTACTAATTTGTTGAAAAGTAAACTCGAGAAGAATCTACCTGTGCGAGGGAGGGTACAATTATCGGCTTGCCGCTTTTTTGGTAACGAGGAACCTCTCCATACCCAAGAAGTGAGTAGCTTCATTTAATCTCTAGTAGTCATATTATTACATGGACAATTTGGTGGTTTTTTGCCAACAGTTACTCATGGTTGAGTTCTTGTTGAAACGTTAAAGCAAGTGTTTCCATATCAGGTGACTCCACTTTTCATAGGACCAACATTAAAGACATGCAAAGGTTTTCATACTCGCAGCTCAAATAAAAATTTGAGAAAGCCCTAGCCCTAGGCTTGATCGAGATATAACGTTGCCACGGCTTACAGTATTCTCAAAAGTAGAAATATGCTGTCTTTTTGAAGAGGAGTATTGTTACAGCAGCTTACTCGTAATTTTTACAGGAATACACTCTTACCATTCCTCATAAAATTCTAGTGCAACTAACTCTGAAGTAGGTGGTGAGTCGTCAAGTCTGCGTGCGGCCTTTGTTTCAATCGCCGCTTGGCATAACAAGCCTTTGCAGAATGAGATGGCGATGGCCTTTCCCTTATTCTTTCTTTTAGTAAAACCTCAATCCTATAGTTTCACGTTTCAATTTCTAAATTTACCCAACAAAAAGTTGTATCTTTATTCGCCTTCTAATATCAGTAGACATTTTTGTATTAAGTCAGATCATTTACAGTTAATACCAGAAGAGGCATATTTAGGTTTGGTATACCGGGGGCTTGGAAAAAAAAAGTTCTCTAGACGCACCTTCTCACCAGCCAGTCAGCCAGGCTATCTGTGCTCTCATCTCGAGTTTCCTGTCCTGAACCCTTTGCTTTTATTTTCCCTTTTGAGTGTTACCCAACATTTTGTGGTAAGAGGATGAAGAGGTAAAAATTTTCACTGAGAACACTAACAACGGAATTAAAGTAGGTTTATGTACGCCAGTTGATGTAGATTGATGCTGTCTTGAAAAATCAAATTGGTTATATAAAAGGATATAAGAGGATGGGTCTCAAAGTTTAAAGATCAAGCTCTTCAGCTAATTGACAATTCTGAAACGAAAGCCAACAATGTCAGTCAATACAACAAGCATTAATGCAACAGCTCAGGCCTTACTCCAAGAGGAACAATTGATTGAAACTCTTCTCACCCAAGTGACATTAGCCACAGATGGTGCAGCAAGTGGTACTGGTTTATTGAAGTTACTCAAATTAGCCAAAAAGGGATTATCAGCTTATGGCATAACTGAAATACCAGATGCATTGACAGAATACGTATCTGGCATTCAATTGTCCATCTTTGGTTCTTTCCCAGACCATAAGGATATCGCTCCAAGTGCTATTTTTACAGCAATTTTCCTGATTTTCTTCCTTGCTCATTCATATATTTTCATCAAAAACTATCTCAGAGGTCATTATTTCTGGTTATCAGCTGGTTTTGCATTTTACTCAGTCTTAAGATTCCTTGGGTTCGCATTAAGAATTGTTTGGGCTAAGGATATATTGAATCTTCATCCTGGTTTGGCATCCGGTGTTTTGATTGTCTTGCCATCAATCTTCTTGGCTTCTTTCAATTTGGTTTTAGCGCAAAGAATTTTCACGTGGAGACATCCTGTTTTTGGTTCCATGAAGTTGTTTTGGGCTTTGATGCTTGTCATCTACTCTATTGTCGTTTCTTTGGTTATTATGACAATTGTCGCAGTATTGGTTCCATATTTGTATTTCCTTTCACAAGACCACTATGATATGTGCAAAGATGTTGTCAAATTTACTTCAGTTTTCGTTGTTCTCTACTCAGTCGTCTCATTAATCTTGATTTTTGGATCCTACTTCATCAAGCAAACAAAGGCAACTACAGTCTATCAACCATACTGGATTCAAAGCTTCTCACCATTTTACTTTGTTGAACCAAAGGCAACTCAAAATGCCGAGCAACAGTTTGTCAATTCAGAACCAGAATCAAAAGAAGCTACAAGAATTATTGCTTCATCGACCCATTACTGTAACTCAGTTCAACATAAGTCAAGTTCAGATTTGAACACCCAGAACTTGACTCATACTTTCAGTATGTTATTGGTTACATTGTCCACTATTTTCATTTTGATTGGTGCCATATTCAGATGCGTTAGTGTTTTCTTAGATATGACCTATGCCACTGAATCTTGGATCTTCAAACCTGTCGTTATGTACGTTCTTTATGGTGCTTTGGAGACAATTGTTAATGTGTTGTATTTGGTTGGTAGAATCGACTTGAGATTCTATAGACCAGACAAATTACCAAAGTCGATTCGCAAAGCCGCAGGAAATGATGTTGAAACCTCAATCGAATCATCTACTTCAAATGAAAAGTTTCCAGAAAGCAACGAATCATTAGACAACACAACCACTGTCTGATCTTGTTTTGATGACTTAGGTCAAAAACTTTCAACTTTAATGTTTTCGCTTCCCTTTTTATCAAAATTTTATCCAATGAGCTGCTTAATAACTAATAATTTTTCTTTTTATAACTTGATCATAGCTCTCTTACGAATACCAAATTTGCCATGTATGTGTAGAGCTGCAAAAGCAACAGCTCAAATGTGTAAATTTACAAACTAACCACCCGCTAAAATGTTAAGCATTTTGCTTGCCGCAAAAAAATACAACAAACTTTAAGACATCTTACTCAGTTCCTGATTTGAGATAAACTTGGATTTAAGTACAACTCATAGTCCATAAATCATGCAAGCCCTGCCAAATTCATTTGAACCACAAAGAGGTTATGTGTTTGAGTATGCTCCCAGATTAACAGCATTCGAATTTGAAAACCAATTAACTGCATCACAGTCTAAAAATGTTGTATTATTCATCGGCGGATTGACCGATGGTTTATTAACGGTACCATATTTGGCATCCTTAGCTCAAAAATGTGATTCAATTGGTTGGTCGCTTGTACAAATTCTATTTAGTTCCTCATACACTGGATGGGGGACTGGATCGTTGAAGAGAGACACCGATGAGATTTCAAAATTGGTTCAATACTTGAGATCTGACAAAGGTGGAAGTAGAGAAAAGATTGTCTTATTTGGCCATTCAACCGGATGTCAGGACACAGTGCAGTACTTAACAAAGTTCGAAATCACATCACCTGGCATGGAAGTAGACGGAGGTGTCCTTCAGGCGAGTGTTTCTGATAGAGAGGCAATTAGTGGGGCTCTTTCGGTGAATGATAAGCTGAAACTCGATGCGTACGCTAAAAGTTTGATAAGAGAAGGTAAAAGTGAAGAGGTCTTACCTTCCAAATTTTCAAAAGCGTTCTTGAACTCTCCAATCAGTGCATATCGTTGGATTTCTCTCTCTGAGAAGGAAGGTGATGATGATTTTTTCTCCTCAGATCTATCAGTTGAGTACCTAAAGGGCATATTTGGTAAGATCAACAAGCCTTTGTTGGTTTTGTACTCAGAATGCGATGAGTTTGTACCAGATTTTGTAGACAAGCAAGCTTTATTTAACAAGTGGAAATCAGTCGTTGATCAGAAGTTTTGGTCAAGTCACTCGAAAATCGTTCCAGGTGCGAAGCATGCTGTTATTCCAACAACAACACCGGAATCATTGTCGTCTGTTCTTGAGTCTTCTGCTCGCTTTTTGACCGATTTGATTTGAGGTGTGTGGCCTAAATACCATTGAAAAACTATGGTGAGATATTTATGAACAATGATTGCTGTTCAAGTCAGTCTCAAACTTTTTGGAATGTGGCATTTCAGTAAAAGAAAATTCTGTTGTGGTGGTTCAGCCTACAATGAACTTCAAATATCAAGAATCTTGTTAGCATAAATCGTAACTCTCTCCACTTTAGTTGTGAGTGTACCCACTCCAATTCTGATAAATCACTCATATTTATACAACTAATATAACAAATCGAAAACTACGGCTTGAATAGCTCTAGAAAAAAGTTGGTTTCAAAAAGAATCGGAACCAGATTGTTGAAGATGCTACCGCTACTGACATCATTTGCTGGAATGTAAAATCAAGCAAATAAAGAGAATAAAATAAAGGGGTAAGGAGATCTTGTATCAAGCAACATTTAACCTGCATTTTGTCTTCAGAACGCGACATTTCAATGATTAAAAAGTTCGGAGTACAATAACTGTGCACTTGAAATGTTTGAGCTCAATATATTCCTGCGAAATAGGGTCATTACTATACAATCGCTCTTGCTTTGATTCGTATCATTATTAGTCGAGTGAAGAAACATCTGTTAAAGGTCGTGTGATAATTATGAAATTTATTAACCGTCTTTGATTGGGTCTGAAAGTTGAATAGAAAAAATTCAAGATCACAATACAAATAGATACTTTCAAATTCTTTTGAGAGATTAGTCCAAGAGTCTTGAAGCAGTAGACTTATCAGTTAATATTCCTGATACACGCAATAATGGGTTCAACCACTTCAAAACCACAAGAAACAAGAGCATTTATTCCACAAACACCACTTGAGTTTAGCTCTTCATTACTATCGCAATTGGACTCAACAACTGAGGTGAGTAGAGCTTATAATAATCAAAAGTAGACATATTTTGTTGATGTTGCTTGACTTTGTTTACTAACTCAAAACACTTTTTTTCTTATTGCAGTCAGACTATACACGTTCACAATATGCAGAAACATATATTCAACAAAGGGTTAATGAAGAGTTGAAACAACTACAAAGACAAGCATTGGAAAATTTGGAAAAATCATTAGATTCTTCTTCTTCAACAGAACCAGAAAACGGAGCTGTGTCCGTCTCAACGATCAATGAAAAGTTAAACGCTATCAACAAGAAATTGGAGATTGTCAATGACTTGAAACCCAAATTAAGTGATGAATTACTCAGTGCCAAATCAAATGTTATAAACTGTTTGAAGGATAACAAGGGAAAGCCTTTAAACTGTTGGGATGAAGTAGAATCTTTCAAAAAGTTAGTTGGTGCATTATAGGGGAAGTGCATTGTATAGTATATTCTATTCTTACAAAATTTATCAAAAATGTTTGTCGTCTTAATAAAAGTGATTATTTTTCAAAAAATGTAGAAAGTTGAAAAAGATGAAATGAAGAAATTATGAAGTATGATCTGATCAGCCAATTCTTGTCTCTACTCTCGAAAAGCACGTTTTGATATTCAACGGATGAAACAATTGATGTCTTGATAAGGAGTTAAACTGTTTCGAAAAAGAACTTCTATTTATAAGAGCAAAAAGATCAAAAAGATCAACTAATCTCACTCAAGTCCCACTCCTTTATATAATAAAATCAAAGCACTGTCACTTTCACCACCACCTGACAATTGCTCAACTCTATCCCTGTTGACTATGGAGACTTTATCATCGTTAAACATCCACCAATTTTCTCCGCTTAAATCTTTATCATCCTTGACAAAAGATTGGTAATGACCAGAATCTGCAGATGCACCTTTATGGGTAATAATTGCCTTCAAATCGTACAAAGATGATGGATTCTCGCCAGTAGATGGGTCAAAATCATGAGGAAAGGCTTCTGAGAACTTTTGTGACCATTTTGTGCGTAATTTCACCAATTCCAGATCTTGTTCTTCCAACTGAGCTCTCGACCTGTTGGCATTTGCGTAGGTTTTTGATTTTTTGAAAGCGCGACCTTCATCTTCATTTGTCTTCTCAATTTCGTGAATTTTGTCTCTGGCTTCACATTTTGATTGCTTGATATCATCATCCAACAAGTCGGCTAAGTCCAACTGGAATGGGAACTGGACTTTTCTCAAAATTTTGGCCTTCTTGCCTGTATCTCTTTTCCAGAAAAATCTCACGAAATGGACAGTCAAATATTTTGGTAGTCTAACAATTTTTCTGCTGATTTCGTAATTGGCATTTCTGCCTAATAACTCATTATTTTTTTCTATTTCTTCCTTTAAATTAGAAATCAATCCATCCTTAAGGAAATTTGTTGTCCCTGATATATGACAACTCAACTTGGAGGACTCTTCAAACGAATAACTCGGAACCTCGTCAGTTTCTAGGCATTTCGTGGAAATCTTAAATTCGAGCTTAAAGAAATTGTTCAATTGAGGAAACTGAGACAAAACCAATGACAAGATTTGAGAGAAAGCTTCTTCTGCATCTTGTTGTTTGTAAAACCCTTCTGGGGAAGTTTCAGCAAATTGGGGAAAATTTAATCTCAAAATCGACAAAAAGTTCAAGGGTATTACAGCTTCTCCTGTCTCCTTCTTGGACAATTTCTCAAATAATTGCTTCATGAAAAAAACAAAGTTTTCTTGCTGGGATCCATTATGTTTGTCAAAATTTCCCAAACTGTCATTAAGTTCTTTGACTGTGAATAATGATTGCAACGAACTGTTCAAATAACAAGTATTACCAAGATTCTTCAATCCTAAAGGTTCCGATTTCGACACTTCAACATCCTCCTCATCTTGTTTGAACACAATTGGATTTGTTGGCTTCTGAAGTAATTGTGAGTCTGGTGTACCAAGAACCATAACTGTTTGATTTGGTTTGAAACTGTATGAGCGCATATCAGCATCATCCTTCAATTGGCCACCTTTCAAAAGAACCTTTTGTCTCTCAGGTGGAACATTTGTCAAAGAGTATACTTGCAACTTGAAAACTGATCCTGGTTCACTCAAATCGACCTCAAGGTCATAAACCTTACCGGCATGTTTGATTTTAACTACGCATGAAGACAAATAAAAGTTCAGTCAGTAAATGTACAAGTATATCATGGTGGAAAAGGGCATCATTTTCAATTCGACTTACCTAAAACAGTTGACATTTTATTTCAATTTGATACTTGCTGTTCTCAATAATATTGTAAACTGTAATTCATTTTGAAAGTGTCTGATAAATCATGTTCCTTTGTAATTATCAAAAGCTCAACCCAGTTAGGGTGGCAAGACTGTTTTGATTACTTAATCATGATATTATTATGATTACTTGCACTACCAGTTTTCTGTTATCCCCAATCTTCTATTTTTGTTTCATCTATCAATTGATTGATCGAATAACCCTTGCAAGAACCTTATGTCAAGTTAAAGCCATCTTATGATTTTATAATATAAAAACAACGTCAATTTCTATTGATTGAGGGCAGCGGTAAAAATAGAATGTAATAAACGGTCATGACACTTGTCGACTTTTCGTGAACACTTACCTGTTAAATTCACTTCTGCTTCTAGCATTTCATAAAAACAGATTGTAAGTTGACGAATCAAAATTCTTTTTCTCTTTTTGGGGTTTCCCTTGTGGTTTATGTGCTTCTCTTGTTCCGGGTACAATGAAACAAATGCATTGCTTTGACCTGAGATTGATCCTATTGGACAACAGTCAAACATCTTTCACTTGATCGGTCGCTAAACACCTCTACTCGGAAAACTGTACATTCTCAGCCTTCTTTCTATCAAACTGAATCCAAGTCCCAGGTAAGCTAAAAAGTGAATGTAGTTAGTCCAGAAAGAAAGGTTATCGGTGTTGTCGGTGTTTGAAAGCCTTGCGCATAGCAAAAAAAGACTTCAATAGTCACATGGGCCAATAGACTATCAGGTTACTTTGCAGAGAAGTGTTAGCAAACAGGCAACGCGACTAGGTTAGACAACCGGTTGATTTGGCCAAGGTGAATCATTTTACAAGATGTCAGTGGGATAGTAGAAAGTTTTTTTGGAAAGTTTTTACAATGTATATAAAGTGAGTAGAAGAGCATTTTTAATGCTTCGTTTTTCTGAAGTAGCTCAATTTTCCAGTCGAACTGAAGAAATATAAAATGAAACTGTCATTCTTATCCTGTGTCCTGATTGCCGCTTCAGTTGTTTCAGTTGAGGCCAAAGCCATTCCTTATGCTAGTCCTGAGGCCTTTGCCCAAGCATATGCCGAGGCCGAAGCTGAAGCTCTTGATCATGGTTCAACATTTTCCCAAACCATGGGTGAGATCACATTCTTATACCCAACTGCAAGAGAATGGTCAGAAGATACTGAGCTTGATTCTCCATGCGGTTCGAATGCTGGAGTTCAAAATAGAACCGAACAGTCCTTAGATGACGGTTTCGTCTCATTGGTAGCCAAGTCACACTCAGCTTGGTCAGTCTCATTGAAGATCTCATACAACGATGATCCGCAGTCAAATGACGACTTTGATGAATGGGCAAACGGTAATCTCACAACCCAGATTGATATCGGTCACACCTGTTATTACTTGCCAGATCAACCATCATCAGTTGAATCAGGACTGAATGCCACTATTCAATTGGAGTACATGGCTATCGACGATGGTGCTAATGTCACTCACTACGCCTGTGCTGATATCACCTTTGTTGAAAAATCTGTTTTCGATACCACATCATATGCATTATCGTGCTTCAATGCTACCGACAACAGTTACTACTCAGAATCAGACTTTGAGGTATCAACTGCCTCTGTCACTGGTGCAATCACCTCTCTGTCGAAGACATCAACAACAACATCAGCATCAACAACAACAACCTCAAAAGCCTCATCTTCATCATCTTCAACCTCATCTTCAACCTCATCCTCATCCTCATCCTCATCCACCTCCTCATCATCTCAAGGCGGTGCCAACATTGTCAACGCTGCATCAGTTTTTGGCGCTTTAGGTGCTGCAGTCGTTGCTCTTGCTAACATTCTTTAAGTGTATATCGATTAGATAAGAAAGAACAGTTTGCTTTTTGTAATCAGTGCGGTTCATCAGTATCTTTTGACCGTTGATTGTGTATTTACCGAAAAAATGTCAATCCGCTTGAATCAAGAAAATAGACGCTGTTGATCAACAAGAAAATAGATTTGAATTATAAGTATAAATCCCCAATAAAATCTTGTGACATTAAGTCTCAGTTTGTTTGAAGTAAAAAGAAAGTAACCAAATCTCATCATAATGGTTGGGAAGATCGTTCTCTGTTCTATTAGATAATAAATTATGGTTCCAGCACAACTATTGATTTCAGGTAAAAATTTGACTCAAGATTATATACTCTCCAGATTGATTATATCTGTTCTATACTTGATATTTGGAATGTTGTTAGTATACCTCAACTACTTGCAGGAGTGTTATTTATTCAGTATTCAACTCGTGTTGCCAAGCTTCAAAGTTAATATGTCGTCCTACCAACACTTGAGATCGATTACGATGTCAGATCCCCATTTTCCAAGATTGGATCTTACTTACATTGGTCCAACATTCATCGAAAATGGGAATTTGTCAACACATTGTTTGTTTCTGGTGTTTGAGTTGAATTGTCATTTGGAGGGACAAATAGAACCGGATAGGTGGTATTTAGCTAAGACGCTCTTGATTGATTCCGTTGGAGAAAGCATACCATTTAGTATGACCAACAAGACATCAAACGAAAGTTTTGTCAAGAGGTTATCAGACTACATGGATATTCCATCTTATTTGTCCTTGAAAGAGGGTGTGAACGGCACTTTCTCCTCGACTGATTACAATGCTCATCATTTTAATACTTTGAAACTTGTGAGAGGGGTAGGAGAGTTGATTGTGTTCAAATACTCAAACTACATCGGAATCAACATCTCTTTGGTTTACATGTGTCTTACTCAGTTATTGATATACTGGTCCACCAAGTTTGCCTCCCATAATCAGACTCACACCATAAGCCATCAAAGTTTCCCTCAAAGTTTGAGAGCCAAAAGAAAGTTTCTTTTGAGATTGAGGACCTTATCTATCTTTATAATCATTTGCTACATCGTTCACTATATTTTGTATTTCATCAATTCTTTAATGTTGAAAGAGTGTCTTAGATATTGCTTCAATTTCTTCGATTCCAGAGTTGCTTTTGATAAGTCTCTCGAGGATTACAATGTGTTTTTCATTATAGCTGGCTATCTAATCAACATATTTATTTTTAGTGGGATTCACTTTTCTTTTGCATGTTGTATTTTTTTGTATAGCAGGAAGTTTTACAACTCAATATGAAGCTAATCTTCCATTGCAAATTGCAGCAACTTAGTATGCAAACACATCAGGATGTCCTGAAGATAAACTGAGGATAAACTGAAGATAAACTCGAAAAATTTATATGAAAGGTGTTCTACAGATATGCGATCAGCGTTTCAATAACATTATAGTTCTTGACTTTAAATATGAAGAAATGCACCGGACAAAAATACGATAAATAACAATGAATCAAAAAACAGAATAGCCTCTAAAAAAAATAGCGAAGTAAATAGTAAGCAATAAGATGATAAAAATAATAACCCAAAAAGTTCACCCAAAAAACTAATCATAAGCAGGAATATCAAAATGGAAAAATGGAGTTTCTGTACTGTTGGTTGGGAAGTAAGTCTCAACAACACCGGATTCCTCATCGTCTTCATTCTTTGGAATTGAAGCACCAACGTTGAGATACTTGTCGGAGTTAACATTGTAGGCTGTACCGTTGATCTCTGAAGTTGGGCTACCAAATCCAGCAGCAATTAAAGCTCTTCTTATCCAAGGACTCAAGATTGAACTAAAATGAAACTCTACTGGAGCACCAGAATAAACGACGATTGCTTTTTGCAAATCAACCAATGCTTGGACACTGGTTGCATCAATACCTGTTACAGAAGAGAAATCGAAATGAATTAATTTGATAATTGATCTTGGATCATGCTCTTCTTCCTCTTCAATCAAATCTTCAGTAGAAGTAGCATGCTTGGCCCCGGTAAAAATTCTTTTGATTGTTGGGAATTTCAAATCACGGAAAGGAGGAGGGTCATTCCATGGTCTATCACCAGCTTTGCTATACCTCTTTGAGTCACTTCTTCTAGTTGTCCTTTTTACTTCGTTAAGAATTCTGTCAATTTGAAGTGATGAATTTGGATAGACGAATGCTTCAGTAGGCCTGAAAACCAATATGCTTGAATGAGGTGGAGTAACATCGATACTTGGGTTGATCAAAGAGGTATGAATACCATTTGTCAATGTTGATTTTGATTCGGGCAATGGAACCCACTTGGTATAGAATTGAACATTTGATTGTGTGGAGACTGATGAACGATTAGGTATAAATGAGATTTCTTTTTCAACAAAGTTTTTCTTATCAGTTGAGTCAACTGATGAAGTCTCAACATCACTGTTGTTTGAGTTGATGAGTGGGTTTTTCAATTCGGCAATCTTAACTTTACCCAAGAAAACACCATTTGGTCTTGAGTTTCTCCATAACAATACGGCAACAGATGCACAAATTGCGAAGTAAATACCGTTTTCGATCGAAGAAAAGATTGTAATGAGAACACCGACAATGAAGATACCAAAATCCAATGGGCTGATGAGGTAGAGCCTCAAGGTTGTTGTGTAAGGAGTAACTAAATCAGAGACACAGTGGATGATAATAGCAGATAATGCAGCCTTTGGAATGTAGTAGAAGGCATCTGTCAAGCAGTACAAAGCCAATAATACAACAACACCTGTGAAGATACCAGCAAGGGGAGTCTTAACACCACACTTTGACTTCAAAGCCGATCTTGAGAAGGAACCAGTAGCTGGGTAAGCGTTGAAAAATGTACCAATCAAGTTTGTGACACCAATGGCAATCAACTCTTGGTCTGGAACAATTTTGTAATCGTTGACTCTACCAAAAGACTTTGAAATGGAAATGTGTTCCAACAACAAAATAATGACACTAACAGGGATTTCAGAAGCCAAATCTTTGACAATATCAGAGTCCATTTGCATAACACCAACGTTTCTCAAACCAGAAGGAACAGTCTTAAGAATTGAGATTGGTGGATCAGAACGATGGTGTCTGGTGACACCCCAAGAGATCAAGGTGGCGAAAATAATGACAACGGCATTTCTCATAACGGATGTGTAGAAGAACCACTTTCTGGATCTTGGGAATCTTCTTTCACCAAAGTCACAGAAATACTTCCAACCGTACAAGATGAACAAGGAAACCAAACCAAACGCAGCGTCGAGCTTTGTATCTGGCAAGTGTTTCAAAGTGTTGATGATGACTTTGTAAGTGGAGTCTCTGGTGTTGACCTTCTTGTTGTAACCCATCAAGGCCGGAACTTGGCCACTGATGATGGAGATGGCGGAACCAGACATGAAGGCGAAAACAGCTGGGACTGAGATGTACTCCAAGATGAAACCCAACCTCAATATACCCAAACCACAGGCAATACCACCACAGAGCAAGGTCAAGATGGTGGCGATGGTTGGAGCGGCGTAGCTTGCGTTTTTGGCTTGCACCTTGGCAATAACCTTGGCCATGTGCTGCGACATGACGGCAACAGGTCCGATCGACACGTCCTTGGAGGTGGCAAAGAAACAGTAGATGAAGACACCGATGAAACTCGAGTACAACCCGTACTGGGCGTCCAAGCCGGCCAACTGGGCGTACGACATAGACTGCGGAACCAACACACACCCGACCGTGATACCTGCAATCAAGTCTCCGTAGAGCCAGGTGCCGTTGTAGTGCAAAATCCACTTGGCGATGGGAAAGAGCGACACCAAGTAGTCCTTGGTCCTCTGTGACGGGTTCTTGAACGTTTCCCTTCCCCAGTCCAAGGGAGTTACGATGTGCTCGTCGTACGACTCTATCGAGTAGTAGTTACCGTTGGAAACCGTGGTGGAGGTGTTTTGTATCTCGAGCGTGGCATCTGTGTCTTTGGCAGACGAGATCTTCTGCGTTTGACTTTCTGACGAAGACATTTGTGTATCGGTATTCTAGACTCTTAACTCTTAACTCTTAGCTCTTGACTGATCCAGCACTAGAAATTCGCTTAACACCAAGATTTGCAATTGCTTTTATATCGAATCCTTCAAACACCCTCACAGCACCGCCAGCTCTACAAATACTTACAACCAACTCCTACACCTACGTGAAAAATTAATCTGCTATACTCTATACACATACATCCCCAAAATATGCCTTGCAAGTTAGGCTCATTCACGTGACTATGAGGAAGATGGCGAAGATGACGGAAACTGTGGCTGTCCTCCTGAAATGTGTGAATATAAGAGTTTGCGATTCTCTTGGGTTGCGTTGTATCGTGTTTGAGCAGAGATAAGAGCACAATGCCATCTATTGTTTGAGGTGCACCTGGGCGCTCCAGTTCTGTTGCTGTTACAGAGCCAACGCTGGGGCCATCTCGATGCTATCTTAAATTGTGTGGCTCGCAACACGGCGCCCTGCGATTAGGTGATTTGGGGACGGAGTCGTGTGAAAAAGCACAATTTTCAGGCGTGAAGCTGAAAAATGTGGATGCCGTTGGAGATGGCTTCATGATTCCATCATATAGCATAATGTTGCGATCAAATTGCTTTTATGTCGGAGTGCAGAGTCGAGAGTCTGGGGATGGGTTGGATTGGCGGTGTCGGGGGTTTGAAAGGGCTCGGCTGCGCTGCAGCTCAGTGAAGAGGCACTTGGGGAGTGTAGACAGACCCCATGTTCCCATATTTGCCTGCTCTTATATATCTCGACACACCCGCTTGGTAGCGAGCCGGTAGGGAACCCTGTAGTGGCGGCAAACGTAGACACGTAGGCATGTTGTTAGCGTGTACGTTCCTGCACCCATACACCATCGATCTGCTGAAGTGCTGAAGCACGTACGTACGCACGTACGCACGCACTGAAGGAGTCAGGAGACTGCGAGATCCGTCAGCAGCGTCGAGATCTCATATGCATACACCTCCAGGATGCCTGGATCGCACTCATTGGCTCTCACCAGCACTAACTACGCTTGATATCATCGTCGAGATAGAACCCCCAGACAGCGGTGTATGTTTCAGTAAATTTGAGCGCCAGCCAGCCAGCGGCGGACCTGGCTCCAACCCCCAGCGGAAACAAAATTCAGTTTCTTATCTGCTCTCGAGGCGAACCGCCATATAAACCAAGACACTCTCGCTCTCTGACACCTCCAATGCTTGTGCAACCACCACCAGGATGACTTTGCAAGACGGCGCTTTGATTGACTTTGTCCAAAGCCAGTTGCTCCACAAGAGATGCGCAGAGTTCCAGCTCTCCATCAACAAGTTTCTTTGGACTAATCCCGAACTTGGGTACCAGGTAAGCCACTGCACCTCGACACCCTCAAACCCCCCAACATACTAACACAAAAGCTATCCAGGAATATCTCGCTCACCAAGAGTTGACTCACTTCATGTCATTGCAGGAGGGATGGACCGTTGTGAAATCCGCGTACGGTGTTGAAACAGCGTTCGAATGCACTTTCCAGTACATGCCAGAACTTTCGCCAACTGTTGTTTCGTTTAACGCGGAGTATGACGCTTTGCCAGGAATTGGCCATGCCTGTGGCCATAACTTGATCGCAACCGCCAGTTTGGCATCAGCCGTGGTGACATCAATGGCAATGCGCGAATTCAAGATCCCAGGGACCGTCAAGTTGTTTGGGACCCCAGCAGAAGAGGGCGGAGGAGGAAAGATCAAGTTGTTGGACGCTGGAGCTTATAAGTCTTGCGATGTCTCGATTATGGCCCATGGCACAAATGAATTTCCTGGTGCTTCATGGGTACACACGTCTCTGCATGAAATCTTGGAAGTTGAGTATTTTGGGAAATCGGCTCATGCTGCTGCTGCTCCTTGGCAGGGAATCAATGCTTCAGATGCTGCTATTTTGGCATACGATGCCGTAAGTCTATTGAGACAACAGTTCGAACCCGGTGATATCTGTCAAAGTCAGTTGAAAATTGGCGGGGCAGCAACAAATATAATCCCAGACTATACCAAAACTGAAGTCATTATCAGAGCAAGATCTCAGCTGAGGTTGGAGAAACTAGCTGATAAGATTTACAACTGCTACAGAGCTGGTGCACTTGGCACAGGTTGTTCGATCAAGATGACTCAAAAGCTTGCGTATAAGGATTTGACATCAAACAAGACCTTATCCGATTTATACAGAGATTTTTTTAACATTGCATCTAAAAGCTCCAACATCTTCCCGGAGTTGATTTTGGAATCATATGATGTGGAAAAGTTGGTCACCTCAGGGGCATCCACTGACCAGGGCAATATCTCATATCTGATTCCAACATTCCATGGCGTCTTTTATGTTGAGAGTGAAAACAGCCCGCATACTACAGAGTTCCAAAAAGCTGCTGGAACTGATCAAGGTCATATATCCTGTCTCAAATCCGCCGTTGGAATGTCGTTAACAGCTTTACTGTTGTTAAAAGATAGAAGTTTGGTAGATCAAGCTAAGCATGATTTTGAAAACGATATGTTGAAAGCAAGACTTCTGTAGTAGTTTTTTTTGTTTTTGTTTTTGTTTTCGAGTTCACAAGTATACTTTTAAACCTTCATTATGGACTTCTCAAAGTTGTCGAAACATTCCATTTAATTCGAATATAATTTTATCAAAATTGCCATATATTCATCTATTCTTGAGCAGTTTCTAAGTAGATTTGAATACAGCATTAAAAAGGTCGTGTATTAACAAACACTCAAACCGCGAAAATCAGAACAACAAAGTTGCCACTGATTGATAACTATGAAATCATCTTTTGGTAATTGAATATTAGGTTCTTGATTGAAGCATTGATCAAAAGACTGTTCTTGATATTATTCAGATTCCGACGGCCAGCATATCACTTTAATTGAGAAGATCTCAGGAATCATCTATTTGAACCAAACGATCAATATTCAACGATAGCCTATCAATACAAAAATGGTTCTTGAAGCTACTGTTATTCTACTTGATAATACTGAATTTTCAAGAAACGGGGACTACACTCCAACAAGATTTGAAGCACAATTGACAGCAATTGATTATGTATTCAGCCGTAAGATAAACTCAAATCCAGAGAATACGTGTGGTTTGTTGTCAATTGGTGGTGATGGTCCAAAAGTTTTATCCACCCTAACACCTGACTTTGGAAGAATTTTGTCCGGTATTCATGAAACAAAGGTTGAAGGTAAGAAGTTGCACTTAACCACTGGAATTCAGGTTGCATTGTTGGTTTTGAAACATCGTCAAAATAAAGTTCAACATCAAAGAGTAGTTGTATTTGTTGGTAGTCCAATCGAAGAAGACGATAAAGAGCTTGAGAAACTAGCCAAAAAACTTAAAAAGAATAATATCAGTATTGATTTTATAAATTTCGGCTCAGAACAATTAAATACTTCCAAGTTGGAAAAATTTATCGAAACTGTTGATAAGGATCAACAATCACATTTATTAACCGTATCACCAGGGCCAAAGTTGTTGTATGAACATATTCTTGCATCTCCAATTCTTTATGAGGGTTCTGATAATTCAGGATTCAATGCCGGTGAATTCGGTTCCATGGGTGGAAATGATGATGACTTTTTCGACATAGGTGCAGATCCAAATATGGACCCAGAATTGGCTTTAGCTTTACGTTTATCGTTGGAAGAGGAAAGACTGAGACAAGAAAGAGAACTGCTGGATCGTGAAAAGAAGAATGAGGTTAAAATAGATGAAGTCAAGGAGGAAGATGTCGAAGTTAAACAAGAGGAAGAGACTGAAGTTGTCGGAGACGGTGGAAATACTGATGAGGTGAAGGAGGATACAGATACAAAGATGGAGGATGCCTGAATAATTTAATTCCTTTTAATAAGCAGGTTTGATTTTATTCGCATCACAGCTAACAAGTTAAGTAATCGTTAAATAGATTTATCCGATCGTTTTTTACTCTTACTTGGTTCGTTCAAACCTTTAAAGTAAAATTACAATATTCGACTGAGTACAAAATCAAAACATCAAGGAGGTGAAACGATAAATCCATCAAGTGGATAATTAAAAAGCATAAGATAATAAGTTCCATTTGAAAAACAAAAGCAAGAAAGCAAAAAAAAATTAACATTATAACAATCGTTCTATAATCATATTATTGTCCCCAGAATCGGTTTTGCTGTTGCTGTTGCTGTTGCTGTTGCATCATCATCATCATATACTGTTGTTGTTGTTGTTGTTGTTGTTGTTGCTGCTGCTGTTGATGTAAAGAGTATTGCAGTTGCAGAGCCATTTGTTGCTGCTGCTGTTCCATCAATTGTTGCAGTTGCAGTTGTTCCAACAACTGCTTTTCGATCAGAACCTTCTGCTCTTCTCCAACAGCAACAGGTGAGACATATAAATCAGGCCTTTGGTACAATGACATAATGGTCGATTTGTCCAAGCCTAATCCTGTCTGTTGTGGCATTTGCTGTTGCTGAGCTTGTTGCTGTTGTAGCATCATATATTGCTGTTGCTGACTTTGATCAATGTATTGTTGACCAGTTACAGGGTCAACAAATGTGACAATTCCAGTATTTGGATCTACATATTGCATCATTTGCGGCAGTTGAGATTGAGCAGCGCCTTCATCGAAGACGGAAGGCTGAGACTGGTGGGAAGATGGCCCATCTAGCCAATTTGTTGTAGAACCTGGAACGCCTGTCTTTGTAGCAGTTAAAAAGTTTTCTTTTCTTTGTGGTAGTGGAGGTGGAGGACCATCATCGTTCTTATTACTATCATTCTTACTCGAATAATCAAGAACGGCTTCAATTGCGTTATCTGAATTTCCATTGGAAGCAACCAATGCTTCTATCATCAAGTCCAAATCTTCAAATCCAAGTTCCCTATTCAACTTGCTAGCCAACTTTCCATAATCATCTCTCTCATACGTAGTAATTCTTCTATGAACCAATCTTGGAACAGAGTAGGATTTTCTTGATGAGTAAGAATATCCTCCAGAGCTCAGTGGAGCCCTCGATGATGATCCTGTCTTATTTCTAGACAAGAACGAAGTTGATGAACCATTTCTTTTCAAAGACAAGAAATTCTTGGATGAATTTGCCGATGATGACGTTGGCACCCCATACTCATCATAATAACGCGAGGTCGAAGCCTTCTTATGTCTTCCAGCTGAAGGATGATACTCGCGCTCATCAATTGGATCGTACCTAAACTTTCCCTCTATATACTTGTCCTTGATATAATTTTCCAACCCAGTTGTGTCATCTTCGTCGTATGGAAATGGAACGTTTCTTGGATTCCAGATCTTCTTAGCCTCTCTGTTTCCAACTTGTGACAAAGAGCTGATTTCGTCACTTGACCAATTATCCAATGATAATGATTTAACGTTGGAAACTTCAGGGCCTAGTTTTCTGTGCAATGATGCACATCGACCACATAAGAATATACCCAAGTTGTATGAGGCCCAAGTTGGAAACACAGAACCACATTCACCGCACTTGTTCGAGTTTTCTCTCGAGTTTAGTAGTTCAATCAATCTTGCCTCTGTTTTCGATTGTTTACCCATTGATCCTGATGTTTTATACCTCAATTGTAGTCTGAAAACCACTCTCGAATCAAAAGTGTTGGCCTTATCTTACTTACTATGTATTCGTTCAGTATTTCAGACCGATTGACCCATACAATCTTGGTACACGACCTTCAACAGCTCAAAAATTATAAGATTGTATAATAGACATAGTAGGACAAGGATCAACCTGAACCAGCAATTGATTTTACGACCTCTAACTATATAGATTCAAATTAGAGCAATGGTATGATTTGAAACAACTAATCTTAAGCTTTTTTGTTGGCATTGATAGACTGACTAACAACGATAATGTGGATAACCACGAAAAACAACAGCCACCAAAGAAGGGGTTATCGATAGAAGAGAAAAAGCAGAGGTTATTGGACTTTTTCAAGCTGAAACATGAGTTTTATAATATAAAAGAGATTGAGAACCTGGGATCAAAAGCAAGCGGTATACCATCCATGCAAATCAAGGATATACTAAAGATGTTGTTGGATGATGATTTGGTAAAGTGCGAAAAATGTGGAATTGCAAACCTTTATTGGTGTTTTGAATACGATGTTCGAAAAAAGTTGACTTCTGATTATAACAGGTATAAGGAAAGCTTGAGAAGTTTAGAGGAAACAAAGAGAAGCGTTGAATTAGAAGTAGCCATTGCGAAATCGTATAGAGTGGAAAGCATTGAGAAGGGAAAAGGTGTTTCCAGATCGAAGCTTTCTGCTCAAGTTGAAGCTCTCGAAATCAAGTTAAACCAGCAAATCACAAAGCTACAAGTCTTGGAGGAAAACAGTCCGAAGAATTTGGAATCTTTGAAAAGTGATTATCAGAGAATTTCCTTTGTGAGTGATCAGTTGTTGGATAACATTGAATTGATCTTGAGTTATCTTGTCAAGACCTCGAATGTCTCTAAGCAAATGATTCTACAGGAGTTGAATATACCTGATGGTTATGAGAATTTTCCTGAATTTCTTGATTAGTTTTCTATCCTTTACCATGGTGTTGGCAAAGAGTTTGTATTTTTCTCAATTTACTTGGATGGAAGCGTATATTAGCTCAACAGCCAAACTAACAAGAGTGCATATCTATATTCAATACGCGATTATCTGTTTGAAAATCAAAAACAACAGTGAAAGCTGGGATTAGACTAAATTGTGATAGATGAAAGAGAAAATAAAGTTTTATTAACCACTATTGGTTACCAACTCGTCTTGGGAGATAGCTCCATCTGTATCATCATCATCGCCAACCTTAAAATTACTGAAAAGCCTTCTCATTTGCCCTATGATCAAAGGTTCATCATCATCAGTCTCATTTGTAGTTGCAGATTCCCTGGTGACACTTCTAGATATGCCTGAGCCTATAGTCAGAGTACTATTAAACCTTGATAATCCCGGGAAACCATTTCTACCAACAGTTCTTGCTTCATCATCGGTCAAACCTAAGGCCTGAGTAGTGATGTTCAATAAGGATTTGCCAGATTTTCTTCTTTGAAGAGTACCAGGTAAAATATTCTTTGGAAAGTATTTATCAACATCTTTCTCGTTAAATAAAAATGATTTAGAAGTTCTAGGAGTTTTTGGAACACGGCAACTGACACCAGCATCATTGATCCATTTTGAAACTAAAGCGGTCCAACCACACTGATGAGATGCACCAAGACCTCTTCCTGTATCGCCATCAAAATATTCATAGAACAAAACGTAATCCTTGAAGAATTCGTCGTGATTTGATTGGCTGTGACCACCATTAATTGCACGTTCACCACTCGCATCCGGTACAAAAAGGTGGATTAATCTATGCTGTAGCTCTTGGGCAATTTGACCCAAATTCAACATTTGACCTGACCCAGTTGGACATTCAACTTTGAAAGTAGGACCATAGTACAAATAGAAAATTTGCAACGATTCAATAAGAAGAAAGTTGACAGGACACCAAACTGGTCCTCTCCACGAAGAGTTACCACCAAATAAACCTGAGTCCGACTCACCTGGTAGGTATTGCACCTTGTAGTGTGTCCCCTTGACATTCATTTCGAAAGGATTTTTCTCATGAAATTTGGAAAGAGATCTGATACCATGTGGGGATAGGAACTCATCTTCATCCAACATTTTCTTCAAAATTGCGGTCAATCTCTCTTTGCTTACCAATGACAACAACAAACGATCACCTTTACCCCTTTCATTCATAGAAGCAATGTTACGATCAGCAATGTGACTTCTCTTGTCAATAAACCAATCGAGCCTTTTTTTGAATGATGGAAATTTAGCTAAAATCTGCGGTTCCAAAACCATTGTGGCATAAAGCGGAATCAAACCAACTAATGATCTAATTGGTAATTGTTCTTTCCAGTTGTCTCCCCATGAAATTGCATCATAATAAAATTCATCTTCCTCATTCCATAAAGACTGCTCCGTTGCTTCGGTTTCTTCTCTTCCAGCGTCTCTATAAGTCATCGAATCCGAAATCAATAAAAAATGCTCAAAAAATTTGGATGCAATATCCTCGTATGTTGGTCTTGTTTTTGCCAACTCCAATGAGATGTTCAACATTTGCAAGCAGAAAAACGCCATCCATCCTGTAGAATCTGCTTGTTCCAAAATACCACCAGTAGGCAACGGTTCGGATCTGTTGAAAATACCAATATTATCCAAACCTAGAAATCCACCTTCAAAGACATTGTTACCGTCAGTGTCTTTTCTGTTAACCCACCAAGTGAAATTTAACAATAGCTTCTGGAAAACACGTTCCAAGAAGTCCAAATCTTGTTTTCCATGAATCTTTCTCTCAATTTTATAAATTCTGAAAGCAGCCCAGGCATGAACTGGAGGATTGACATCACTGAAATTCCATTCATAGGCTGGAATTTGACCATTTGGATGCATATACCATTCTCTTGTTAGCAAATCTAACTGCTTTTTAGCAAATTCTGGATCAACTATCGAGAGGGGAATACAGTGAAAGGCAGTATCCCATGCCGCAAAAAACGGGTACTCCCACTTGTCTGGCATTGACAAAACATCATCGATGTAAAGATGTTTCCATTCTTTATTTCTTCCGTTAGCTCTATTTGGAGGTGGTTTGATGGCGGTCCCAGGATCTCCGTAATACCAGTAATCATAAATAAAATGATAATATTGCTTGGTCCACAATAATCCAGCAAAAGATTGTCTTTGAACATTTCTCATCTCGTCTGAAAGTGGAACCGGAGACAACAACCAGTAGTATTCATCAGCTTCCTCCTGTCTTCTTGCAATGACATTATCAAATTCTTCTTCGTCAATCTCTGCAGATTCTGAGTCATCCACTGAAGACAACTTATAACGAACAGTAACGTAATCACCTGGTTGAACTCCACCATTTTCAGTAAACGAAAAAACAGCACACGATTTAGTACCCAAACCTTCTGGATTGACGGCATCAGTTTGACCGTGCACAATGTAATCGTGGAATGCATCCTTGACAAACTCAAACTTGTTTTCCTTACAGCCAAACAATTTTGACTCATTTGATTCATTTTCAGTAAACAACAAGGTTGGTTCAACATCAGGCGAGTCTTCGGTGATACCTGGAGAAGGAGCAAAAGACAATCTCTTACCACCAAACTTCCAATGATCCAATTTGATAGAGTAGTCAGAGTCTTTGAATTCTCTGGATAGCTTCGGTTTCTGGTGTTTTTTTTCCTCATCAATTCCCCATGACCATGTATTTCTGAACAAGAGTGTTGGAATGACATGCAAGGGTGCAGCCTTATCACTTCTGTTGTAAGCAGTGATTCTAAAATACAAGTCATCAGGCTTATGTTCATCTTTGGCCATCTCAAAAACGATATCGAAATATTCGTTGTTTTCAAAGATACCAGTGTCGACTAGCTCAAACTCTCGTTCTTCCCTCGATCTTTGGCCGTTTTGCCTTACCAACTCTTCGTATGGGTATTCGTTTTGAGGATACTTATAGAGATACTTCATGTACGAATGGGTGGGAGTATTGTCCAAATAGTAATACAACTCTTTGACATCTTCACCATGATTACCTTGTGGCCCAGTGACACCAAACAGTTTCTCCTTCAAAATGGGATCCTTACCGTTCCACAAAGCCATGGAGGCACACATCAACTGGTGGGTGTCACTGACACCTGCTAAACCGTCTTCAGACCATCTATAAGCTCTTGATTTTGATTGTTCAAAGGTGAAGTCTCCCCATGCATCGCCGCCTTGTGAATAGTCTTCTCTAACTGTCGCCCAACTACGTTCTGAAAGGTAAGGTCCAAACTGTTTCCAATGTTTTTCTCTGGAGTTAGATTGCAACAACCTTTGGTATTCAATACTGTCTTCTAGCTTCAAATCAGAAGTAGAATTCATCTTAGCTATTTATATATTAAAAGTAGATAAAACTATAGCTCAATCCCAAATTTTGCGTTTATTGTGCTGCTTAAGTTGTAGTGTTTTGTTGTGGTTGCTTAGTGTATTACAACGCTGTGCCCGCAATCAACTTTTCTGTCAAACCCCAGAATCTATTTACTTTGCTTACAGCTAACTACTCAACAATTGCAAGTCAGTGCTCATCAGATAGAATCCCATCAGTACTGTCCTATCCATTTATAAATAATAAAGAGTTCATGTATGTCTTTCTTTTGGTTGGCTTTTAATGAGAAAGCGAGCAATTAAGCAGTGAAAATATCAGTTTGTTTATCAGCCCATTCAAGAGATATACAAGGAACAATGCTATACAACCAACTGAGACTTATACAAGTTTGTGGTCTATTTGCCATCATTTTGTTTGCTGTTTTAATTCAATTCTCTTTGCTAGAACCGTTCTCTCAACCAGGCATAAACGCCATACGTCTAATTTCGAGGATGTTCACCTCGGATGTCCTCAAAAGCTCTGAAGGTGTTGACTTGCTAATAAGGTTGGACCACGATTTGCGAAGATTCCAAGATAGTGTTATTGGCAAGCGATTGTCAAGCCTGCTAGGGAAGGAAAGCCTTGGAAGCCATTTATGGAGAACCAGCCATTTCAACTATCCATACTTGCACAAAAAATTACACTCATCGTACCATGATAATGTAGGTAGGGTTTTAGGAACTCACAGGTTTGAAAAATACAATAGGTATAGCAACCAGCCATATTCATCCAACGGATTCATAGGAACAAGAATTCCAAACACAGGATTTGGATACACTAGAGATCAAATAGAAAATGTGGACCCTGACGATTTGAATATGAGAAATGGCTGGCCATTATATAATTTCCGATCGTCGAGTGCTTATATTGGAGGTTTTTACAATATACAGCCAGTTTTGCCTCATACCAACTTTCCCGAACTCGAGTCAAAAGGCTATGAAAGCGTATTGAGCGTCATTCCTCAGTGGACTGAACTAATTATAAAGGTCAACGTCTCGGGTGTTTCATACAGTTTGGATCCCATGTTGTCAGATGGATCTATATCCGATGATAATTCAACTTTTGGTTCGATCACTGATTACTTTCAACAAATTTCAATATATGATGGTCTTGTTCTCACATCTTTCAAATGGCTAGACATGATCAATGTCAATATTAGTGTTCTATCACATGGAAGCATTCCTACACTTGGTGTCGTAAAAGTGGAAATGATATTGGATGAGACAGCTGAAGTTGATAGTTTAAATATTGAAATTGGGGACAGAATCGATTTCAATACCTCAGAGAGATGTTGGCTATCTGACATTGGCTACGAGAAGCATGGGGGGTTATATGTGGATTTTCATCCCATGATGTTAAACCAGGTGAATGCATCGATACATTCATTAACTCACTTATCTCAAAAATCTGAGACAAATTATTTTATCCATGAGAACGTTGTTTCCAAAACACAAATACTGGAGCTTGACAAGAAAAGAGTGCTCTCATTTACTAAATTTGTTGGTGTCACGTCAACTGATTATACGGAGTCTCACTCCATTAAAATATCTTCTCACCAGTTCGCAAAAAGGACTGCTGTTTTAGGTAAACTTACAGGTTTTGATATTTTGTTAGAGATGCACAGGGAGTTTTGTTCTACTCTGTTCTCAAAAATGAGAATTACAATACCTTCTAATGAACTCATCACTTTGGCGTTTAGAACTAGCATGTTTCATCTTCTTTCCAACACTAGAGCTGATAACAGAGGATTGCTATCTGCATTACCAGTAAGTGGGCTTTCGTCCGACTCGTATGCTGGTATGGTGTTCTGGGATGCTGATCTTTGGATGTTACCTTCGTTGCTAGCATTTTCTCCAGACCATGCTAGAAGTGTAGCAGATTACCGTATCTATCTTCACGATCAAGCTATAGAAAATTGTAAAGATAATCATTTTAATGGCTCTATATATCCTTGGACTAGTGGAAGATATGGCAATTGCACATCATCTGGTCCTTGCTTCAATTATGAGTACCACATCAATGTTGCAGTTCTGAACTCCATTTGGCTTATGTATTTGAGTGGGGTAGTTGATGATTCGTTTATGAAAGTCAAGGGCTATGATATTTTGAGGTCAACAGCAGACATGTTCACCCAGTACGTACAGTATGATAAAGATTTGGACGCGTATGTCACCAAGAACTTGACAGATCCGGATGAATATGCAAATTTCGTCGATAACGGTGCCTATACGAATGCTGGTATCTCAAGTTTGATGAAATGGTGCGTTGAATTATCCAAGCATCTCGAAATAGACTACAATCTGGACTGGGAGCTTATTAGGGACAAGATGTACATACCTTCATCTGATTATGATATTACGTTGGAATACTCAGGAATGAATTCTTCCGTTGCAGTCAAACAGGCTGATGTGATACTAATATCTTACCCATTGGGATTCTCAGGAAGTATTGGGGATGGAGTCCGTTACACAAAACAAAGGGCTTTGAATGATTTGCATTACTATGGAGAGCATCAGTCTGCAACTGGGCCAGCTATGACATATCCTGTTTATTCAATAGTCACAGGGATGCTTGGAGAGACAGGCTGCTCTGCGTGGTCAAATCTCTTGAAATCAACTGAACCATTTATTCGGTTTCCGTTCATGCAACTATCTGAACAGAATGACGATAATTTTTACACTAACGGAGGAACAAACCCAGCATTTCCTTTTTTAACAGGACATGGCGGCGTGGTTCAAACCATTGTTTATGGAATTCTGGGGTTAAGATATGGATATACAGTAGATTCCCATTCGAAAATCAAAAAAACTTTGATTTTTGATCCTCTTAGCTTAAGTTGTCTTCCGGGTGGTATTCAGGTAGAAGGGTTTGTATATGACTATCAATATCTTGATATTTACATATACGACGATAAAGCCACGATTAAACATACTGGTCTGCTAGTTGGTCACGATAGTCATCCGATTTACGTTTCCATAAGCGAAAGAAACCCCAAACCGGGTTTATTTGTCTTAACAGAGGGTTCTACATTGGAGGTGGGAGTCTACAAGACGAAGGAAAACATCCCAGGATCCATAATTGAATGTACCGCTAAAGCATACTATCTTACACCTGGTGCGGTTGGTGATATTTCCTTCTCCATAATTGATGGTGATAACTCAACATGTTGGCGAACAGCAGATTCTTCACTTCCAGGAATGGTTCTATTCGAACTAACTGAATATAAGGAATTTGACAAATGCATTATTATGTGGGGTGATAGACCAGCTACCAAATTTTCCATCTACATACATGATGATGAAAAACACGATTTTATCAAAGAAGACTTATGTAGCAAATTTGATGACGAGAGATATAGCGTCTATAAGTCAGAGTTGAAGAACTTCACTAGTATAGTTGATGATTATGAGGTTTCCATATCTCAACCATATATACCAGAAGACTGGGCAGAAGTAAAGATATTGCCCGACAATCAGACTTTCGTGAAATTCAATCAGACTTATGGAAGCAAATATATTTTGCTTAAGGTTGAAGGGTTGCTAGGGGGACCAAATGATAACGGCGAATCTCAAATGGGACCCTCTGTTTGTGAGTTTGCGTTGTTTTAGAATATATTTTTATACTTTTACTATCATTATTGGATTACATCATTGAAAATAGACAGTGATATTTTCCAGTCGTGTTATTTGAAATGAGTTTGCCCATATATAATTTCTAAAAATACTCCAAATCCAAAACATGCTAGAATAGATGAGTTCACTTATTTCTTTTTGTTTTTGTAATACATCTTTTGAATCAAAGGATGATGATCTTTCAAGTCCTTATTTTTATTCCTGCCATACTCAACATAAGCCATATCTTCACCACCAGCCAAACCAGCCAATGAACCAGCAGCTCTTTGAGCCTTTGATCTAAATCCATTACCTCCCTTGGCTCTCTTATTGATACCACCACCAACAAAATTATCAGCATCATCGCCGGCCTCAATACCTGCAGCATCTTCATTTTTCAAAAGAACTTCCTGTAACAACTCACGTCTCTCTCTTGCTGAAGCATAAGCTAAATCAGGTAAGTTTTCCATACCGTGCAAGTGTGTGATAACTTTGAAAGCATAACCTTGATCTACCAAAAATGCTTGCCTCTTAGTAGAGTAATACATTTCTTGAGTATCTTTAGATACCAAAGAATAAAAGAAAGCGTTAAAGCCTTCATCATTTCTTCTCTTGGCACGTAAAATTCTACCCAACCTTTGAGCTTCTTGACGTCTAGAACCATAATGGGAGGATATTTGAATCAAACAAGTAGCCTCTGGTAAATCAATGGATGTATCACCAACTTTGGATAAAAAGATGGTATTGACTTGATCATTATGCTGAAAGTTTTGTAAAATATTCATACGTTCTTGTTGTGGAGTTGAACCATAAATGAATGGTTTACATAATTTCAACGCATATTCTTGTAAGGCATAAACGTTGTCAGAGAAGACAATAATTTTGTCTCCTCTATTTTCGTGATAGTGAATTAAAAATTGACACGCTTGAAATTTGGTCGGATTCATAATGTACAACAACATCCTCTTTCTGGCGTTTTCTTTTAAATATTCCTGATAAAACTCGGCAGTCATCGGACACCAGACTTCTGCACATTGAACATTAGCAATATGACCCTTTTGAGCCAAATCCATCCAATTGGCCTCATATAGTTTTGGTCCAATAAGGAAATTCAAATCACCAATTTTGTCATCTTCTCTGACCAATGTAGCAGTCAATCCTAGTTTAGCATGAGCAGCAATTGTAGTAACAACTCTTCTGAACATTGCAGCTGGAACGACATGAACCTCATCCAAGATGATGAACCCCCATTCTCTACCGGTCAAGAAGTCCATAACTTTTTGCGAATCGTGTGATCTGTTCCTGGTATTAGCAACCATTGAATAAGTAGAAACGACCAACCCTGCCTCAGTAGAGAACATTTCTTTGTTTTCTGATGTGAACACTGCGACTTGTTCTGGTTGTATTGTACACCATTGTAAGAATTGCTGTCTCCATTGCATGACGGAAACTGATGATGTACACAAAACAATAGTTGATTTCTTGATAGTACAGGCGGCTGTGATACCTACTAAGGTTTTTCCGGCACCACAGGGTAAAACAATAATACCAGATCTCGCACGCCCATTTCCAAACATCTTACTCAACGATTTCTCTTGGTAAGGTCTAATCTGCGTTGATGGTTTCAAGTCAATGTCCAAGTTAGGATTTCGTGTATCATTTTTGAAGTCATATTCTTCCAACACTGGATAGTCTATCTCTTGACATCGTTTCTTGACAATCTCTACAGATTCATGTGATATTTCAAAGGAGTGAACAGTATCCATATCGTCATCTTCCTCTTCCTTTTCACCAATTACAGAAGCGAATATATCTTCAACATCATCATTGGCCCGTACTGGGGCTTCATTAACTCTGGTACCGTCCGGTTTGAGAGTACCTGGGATAACTAGATCACCCTTTACCGGTTTGAAACCCGGTACCAAACCATCGTCTGTGATTTCAAATTCTGTTGACTGCACCCTCAACAGTCCAATCACTTCGTCTTTCAATAGCATTCGTAAAATATCGGCTTGAGAACTCTCAACATAATACCTATTGTGTTTCAAAACCAACTTTACCTTACCGTATGAAATTGTTGCACTTTTGATAAAGTTGACAATTGATGAAGCCACGGGCACTTTGGACAACCTATTCAAAACATTGATTATATCATCAGTTTCTAAACCTACAGAGACAGCAGCATATAACGAATAAGCAGTGATTCTATACTCATGTATGAAGCTGGGTCTACTTATTGGTTCAGCAATCGTTACCAAAAAATCTTGAGCCTGCTCAAACAATGGTGAAAACCCTTCCAATATAATTCTACCATCATTAGGCGATATCCATAAAGGTCTTGAAGCATGATCAGGCTTCAACTTCAAGTATGAAAAGTCTGTTGCACCAAATAAGTGTGAAACGGAATCTGGAATAAAATCAGAGGGCCTTTCCATGAGTTTGGTATCTATCAAATCTTCGTCCTTATACTCAACATCTGTTGTCTGATCATTGATCTCTGACACAACCTTCCTCACTCTTTGCTTGTCCGGTCTTTTTCTATTCACTTTTGGAGTTCTCTCTTCATAGTCGGAGATACTTGACTTCGAAGAATCAGATAAATATTCATCTTCATTATAATCGCCACCATTAAGCTCAGCATAGTTCTTTCTTGATCCAGAACGGGCTGTTGACATTTTTTTACACTAAATTTAAAGCTTTGAAGTTCTCCAACCAGATGAAAAGTAGTGAGATAAATTTAGTCTGTTGTTGGGCCGTGATATGAAGAGATACCAGTTTATACTTCAACAATTGAGTACTCGGTTCTGTTTGATAAATACATTATTATTATATTAAGCACATTTTTTCACTTAGAAACTTAGTGACCCGTGTTTTTGGCAGTCATTATTAACCACATCTTCAGAAGCTTCGTGAGAAGCAAATAGAATGGTGCTTTGGTTTACGTGGATAAGAGGGTTACTTGGAAAGACTAATTATGTGGTTTCACTTGTTGAATGAATACTAAGTACAGAAAAGAAGCGCAAATTGTAACACTGAAATCTAGTTTTCCAAAAAAATGAAATGTATATGCAATCAATCAGCGAATTTATAACTACCAGAAGCCATGGTGATTGAGCCACCTTTATAAGAACCACGCTTGAACTTGTTTTTATTCTTGATGAAGTCCTTACCTCTTACTTGCAAAAGTCTCTCACTTGCTTGCTCACCCCAGTTACCAGCAGCACCTTTGTACGTGTTATCGGCGATTGCCATATCTTCAAAGGAGATCTTGGATCTATCAATCCTTGAAAAATGGTGTCTTGGACCAGATTGCTCTTGGGCGTATATATCTGCAGGAATTGGAGTCAGATTTCTTGAAGATTGTGGAGATGATGAATGTTGGGAGGCTGTAGATGATGACGATAATTCGTTTGTTTTTTGTTTTTTTGGTGATTCTTCTTTTGCTTCACTTTCATCTTGTGAATCTGCTGGTCTTTTCTTTATTACTTTCTTTTGTTCTTCAGATTTACTTTTAGAACCATCAGATGAGGAGTCCGAATCTGAATCTGAATCTGAATCTGAATCTGAATCTGAATCTGAATCTGAATCTGAATCTGAATCTGAATCTGAATCTGAGTCTGAATCTGAATCTGAATCTGACGAGGAGTCTGAATCTGAAGAGGAGTCTGATGAATCTGAGTCGCTATCTGATGAGGAATCTGATGAGGAATCTGATGAGGAATCTGATGAGGAATCCGATGAGGAAGCCTTGGTTTTCTTTTCTTCCTTTTCTTCCTTCTCATCTTCTGAATCAGAAGAGTCATCGCTTGAATCATCATCTGATGAATCCTTTTTCTGCTCCTGTTTTGTGTCGTCGTCTGAATCGGAGTCTGAAGAGTCTGAATCGCTGTCAGATGGTTGTTCAGCCTTCTTTACCTCAACCGTCTCCGTTTCTGAGTCTGAATCCGAGTCTGAATCACTATCTGAGGATGAGCTATCACTGCTAGAGTCCGAAGAGTCCGAAGATGAACTGTCGCTGCTCGAGTCTGATGAATTTGCAGCACCAGATGGCAACGTGATGATATCCTCTAACAAGTAGTCTGGAGATTCACCTGCAACCAAGTCTTTATCCTTCAACTCCTGGGCTAATTTTTTTGAGGATGACTTGAACCCATTACGGGTAAGATAGTCTAAAACAACTGAAAGAATCTCTTTGCTTGACATTGTGGTTATAGAAGTAATATGCTGTAGTCAAATATAAAGCAAGTTGACCTGAATTACAGAGAATACAGAATATAAAGAAAAAAATATATATATTTTTTTTTTCAAATTTTCTCTTTTCTTTTCCCTCTCAGATAAGAAAAAAACAGATAGACTTCCAATTTGAGTAACATCATAATATATCTGTATTTGGTTTTATTGTTTCAATTTTTTCCGTTTTTGGCTCAGATAGATTGAAAGAGTGTGAGAAAGTTCAATGAGCTGTTGAAGGATAACGGTCAGCTTCTAAATAGCGTATTCTGTATCTCTGCTATGATGTGTAGGCTTTAAAATGTCTGCAAAAATCCTGAAAAAGAAAGTCGCTCCTCTTCCACCTTTGTCAGCCTTTAGACGTAGTAAGTTTACGACAATAACAGCGGATAAGCCTTCCCTCTTCCAAAAGATATGAAAACTATCCAGCCAGGCCTAAATTTTTCCAGCCTATTACGGTTAAACTACGACTTGCAGAGAATGTCTATACACAGCAGTACGCCTAAATCCGGACACATTTAGTCTTAAGACGACTTATATGTAACACAGGGCAAGATTCAAGTTCCGACTTAAAATTTCTTGAATTCGGTGTATTTTGAAAAATTTAGTTAAAAGTATTCCGAGAAACTGATTGCCAGTTTCGAGGTAACGAAAGTGTGTAGGTCTCTGATTGTGACCGGAATTCAATTTCCTTTGCTGTATGATATTCAAAAGATCAACAGGTGGAAAGTCCTGGTCGCCGTCAAGAAGCCCCAGCGGTAGAGCACAGATCGCATTCACTATGTAGAAAGAGTTTGCTGAAAGTGACTGTCCTACCGTGCAAGATAAAATTGTTGCGAGCTTCAACTAGGTGATATTAATAATCGAAAAGTCTGTAGATCGCAGGTGCATAATATTCCAGTACTCTTTTCCCTCGATATAAATGAAACCATGAAATTAGATTTAGAGCAGAAACAGCAGCAGGTCAAGTTCATTTGTGTTAAACTGCCCCAGATGAGTCTGTCGCCGAAAATGGGGATCAAAACAATAGAAAATGAGTCGAATTCTTCAGCTAGCCAATCTGAAGGTTCCTCTGTTCGGGTCTCAGCCTTGAAGTCGAGTGGGAACGACGAAAGCGTTGGTGAAGAGAGTACAATCAAACTAATCAAGAGTCGGAAATCTAGCGGTAAACATCAGATGTCAGCTTGCTGTTTGTGTAAGAAGAAGCGGAAAAAGTGTGATGGTAATTATCCGTCCTGTAAAGGTTGTATACATGCCCGTGTCGTATGCTGCACCATCGAGCCTGCCACCAGAAGAGAAGTCCCAAGAGACTATTTGGAGAAGTTAGAAAATCAGATCAGCGTGTTGAGAGGTCAGTTGAAAAGTCAAAGAACCTCGTATAATGATAGCAACGAAGGACTTCTGAAAACAGCTCAGAACTCAAACGAATTGATCGAAGCTAAAGTCAAAGACGAACATCTCGCAATGGAAGTTGGCTACATTTCTTTAGCGGCAGGTGCTGAACCAAGATATTTGGGAGAAAGTAGTGGTTTTACCATAGCAACTGCCATACATAGGTCTATAAACTTTTATGGGCAGCAGGGTAACAGATCAGAAATGCCTGATATGGGAGGTGGATTTGATATGGAGCTGAATGGTGAACAAAAAAATAAGAGAAGGAAGTTACATCAGACCCCACAACCATTTGTTAAGCCAACCAGATCAGTTGCACGAAAATACCTTCGGGCCTACTTGAATTCAGCACAGTGTCAGTACCCATTTCTTGACTGGCCTTGGGTTCTTGATTGCTTTGAAAAAGTGATAACAACCAACGAGGATAATCTTGAAAATGACCAACTTTTTTTCACCTATATGATATTCAGCATAGGTTCTCAATTATCGGAAGGTAAGGGAGCCTCAGATGGAAGCATTAATGGTACAAAGATGTACTACAATAAAGCTTTTGAGTTCATTGATACTATATTAGAGGCTGGCTCTTTACGTACAGTGCAGGCTTATTTGATTCTATCTGTGTTTTCGTTAAAAATGCCAGATGGAAGCTCCATCTGGACTCTTACTGGTTTGGCCATAAGAACAGCTATCACTCTTGGGTTACATAGAGAGCCATATAGAAGCAGAAAGGGGACAGACGATTTGAAAATAAAACTGTATCAAAACTTGAAATCAAGAGTATTTTGGTCTGCATATGGAATTGAAAGAATTATTGGGTTGATCATGGGCAGACCTTTCAGTATTTCTGATGTGGATATCAATGTTCCATTGCCAGATTCAAGTGATCCAGAACTAGCTGTCTCTAACCATGTCTTCAAATTAAGAAGAATCCAATCCAATATCTGTTCATTTGTTTATAAACCTGCTCAGATAATCAATAACGATGCTGAAACAGACCAAACTAGGTGGCAGATACTCCTTGAATTGAAAGAGTGGAAATCCACTTTTCCTTCAAAATCCATGGCAGTTTCTCAATTTGAAACTGATAACTGGTCAAATATTTCTTACTATAACTCAATTCTATTGTTGTTGAGACCAGTCTTGATGGATGTTGCAAAGTTCAAAAGAGATTCTACACCTAAGACAATTGATTGGTTTAAGTTATTCACTCAATCGGCTTCCACTTTGTTGTTGAACTACAAGGACTTGCATGCAAGAAACAAGTTAGGTTACACCTGGTTAGCTATTCATTGCATATTTTTGAATGGTGTCACATTTCTTTATTGCATATGGCTAGACTCAACTTTACATTTTTTGCAATGGAAGAGGAAAAGTATTATTTACGACACCATTTCAGCATGTTCCAACATATTGTACGTCATGGCAGAAAGATGGGAAAGCGCTCAAATTTTCAGGAATACTTTCGATAGAATGTCTCAAGCTGTTTTGGCTGTTGTTGAAGTTGAACCTGATTTGAAAACGAATGATGGTAGCTTAACGCAGTTGAACATTGACTTCAATGAAATTCAACGAGGAGAATCCCCCTTCATTTCTGGAAGCTTTGGAATGAACTCGGATATCGAATCGTTGATTTTTGAAGATCAGCTTCAGAATCAAAACGCCAACATTGTAGATTATTCTGGTAATTTCGTCGCAAATTTCAACTACGATTTTTTGAACCCTTCATCGAATAATAACCGTGCTTGTTCAACAGATGGTATTCTCTTCACTATACCTCATTCTTCATCCGAGTCGTCATCGAGCCCAAATACAACGTTTTCTTCAGATGGTCCCAAATACCCTCAAAATGAAAAAGTTGATGAAAATCTTGTCAAAGATGATCCTGATTTGGACCAGATAACTAATAATGAAATGGATAGTTCATTGTGGGAGTTTTTGAATAGTACTGGAGACAAGTTTATGAGGGATATTTTTTACGATATGGAAGGCTCCTCCCATTCCAAAAAAAGAGTTTAGTTTAGTTTGTTTTACATGACAAGCTGAATTTCCCCTTTTAACGCGATTATTTATTGAGACATGACAATGAAAAAAGAGCAGCTAGTCTATTCTAAGAAGTCACCTCCTGTTAAATTTAATATCTCATCGTAGTAACCTTGAAAGTTAAGCCACCCTTTGTATGATGATCCAATAGACCTTTGAGTATACAAAGCAGCCTGTTCACTAATTATGTAAGGTTTGAAATTTGAATTGATCGAGGCCTCAATCTGTAACTGGGTCTTACAACTTCTTTCAAAACATAAAAACCAGAAAGCGGCCTCATCCACAGTCTTACCAACAGATACGATTCCATGATTTTGTAAAATCAAAACTTTGTTTGTTGAACCTAAAGCTTCTGATATTTTTAGCCCTTCCTCTTCGTTGAATACTACACCGCCAAAGTCATTATAAACTCCGTGCGACCTGTAAAATCTACAAGAATCTTGGTTGTACATTTTTAGCTCTTGTCCGAAAGCAGAAAAGGCCTTACCATACATCGAATGTGTATGACATATGGCGTTAACTTCTGGGTGATGCTTGTGAATTGCACCATGTATCTGAAAGCCTGCTCTGTTTATTGGCCTATTACCCTCAATTATCTCACCTGTTTCATCCACTAATATCAAATCTGACGCTTTGATAGTGGAGAAATGTTGAGCCAAAGGGTTAAGCCAAAATAAATGGGAGTCTTCTGGATCCCTTATTGAGATGTGACCAGCAACTCCTTCATCAAAATCATTTTTGGCGAAAATTCTGAACGCTGCAGCCATTCTTTCCTTATAATGTTGTCTTTCTTCCAGTTTAGAGCCAAACGTTGGTAATGATAAAGTTTCAATTTTGTGTTTACTCTTCGACATACCTGCTAGTTCTGATTCTTCTTTTGTATTTTGCTCAACAGCTTCAGATATTGACCTAATCTTGGAAGGTTTGAAAGCTGATGCCGCAGTGTGAAGCATTTTGAACCAAAAACAATTGAGCTAACCACAACCTTTTCAAAGTAATCATTTTCTTCTACACGGTAGTGGGAAGAAAATCCCATACTTATAGATTTAGAAAGAATCTCGATTTGAAGACGTAAACCTCCATAATTCAGTGTTTAGGCGGAATTTTCACCAGAAAGATTTTGAGCAAAGGAAAGTTACGACAAAATCTAATTGTCTACTGGCGGCGCTGATCACTCGCTAATTCCGCCAGACAAGAAAGTTGCTAGATGAGTGAAACACTCAGTATCTCACCACTCGTACAAAACTGAGAATTAAACAACTGTCTTCGGGCTTTTCTTTCAAATTCCTCTATCTGAGTAGCTGGAGATCATTTTAGGGGTCCATCTTGAGTTTACATCATAAACTAAATTGGTAACGCACGACCTTTTGTACCCCTATTATGCGATTCTTGTTTACTTATTTCCTCTTAAGGATTTCTAAGTCAAATTTTTGTTGTTTACAAAAGTACTTGGAAAGACAAAAAGTGTAACAGGTCATGAAGTGTTAGTATTATAGCACTTGGAAGGTTATTCTACAGAAGTATTAGCATTGAAAACAAAAAGGAGGTGCAGTTATCTTTTCAACCTCAGTTCTCGTGTTGAGCATTGTAATTCTATTGAGCTTGAAATGATGTCACAGAATTGTGAAAGAAAGAAAGAGATGGATTTGATTGATATTATAAATTTATCACCAGAGCAGCTAGATAAGTTGATTGTCAACTTGACAACAATAAAGAATAAAGGCTCGGTAGCCTCAGCTGAACAAACAAAACCATTTGAGGAGCCAAATGACAGTGATAGGACAAGATTCAACCACAGCTCTCACCAATCTCCCACGAATCGACTTCCATCAAGTTCTTCAGCCCAGATGGTGTCCGAGATGCCCCTACAACCAACCACAGCAACACCTTTAGTTCTAAGTAAGAATAGAGATAGAAGAACACCGCTTTCATCTGCCAGGCGTAGAAACATAACAATACCAATCATGTCTAATTTCTCGAAACATGCGTTCAGCCCAAACAGGAAGATTGATAAAGATATTACACAGTCTCATGAGATTGTGAACTCCAGCAATATCTTGCACAGGGTTCAAGAATTGCTAATCATTCTCCAGGAAAACTATCAAGAAATCGGTTCTCCAGAAGTCGAACGAAAGCATGCGGAAGTAATTCTAACTAACAAGTTAGTAGAGCTAATAGATGAATCAACAGCCATGAAATCAGAGTTAAGCTTGGAGATTATGATGATTATGACAACAATTTGTGACATAGATGATATATTAACAAAGAAGTTTGAGTTTGAGTATAGCGGTGTCGATAGTTGCATAAAAGATGTTGTGAATAGATTGGATTTGAGCTTCAAAACAAGCATAGGAACAAATGAGCTTACCAGCATATTGTTGGGGATTAATGAGTCAACAACGACATTGAAATCGCTCAAATCAAAAATGTTGGAAACTCTTAATCATTTGGAACCAAAATTTACCACAAAGATTGTAACGCTCAGCAAGAGCATAATCAAGTTGCATAGTCATTATGTCAAGCTTGATGACTATATGTTAAAGGATATGTTTCTATTCGACCAACTACCATCTTTGGAAGATGCAAAGATGTACTCCAGTGGAGAAATATTCAAGGAAGGGTTTGAAATGGTAGATAAGGCTTTGAGCAATACAAAGTTCAAGAATATTTCACTGAAACTAATGAATGATGTCAATAACGAAATTTCCCAAATAGAATTGGAGCTAAAGCAAAGGGTGAAGACCTTGATAGATTCAGCTAAAATAATAGCAGAATACTACTCTAAGTTGTTCATAGCAGACGCAGACAAAGATAGCAGGGTGTTGTACTTACTTGAACTTCAACAGGGAAAAGAAGCTGAAAATTTTGATAACTTCGTCGAATTGATTCACGTGAACACAGGATTGAAAAAGAAAGTAATTGAAGACTTCAAGTCATTGATATCTAATTTGAAAAGCGAAAAGAACACTAGACAGGAAAAACTTGACTCCTTTTTGCAATTATGCCAACCACTCTGGACCAAGTTGAGGCAAGATAAAAACAATTTCGTTCAAAAATTTCTATCTCAAAATGAAAATTTGAAAGAATCAAGTATTAAAAATTTTGAGGCAGAGTATGCAAGATTAAACAAATTGAAGTTGCAATTTATATCTACATTCATTGAAGAGAGTCGACATCAAATAAATGATTACTGGAACATGCTTATGTACTCAGACCAAGATAGAATAAACGAGTTTCTGTCTTTTTACAATAATACAGAATCAGATTACACCGAAGATATGTTGGATAGTCATAATCTGTATATCGAAAAGCTTACAACAAAAGTTGAGCAATTACAACCAATTTTGAATGGAATCCAGGAAACTCAAATGCTTTTGAGGGAAAAACAACAATTGGAAGAGAGCTCCAGAGACTCATCAAGATTGTTGCAAAGAAATTCATTCAGAATTTTGAAAGAAGAAGAAAGAACAAGAAATAGACTCTCTAGAGCCATTCCAAGTGCTATTGCTTCGTTAAAATTGAAATTACAGGGATATGAAGTTGCAAACATGAAACCATTCTTGGTGGACGGAAAAGTTTATTACGATGAGTTGCTTGAAATTGAAGTTGAGCTCAATACAAAACCTTCAGTCAGGAGGCAGCAAAATAAGCAAGCTTCCCTATCCACTCGTAATAGGTCTGCTCCAGCATCTGCAACAAGGTTAACACAAAGTGCATCAAGCTCATCTAATAGACCTCTGTTTAGATCAGTTTCCAGGACAGGATCCAGGGCTCCGCTCTCTTTAATCGATGAAACACCAGTCAGGCGAGGTCTCAGCCAAGACTCAGGTAGTTCTTTGAGGTTAAGCAAGGCCTCCATTTCCATTACACCGGCAGGAAACTTCCCTACGACGACTCCAATATCCAGAGTAAATATATCGCCAAATTGTTCAACTTCTAGTGAAATCAAAAATGATCATAATAAAAGAGTTTTGGTCACAGGTTATGCGGAGATCAATAGATTTGCTAGTCATCGTTCATCACCACCAAAAAATGAACCTCCCTCAAAAATTCCGAAGACATCATTCTCCAAAATTCCAATCAACGGAGCTGTGCTACGCTCTCCAATTAGAAACATTGGTTTGAATCCAAGCAACAGCCTTCCAAGATTTAAAAATGTTTCAAACTATGTCAATAATAAAATGAATTTACTCCCTGTCAACACAAATACATCGTTAAAATTTGATGACATGCGTGCTTCTTTGACATCAGCTGTTCCATTGTTAAGTTCAGACCTGAGTGATGAAGATGAGGAGAACAAAACTATCTCAAGTGTGAGTTTGACGAATTAGAGTCACACCTACAAACACACAAGATCTGGTCCCTTATGATATAGATGTTTTATTTTCGGTTTATTTATTGTGCATTCGGCACACTTGCTTTTGATTTTCACTGTATTATGAACCCTATTGTTGAGATACTAAGTTAGGTTTTATGCTATTTCTGTTTATGTTTAAGTTTTCTGTATTAGTATTTTGGCTTATTTCTTCAAAACTGTTTACTTTGAACCGCTTTACACATGGAACTTACTGTACCCTTTAAATAAACTAGATCCATTATGAAACTTAGTTGACAGAGCCTGCAAGTTAATGACTTTATTCAAGAACGATATCGGGTTTCAGAACGAACCTTCAATGACTGGTAAGCCTTTTGGACTCTTGTAACTATTTCTTTATAGCATAAAAACATCAAAGGAAATCATCACTTTACTTTCAAATAGGTTTTCAACAAATTACCCTTCTTGAATAGGAGAGTGGGATCAAATTGCAGAGAACTTGAGCAACTTAGCTTTAATACTACTAACTATAAAACTTCAGAAAAGCTAAAAAGCAAAAAAAACCACTTATCATCAACACCAAAAAACGAAGCAAGTTGACTTGTCTTTTGACTCAGGAAAATCGTTGATTAGTTCGGTGTTGAAGAGCTCGAGTAAAGCTTAATAGCGAAAAAGCTCAATAGAATGAGAAGAGCGACACTTTAAGAAGCTTCAACAAATCTCCTACCATTTTCTGGCCTCAATACCATCAGGGGGTGATGTTTCATAAGTTTTAGACCTTGTTTCGTCCCAGTTGGTTGACAAAGCCGTACCATTTGATTCAACAAAACTCTTCATCATTGCCTTTTTGGTATCATCATCGGATGAGGCATATAGCTTTTTGAAAAAAGCATTTTCATCACCAGCGTCATCTTCTTCTTCTGCCCCTTCATCCTCAAGATTGAAATGAGCCCATTTGTTTTCCAAGTTGTCTTCCGACTTTTCAAAACTTGATGCTTCCAATGTTGGCCACTTAACATCTTTTTCCTTTTTGAGTAAGGTAAGTTCCAACTTAGTGGACATCAACTTATATGATGATTTGGAAGGGTCAATCTCTTTGTACAAAGAATAATTGAAATGCGCTTCACCACCTGTATGTGTCTTGAACTCAATATCCAATTCTTGGTCCAGGAAGTCAACTTTGAGGTCTGTGATTTTTTTGTAGTATATGCTAACTGTGACGGTTGTTCCCGACTGATAGTAGTCCATCTTGATCTTCGGCTCCATTTGGCGTTTCAACTCTTCATCATTTTTAAAGTTCAAGGCGGACTCCTTAATGCTATTGCCATTAATGGCTTCAGTCTTGCCACCTTGTGAAACGTCTGAGGCAGGTCTGTCAGATGGAGAGATCTGAACGTGTTTCTCCTCGGCTGGACTCTCCAGCCATTTGCCCAGAGCCTTTTCATAACTTTTCGTGATTGAAGCTTTCCAGATTGGAAGCGAGCTGTCCTTACAGTTGAAATGTTCGGCAAGCTTGATGCTGTCCAAAGCCTTCAGGAAATTCTTCATCAGCAGATAAATGACGGCCGATCTGAAATGGCACAACCCAATATTCTCCCTGCTGCTCCTATCCTGAGCAACCGCTAGCGCCAGCTCAACATCGGCTATCGCCTCTTGGAACCTTCCAGTCCTCTGATAACATATGCTTCTACCGATCAAAGCCTTGAATGCCTTTGGAGTCTCATTCAATCCCAAAGTGTATTGCTCAATCGCCTGGTCGTACTTGTCCGATTCCGCCAAAGCGTCGCCTTTTTTAACAAAAACTTCAATAGCCATCTGATGAATAAACCGCTAGCCTGGCTGACTCTTCAATGTGCTGATGGAATGGTGCAATCGCTCTTGAACACTCTCTTATTCGGTTCGTCTCTCTCATATGACTAAAAAAAGGTAGTGCGTCAGTTCTCAGATATCCATAGTGTGTTGATAGCGAAAAAAAAAAAATTGTGAAAAATATTTTTTTTTTCTCTTCTACAGTATATTTGAAGAGATGGTATTTGATAACTCAACCATTTCTTCCCAAAGATTCATCTTCAACTAATCAGAGATGGCTTTATTTATAGATCCAAATAGCTCGAAGCAAGTCAACACATTGGTGTTGGATGCAGGTCCGTTGATCACGCAAACCGAGTCGACATTGAGACAGTTTGCATCATGTTTTTTCACAACGCCTGGTGTTTATAACGAGATCAAAGATGAATTTGCCAAGTCCCAGTTAATATTGTGGGGAGACAAGTTGAAAATCAGACATCCTAAGCCTGAGTCCACTAAGAGGGTCACAGAATTCGCCAAGTTGACAGGTGATTATAGTGTTTTATCCTTGAACGATATCCATATCATTGCTTTGGCTCTTGAGTTGGAGTGCGAGTTGAACAATGGAGATTGGAGATTGAGAACAAGGCCCGGTGAAAAGAAAGAGTACCAGAAGCTGAAGCAAGCCCCAGAAGAGGTAGAGGTGGAAGAAGTACAGCAAGTGGCTGTGGAGGAGCCTCAAGATACCGTTGATGAGTGGACGACGATTCCAGCAAAGGCTGGCTCAGAAGTGATTTCGTCAGAGACACAGAAAACAAGCAAGAAGCCACGTAGAAGGGGCGGTAAGAAGCAAAGAGCCAAGAGAGAAGCACAAACACAGGCTGAATTGCAAACCGAAACAGAAGGAGCCGCAGAGGAAGAGGACGACCATCTGGTTGAAATAATATCTGAAGAACCCCAATCACACGACTTGAATGAAGAGTATGACGAGGATGACGATGATGGAGAATGGATCACGTCAGATAATTTGCAGGAAGAAATATTGAAAGACACCAACGAACAGATCAAGGAAGCTACAAATACACAAGTCAAGATCAAAGTAGCACTTGCCACCGGTGATTTTGCCTGCCAAAACGTCTCGTTGCAGATTGGGTTGAACTTGATGAATGCCATGTCCGGATTGAGAATCAAGAGGGTTAGAAACTATATGTTGAGATGCCATGCGTGTTTCCGCTTGACACCGATCCCAAAAGATGGCTCTCCAAAACATTTCTGCTCGTCTTGTGGTGGTGCTACATTATTGAGGTGTGCTGTCAGTGTCGATTCGAGCACCGGTGAGATAACTCCTCACTTGAAGAAAAACTTCACATGGCACACCAGGGGTGATAGGTACTCTTTGGCTTCTCCGTTGTCGAAGAACGCCGCCAAGAAGTTTGGTAACGCTGGATTTCAACACAACCAGCACAAGAGACAAGAAGTCATCTTGTTGAACGAGGATCAGAAAGAGTACCAACAGGCGTTGAAAAACGAACTGTGGCAGAGAAGACATAATGAGAAAATATTGGAGGAATGGATTGGGGGTGGAAGTGCGGATAACTATATCTCTCCGTTCAACTCTTTGCAAAACGTTAGACACACCGCTGTAAAGGTTGGTAAGAGTAAGTTCATCAATTCCTCCAACAAGAAGAGGTGAAAGGCTATTTAGATCGTTTCTCGTTAGAATATATATATATATATCTCAATACCGACCTGTCGTCGTCGTCGTCGTCGCACTTGTGATTTGTAAAGGTAGTGCAATCAATATCATACTTTTGGTATGGAATTTCAAGCAGCAAAGGAAGAAGAAAAAAATAAAATTTACTGTTTAATACAGAAAGACAAGATATTTAATCAGTGTAGTATATCAGTTTAAAAATTGGATATCAGCTAGTATTGTGTCATAAAGAGGATTTCAGAGAGTTATGTCCACAGAATCTGTATCCGAGCTTGATGGTCTGCATCCACAACCAGAGGACAGAGGTCGTTCACTTTCATTATCTTCATGTGCAACAACAGATTCGGCCACCAAAAGAATCCCAGCCATTTCATTCGATGCCGCCACCAAAACACAGCCATTAACATCGCATATGATGAAAAAAGACTCGTCTGCTTCTATTCTCAACTTGAGCAGCCAGAGCAACGAGAAGGATAAGGAATCGGATCCAACAGCCGTTGCCATGTCCAATTTAAGATGCCCGTCACCTCCGCCAATTCTTCGCGGTTCCAACTCAGTGCTAATGAACGATGTACTCAATGGCCCGAGCAATCAAGAGTCAGTGTTATCCAGCCTGTCTGGTGGAGAACCAAACTTGCCATCAGCTTCTCCTGCTTTCATCGCCAAACCTCAATTTGTTTCACCTCCAAAGTCTCCATTAGGTAGAGAAGTGGTATCGAATGGGGGACCTATTTTGAGAGGAAGGACGACTGCTGCCAATCAGGCAGTGGTTGCTGCTATTGCTGCTCAGACGGCCAGAGATAAAATTATAACCAAGTCACCGCAATCGATTTTGACTGATTCGATGAACAAGGAAAAACAGCAATCGAAGGATAAGTTGCCCAGCCAGTTTGGTGGAATTTCATCTATCTTGTCTGTCAGTAATTTACAGTTGAATCAGGAGCAATACCATCACCAAAAGACTGGTTCGATACATGCACATTTCTATGTTGATGATACCTTGAGACACGGTTCAGCCACCGGCGGTTCACGTTCACGCAGTGCATCCATTAGCACCACTGAATCCAGAGGCGGGCCTGAAGAATTCAGAAAAATAAATGCATCAACTCCAGCTGCCGCTTCAACGTCTTCCACACAACAGGTTACAAGTCAAACAATCGACGCAAGATTGCCTCAAGACGATAACAAGTTCCATGTTCTAATCGGGATATGTGGCTCTGTATCGACAAAGAAAACAAGGCTTATAATAAACAGGTTAGAACAGATATACAGTGATAAAATCTCCATTCAGGTACTATTGACTTCGTCGGCTGAACATTTTGTTTCACGTGGTGACTTTCCAGCAAACGTTCAAATCTGGCGTGACAAAGATGAGTGGTCAACATGGGGTGCCAGAACTGACCCTGTATTACATATAGAACTACGCCGTTGGGCAGACATCCTTGTTATTGCTCCTTTAACCTCCAACACCTTGGCCAAGATTGCGCTTGGTTTGTGTGATAACTTGTTGACCAATGTTATCCGCGCTTGGAACACCCAGTACCCTATATTGGCCGCACCTTCAATGGTGAGCTATGCATACAACTCACCCACCACCAAAAGGCACTTGAAAACAATCAGGGAGGAGATGCCTTGGATCAATATATTGAAACCAGTCGAAAAGGTCATTGGCAGCTACGGTGATATTGGTATGGGCGGGATGATGGACTGGAACGAAATCGTCAACATCATCACCGTGAAGGGCGAAAAGCTCGGCTTCCTGGATGGCGACGAAGACGAAGATAACGACGAAGGGAATGGCAAAGATGATGATGGCGAAGAGGAAGGCGATGACGACGACGACGATGACGACGATGACGACGCCTTGAAGTTGACTGTCGCTGAAGAGGACGAAAGAGAAAAGATAGAGAAAATGGAGAAGTCCTTGCGTCAAGCGTGAGCGTGGAAGCTCCTTCACACAGGTTGTTTTTGTGTTATGGACTCTTTTGCTTAGCTTTTATTACTTGTTTTGTTTCTGTTTCTGTTGCTAGTTCTGTTTTCATTTCTGTTTCTGTTTCTGTTTTCAGTCAACTTAATCTAGGGGTTTGGGTAGAATTTCATCGTTTGATGTGGCCACGGTCTTTCTGATGGTTAACTCGTCTGTTTATATAGCTAGCTCTATACATCGCCATCGCTATACTGGCCTGGAAACAACACATTTCATCGATTCATAGATTCATCTTCGTAGGATGGCCGACCTGTTACAGCCCTTGAATGGGATTGTCAATATTTTTTTTTTTTTTTGTTTTCATTTTCTATCAATAGCGCTGCTTCAGACAAAAACCAGTGTTTATGGGATATTGGAAGGTATAATTAATCATTTGTCTTGTTTTTCAAGTTAATTCGAATAATCCATCAATTGCATTTTGTATATCGATTGTAGGTAAATAGCCCAAAATTTTGAAAGGGTATAAGCTGTTGGTGTAAGCAGGATTGCAATGTCTCATAACAACAACAAGAACAACAACAACAACTCAACCGCGGCAACCGTTGATGGTGGTAGCTCGTCAACATCACCGTTCAAGATTCCATTTTCCAGAGACGATTCTGGCCACATGTCGTCAGTGCAGTCCATCCATTTGAATAAAACGCCTCCTTCAACACCGCCTCAAGTGCAACACTCTGCCAATGACGTGAAACTGAGTCTATCACCGCCACCTCAGTATCCGCTATTCACCAAGAGACGGTTGAGCATCGACAACAACAACATGCCTTTATTGATACCAAAGACTCCAGACCACCGAAATAATAACTTGTTCGACTCGACTCCGTTGCTGTCGCCGACAAAGACCCCAAAGTCTGTCAAGAGACGTTCGGCTGACTTCTACAACTTGTTGAAAACACCGGATGGAAATGGGTTTTCACACAGATCTTCAACTGCGGACGTGGACATGGATGATGAAGACTTGCATTCCAAAAGAAAGTCTTTGGACTATTACAAGCTTTCGACAAGAGAGGATGACCACAAGAACAAGATGAGGTCTCCGCAAAGAAACTCAGGAAGTGCTGTTTTCAACGATCAGCACTCGCTACCGGTTTCACCGCTAAAGGATAACTTTAGAGTGAAGAAGACAGATACGGAAATCAAAGAAATAAGTGCCAATTTGAAAACAAGGTTGAACTATGCGTTTGTCAAAGTGAAACATGGGTGGGCCGAGAAATCAATTAACGAGTTGGAAAAGAAACGCACTGATCCATCCGTTGCACAACTTGAATCAAGGCCAACGAGATTGACAGTGATAGGGAATCAGAGTTCATTGGGAGCACCGCTACTTGACTCGTACAAGGAGACATTTGTATCAGATTTCAGGCATACTAAACTACCACCCATCAAGATATCATCAAGTTCTTCAGCACATAGCCGTCTTCGTTTGGATGACTTTGCTCTGACAAGAACCAATCTGCATCGCCGTACCTCATCAGCAGATTCAAGTAACATGCGTATACATGACGGGATATCTAATAATGCCAAAGTTGCATTGGTGAACGCTTTATCGTCATCGCCGACCAAGGCGCTGATAGACCCCAATGCTGAGAAGAGCGCAGCACACACACTAATGAGTTTGGCTTCCCCAATAATGCCGTCAAGCTCAATGTATGATGGGGAGAAGAGTGCTTCTCAGCTTCCAACATCAACGTCTCCCGGGAAGAAATTGGACGATACAGCAATTGTCGATGTAGATATCTCGACCGATATGGATCTGGATAACAGCACAGAAACGGATATTGAAGTTGATGATGATGACTCCAAGACCATACTCGAGCTGATTTAGGGCTACCCTGTAATCTTTCGATAATGACTCTTGATGATGAACTATTTTTCTTTCCCTTTTCCTTTCTTTCCTCTCCTTTACCTTCTAATGCCTCTTGTAACTTTTATTTTTATTTCTTATAGACAAACTTTGGAACTCATTCCTCTTGTTGCCTTTGTATTATTTCCAGCAATTCTAAAGACTGATATTGATTAATACTATTCACACTTTCATTTCATCTTCAAAGATTAGATAAACGTAAGAAAATTGTTCATTATAACCGAATACCGACCCCGCTGGATTTTGTGGAGACCCATTAAGATGATATAAAAGTACTTGCTATTCAAGAGATGGTTCAAGAGATGGTTGGAGATTCCCATACACCAGACGATCTTCCACAGAAAAACAGGAATATGAGTGATTTGTTTACAGCATCAACCCACAAGCTGGCAGCGACGTACCCTCGTTCATCAGTTAATGCAACAATATCGAGTAATGATCGTCTTTCAGTGATCTACAACAAGTTCAAATCGTCTCAGGTCAAAGGCAAAAGAAAACCATTCAATTTGATCTTTTTACACGGAACAGGAATGAATAGGAACATCTGGACTTACCATATCAAGAAGCTCTTTGCCATTACCAAAGGTTTGGAGCTTGGTAATTATCATGTAGCTACGGTCATAAGTATCGACGCAGTAAACCATGGAGACTCAGCAATCATCAATAGAAATAAGTTGGGCAGTGAGTACGACTGGAAGGATGGTGCTAAGGATCTTATTCAAGTTGTCAAAAAACAGCTTGATTCTGATGAAAGTTTTCAGGATCCAGATGCTAAGAACATCTTGATCGGACATTCAATGGGCGGGTTTCAGGTGTTATATCTGTCATATTTAGAACCCCAGTTGTTTGATTCGGTGATTGCAATTGAGCCAGTCATTGTTAAGGAAAGCTTCAAATTTGGGAATATGTTTGGTGCTTTAGAAAAATCGATCAAGACGGACTTTGATAGTGTTGAACAATACTGGAACTACATGAAAAATGGCGTGTATTCGAACTTTCAACTGGAGGTATTTCAGAATTTTGCAACCACCGAACTAGATGTTGATGGGATTTCAGGCAGGGTATCTACAAAGTGTTCGAAAAACCAGCAGTTGATCACTTATGGAGGTCCAAGAATTGGTAAAAGCTCAGGCTTGACTTTCATCCAACTGGTAGAAGTGCCTGTTTTATGCATTCTTGGTGGTAAGTCTCGGTGGTTAAGATCATGCGAAACTGATTTTGACACTTTGGATGGATGGAATGTGACCACTGTTCAAGAAGGTGATCATATTTTAAATTGTGAGATGCCCGACGAGATTGTTGATTTGATTTTTGGGTTTTTGAAACAAAGAGGAGTCCCAGAAAAGAAAAGGTTGGAAACAATTGATGAGAACGATTATGCCAAAAGAGAGAAGGTTTTCAAGGCTCAGTTTGATGAGCTTACTAAGTTTGCCAGGGAGTCTAAGGTGTAAGGTAGTTGGATTGGCGTAGAGTAGAGCTGAAGGCGGTGGGGGGGAAGAAGAAAAGGGGAAAACAAATTATGAACACAGACAGTAGTTTTGGCTCAATATATATATCTAACCTTTGTCAACTCAATGTCAAAAGTGAACTCTCCACTCCATATAAATTCAGCCTATTCAAAATATATATTGACTGGAGCCATGTTTTAAACCCGAGTTTTTTTACTAACCTGAAAGTATATTTGATACAGTTGCAAATTTGAATATCTAAAGTCCAACAAATACAAAAATGTTTAATAATAAATAAGTACGAGAAACGGCAATGATTATCGAAAGACGATAATAAGGAGAATGACATAATGAAAAAAAAAAAAAATCCAATATAAGTAAACTCAGTTCTTTTTTTTTTGTTCATTTACAGATAACAGCAACAGCAAAAAGTGTTATCAATCCAAACCAGTGCAAAATAAAAGCTTTCACCAAACAAAATATATAAAAAATCCCATAGACCGAACTTTCATCAAAAATCATCACCGAAGACTGTAATCTCTTGACCTGGTTTGAAAGCAGGAAGTCCCAAAAATGGACATCCATCACAACGGAACGCATCACCCAAAGCACAAGAACCACATCCACCGGTCTTGCCTTCGATAGTGAAATCAATCTCGGTAACTTCTTCCTCTGTATATTTGACGGTATTCCCTTGTTTCGACAGCATTAATCTTTGCAACCTCTCTTCAATCTTTATGGCTTCTTCGGTGGCCGATTTGGCCATTGATCCCAAAATCGAGTCTTGTAAAGATCCTTGTTCTCTTTCCTCTGCTTCTTCCTTCTCCTTCAATCCACATGTGCAATCTTTACATGCCTTTCTTCTCTTCTTACCGTTTGGTAATTCACATCTGATGGGGAGTATAATCGGTTTGGAAGATGAGTAATCTCCATCGTTCTCGATCAAAAGCTCATTTTCATCCAAAAGCTCATCGTCTTCATCGTCAAAATACACCATCTTTGACTCTTTCATCTTGAGTGAAGTATCTGACTCGTAATCCACATCTGAGGTGTCCGTCAACGTTGGAGGCGATCCCAATCTTTTGAAGGTTGGTAACGATGCAGATGGTGAGGATGGTGATGCAATGGCTCTCTTAAAAGCCGGAAGGGTTGATGACGGAGCTTTTTTGAACGTTGGCAATCTGTTCAAAGCCGATTTGGCACTTGATGACGAAGGCCTCTTCAATAGTGTCACAGCTGCCTTTGGTGTTGGTTTGATCCATTTTTCATCGTCGAGCAAGAACCCGCTCGTGATAGCGTCTACTTTGCTGACCTTTGGTAAGCACCCTTTGAAGACTCCTTCTGGTTTCAAAGACGCAAATATCAAACTTAGCGAAGCAAGAGGTATTGTTTTGACATACGCTTCGACTGGAGCAAGATAGTGGATTAAATCGTACGTGTTTGGGGCCGACTCGCCGTTGATCGTGAATTTATCGATTATGTTTTGCTTCAACGTGGCGGCCGGGTAGTCTGCTAGCAACTGATCCTTGACGCTCTCCACCAAGTGCGGTTCAACAACCACTGTGGGATGCAATAATAGTAATATACTCGCTGACATTGTGCTGACTGGACTGGGTCTTTGGTGCCTATTCTTCGTCGTCTTCTTTCTTTTCTTTTCTTTTCTTCTTAACCTCTTTTTTTTTCCTACTTTATGATCTATAAGCTGGAGTGGCGAGGCGGTGACTGATGCTTGCAAATCCAACAAAAAAATTAAATAGAGACTGTCTCTTCAAAGCGCCTTGTATATCGAGTGTCAAAAAACGGATCTGACCTAATATATATTGATTGATTGGGTATCAACTTATCAAACTTCAATGGATAACGGAGAACTTTTCTTCTTTAGAATTTTTTCCTCTCGTCTGGTCTCCTTACTAATGCGCCGCCTCGAGATATTCCTGGTAAGTTTTTGCCTTATTAGGCCTATTTGGTGATATTTACACGACATAATTCATCAAGCGAGAGTGAAGCCGTCGAGCTCTTCTGTTGATGGCTCAGTGGCCAAAGGTAGAAGTATATCTGTCATCCAGCAGTTATACTTGTTGGTTGTAGTTCTTTTTTGTGTGTTTTAAGAGCCTGTTTTTGTCGGTAGAGGGAGGCAAGCAAGCAAGCTGTTTCCCTTTTGGTGAATTGACCTTCCTTTTTGGGAAGGTATCAAGACCATGACGTTGAATTGGACAAACTTCCCTACAAAAGCTGATATGGAGCAGAGGCCCGTATAGGAGCGGATATATGTGCAAGCCGACGATCAACTATCCCATGAGGCAAAGCTCTGGGCAGCTTTCAGCTCTAGAAGATGGTGTGTGTGTGTGTGTGTGTTTGAACGGGCGCGGCCGCGGCGGGTGGCGAATCGAAATTCGATGATTATTAATCGGCACTTGCGAGGTTGATGTGCTCAGATGGAAGCTCAGATGGAAGATTTGGTATGCTTATTCAAAGAGTGTGCTCAAGTTTATCGCTAGTCACCAAGAGACGGTCCAGGAAGTGGAATTTAGCGTTTACCAGGAACATGATGATTATCAACTACATCCCAATGAGATGGGGAACCGGCGACAACTATTGCTATGTGTTGACAGATGGCACAACCAAAGATTCATGGGTTATCGACCCTGCGGAACCTCACGAGTAAGTATGCTGTGGCCCCATTGGCTGAAAAGTCTGGCTTTTTACTAACATCGGTGCTCGCTCAATGCGACTGCAGAGTGATTCCCGAGTTGGACAAGATGGATATCAACATAACATCCATCGTCAACACCCACCATCACAACGACCATTCTGGCGGTAACAAGAAGGCCTCGTTGCGGTATGAAGGCTTGCCGATCATCGCGGGAAAGGACTCTCCTCTAGTCACCTATACCCCATCTCACAGAGAAGTGATCCAGTTGGGCTCGTCGATCGAGATAACTGCATTGCATACCCCGTGCCACACCCAGGACTCGATCTGTTATTACCTGGTTGATAAGTCCACGGGCGAAAAAGCGGTGTTCACAGGTGATACGCTCTTCACATCTGGCTGTGGTAGGTTTTTCGAAGGCTCGGGCTCGGAGATGAACTACTCTCTCAACAAAGTCCTAGGCACATTGCCGGATGATACTTATGTGTACCCAGGCCACGAGTACACCAAATCAAACGTGAACTTCAGCTCAAAGGTTTTACCAAACAACAAGGCTTTGAAGAACTTGGCGGACTTTGCTGAGAAAAACGAGTTCACCACTGGTAAGTTCACAATCAAGGATGAGAAGGAGTTCAATCCGTTTATGAGGTTGGACGACTCAGAAGTTGTAAACTTCTGCAAAGGTACCACTGATGCTGATGGTGTTATGGATTTCCTCAGAAACGCTAAGAACAGATCTTGATTAATTAGCAGTATATTAAGCCGGCTTATTTGAATTTCTTTCCTGCCCAATGACTTTGATTATCTTGTTTGATATGAATTCGAATTATACTCTGTAGACCTCTCCACCACCACTCACAAGAGCTCATCGCAGCCAACTGTCGGCGAAGAAGTGATTTCTAGCCCCAATTTGTGTTTTGTTTAGGGTTTTCCTCTTTGAGCCTCAAAAAGAGCTTTTATTTTCAAATCAATCAGTATATTTGAATAGATCAGACTAACTTCTATTTGTCTTCATTACTTCAACCATTGGCAGCACATATATTTTGATTTACATCTCCAATGAACGAGATTTACCAAAGCTCACCAATAGGGAAAAGGACACCTTTAAATTTACGCAGGCTCAGTATACTTGACTCACCACTGACATCGAAAATATCTTTCGATCTCTCTGATCACTATAACGATAGTCTATCTTCTGTGAACCAGCTTTCTTACGAAGATGCGATTCTGCAGATAATAGCTCTTACGACGGAGTTGAGAGAATTTGAAAGCTCGTCAAAAGAATTGGAAGATGCTATGGAGACAGAGTTGGATGAGCTACATTCCGCAAAACAGAGTTTGGAGAAACAACTAAGCATCAAAGATGAAGAGATACTGCAATTGAGATCAAAGATGATGAGCATGGAAGGGGAGTTGAACGAACTTATGACTAAAAATAACGAGTTGATCAATAGTTTCAAAGTGGAATTGAGTACGAAGAGAGAAAAGTTGATTGAAGTCGAGATACTGAACGATCAGTTTGAGAACAAGCACAGAATCATCAACTCACAGTTGGTGACAACAGAAGATAAATACAATGAGATGATCGAGAAAAATACAATGTTGCAGAGTGAACTAAGTGAACTTTCGCAGTCACATAACCTTGAGAAATTGAACAACTCTAATAACCAAATGAAAATATACGAACTAACAGCCGAAGTTGAAAAATTGAGATTGGAAAACGAAAAGTACCTAGTGATACTATCAAAGCCCGAAAAGATATCTAAGTTCAAAACTCCAGAATTGGGATCGATGCATACAACTCAAGAATTCCTCCATCCACCAAAACGCACCAACAATATTCCTAAGTCATCGTCGATGAAACAGATTCATGAAATGAACGAAAAGTCAAATCAAATAATACTCCAAGCAGATGAGTTGAAGTCCAAAATGGAAAAAGCACAAAAGCAAAAAAAGGACGGTAGTGGTAGTAGGAGATTAAGTAGGTTCACTTCTAGATCAAAGAGTCAACAGCACTCAAATGACTCTCAAGAGAAGAAGAGGTCTTCACTCTCGTCCAAGTTAATGGATGCCAATTCTGGTTTGGATACACCTATGTCAAAGCGGAGAGTATCTACGTCACAGACAAGGGATTTGAGTCTGAAACGGAATAATGATCACAAGAGAGCTCTGAGTACTTCTGCAAGAGTGTTCTCAAACCCGACAAACCTGGAATCCTCAAGCAAAGACAAACTCAAGGCTAATGATATAAGGAAATCTAGTGCTAGTAGATTTTTGTTTGGACTTATCAGAACCTGAATAAATGAACTTTTTCTTCCCCCTTTTTCTTGCTTCTCTCAGTTTTATTGTACCAATAAACCAATAAAGAATCACAAGATAGAGTAACCACTTGCTATGAATGAACACAGAGTTGGCAAAAAAAGTTTGAAAGACTGCTGGTCTTTCTCCTCCTTCATTCAATTACAATTTGTGTAAATGATAAAAGCAAAAAAAATTAAGTCAAATCTGGTCCCTGGCAGGATCGAACTGCCGATCTTCGCGTTATTAGCACGACGCCTTAACCAACTGGGCCAAGGGACCTTTAACTTGAAAACTGAAGTTAACTCTTTCCTATTTACTAGAATATTACTCTATGCCTTTTCATTTTTTTGTCATCTCGAGATTGCGGCGTACCTCAGACGAACCACATTAGGTGGTTATTATGATTCCATATACCTCCATGAATGAGTTCTACCCTACAAACAACCAACAGTTATGAAGTTTTTTTCTAAGATCCAAATACGTAGTGACTGAGGTATTGTCATTTTGAAACAGATCTTAGGGGTTACGTGATCTCAGTATCATTAGCTTAAGAGAAATAAAACAGACAATGCGAATATTATCTATCAAAGATTGACGCCCTTTCTCAGGTATTATTTTAATTAATGTTTTGTTTTCTTTTTTCCCTTCCGACTTTATGGTTCCAATAAGAGAACAATATATAATTATCTTTCTTCTGTTATCTCAGCATAACATCCAGCTAGCTATTCGATATATTGATTGTCATTTCAAAAAAAAAAAATTTGAAACAAATCTTATTTAAATTACGAACGATCAACTTTTTCTACTGATCCATCTCTGATATGACTTAAACACCCCCAATCATACACAAACAAATTCTATCATCCTATCTTAAACAACAATGTTACGACTCTTCGTAGTTAATCATTTCCATCACACATCTTTCACTATACACCAACGCAATAAAAATGGGGTATAAGGTATTTTTTTCTTGATATCAAAGGAGCATGAGGTTGAAGATTGATATTAGGGATCTATAGCTCGCTGTTGACAGCTTGTTTAGATTTAGGCTGACTGGGGGATACTTTATTCAACAGCGACTACATATATAGAACATATAGATTATTTTATATCAATACATATCAGATCTCTTTTGAAAAAAAAAAAATCTAGATCAAATGAGCTCCCCTTCTATTATCTATTCTAACGTTATACATACGAAGCTTAGCTTCTTTATACATTTATGATCCACCTCTACCGACTTGGTACTCACTTGGCATCCCCATACCATCCTGAAACGAACCTCATCTGGGAATGTTGCCATCCCTTCTTCTCACTTCTATGATAACAACTCCTTATACAACAAGATTTTTGTCAAGAACAGAGCTCATTAAAGATACAGAATTTATCCCCTGCCGTCTGGGGTCAAATGAGCTTGTCCCACTGATTTTTCTGGGAGACAGCTCAGTTCTGAGTAGCGAATAATGTGCTGAATAAAAATTATGCAAAGCGGAGCACACAGAGGTGTAAACCATATATCCTATTCAACTCGGGTTTAGTTCTCTGTTCAAGTGCTCTTGTTAGGGCATTGAGATAGAGTAGATACCGGTAGCCAGTTGAAAGGACTTTGATGAGAACCTAACCTCAAAAACAAAAAACCACAGGAACTTGTTCACGATTGACGGTACTCCTTCGAGACCTCGAAGTTGCCATAACTTTATCGTATCAAACCAAAAATAAGGACAGACAAAACAAGGTTCAGGTTAACCGCTATTCATGGCAAATATTGGTTGGCTGGTGGTTGAACACCCTCTTTAATTTGTCTAATCTCAGTTGTTGATGCTTTTCCTTCCCCAATCAAGTAGCTCTGGCTCAAAAAGCCGATTGTAAAACTTTCTCCGGTGACGGCTGCAGGCTGAAAAATTGTCTTTGAAATTTCCCGGTTTTCACTTTTTCTTTTTATCTGATTGTAGTTATCAATAATCAAGTTTGCCAAATGAGTTGTAAAATCTTTTTATGGTGCTAGGCCAGTAAGTCAGTGTCAGTCTCATTTGATAAAATTTTCAAAGAAGAAATTCAGATTTGATTATTTAATTTTTTTGGTATTACGTATCTCATTTATCAAAACATCTATTTGACATTTGAGTTCAGATCTTTTGATATAGTTTTGTAGTTCGAGCTTCAAATATTAATAATAGTTTCACATAAGATTTCAATCATGTCCACAGAAGAGTTCAAAAAAGTGAGCGAGGAAACACACAAGACTCACCAGGTAAATCCATATGGTCCTAATCCAGCTGATTTTTTGTCCAACGTTGGAAATTTCCAGTTGATCGAATCGACGTTGAGAGAAGGTGAACAGTTCGCCAATGCTTTTTTCACAACAGAGAAGAAGATTGAAATTGCCAGAGCCTTGGACGACTTTGGTGTTGATTATATTGAACTCACAAGTCCTGTTGCATCGGAACAATCGAGAGCAGACTGTGAAGCCATCTGTAAATTAGGTTTGAAGGCTAAAATCTTGACACATATCAGATGTCACATGGATGATGCCAGGGTAGCCGTTGAAACAGGTGTTGATGGTGTTGATGTTGTGATTGGTACCTCTCAATTCTTGAGACAATATTCACATGGTAAGGATATGAACTACATTGCCCAATCTGCCGTTGAGGTTATCGAATTCGTCAAGTCCAAGGGTATTGAAATCAGATTTTCATCCGAAGATTCATTCAGATCAGACATTGTTGATTTATTGAACATTTACAAGACCGTTGATAAAATTGGTGTCAACAGAGTTGGTATTGCTGATACTGTTGGTTGCGCAAACCCAAGACAAGTTTATGAATTGGTCAAGACTTTAAGATCAGTAGTTCACTGTGATATCGAATGTCACTTCCACAACGATACTGGTTGTTCAATTGCCAACGCCTATACTGCTTTGGAGGCCGGAGCCAGGTTGATCGATGTCTCTGTTTTGGGAATTGGTGAAAGAAACGGTATCACTCCATTGGGTGGTTTGATGGCTAGAATGATTGCTGCTGATAGAGACTATGTCTTATCCAAATATAAGTTACACAAATTGAGAGATTTGGAAAATTTGGTTGCTGAATCTGTTGCTGTTAACATTCCTTTCAACAATCCTATTACCGGTTTCTGTGCATTCACACACAAAGCTGGTATTCATGCCAAGGCAATCTTAGCCAACCCATCAACATATGAAATTTTGAACCCATCGGATTTCGGTTTGACAAGATACATCCATTTCGCCAACAGATTAACGGGTTGGAATGCCATCAAGTCCAGAGTTGACCAGTTGAACTTGAACTTGACTGATGATCAATGTAAGGAAGTCACTACCAAAATCAAGAAGTTGGGTGATATTAGACCTTTGAACATCGATGATGTCGATTCAATCATCAAGGATTTCCACAACACCGTCAGTACGCCTGCCTTGAAGGCTAAAATTGACGTTGATGAAGTTGAAGAGATAGGCGGTCCAGATGCCAAAAAGCAAAAGACTGAAGATGCCTAAGCTACTTTTATTTTCCAGCTCTTTCTGAGTTTGCTCTACATTATTTATTTTCAATAATTGAAGTTACATCAACTTTTGCATCCACTAAATCAAAGAAATTTGGAAATTATATAATATTTTTATGCATTGACACTTTCTTATAGGAGAGATCTACCAATATTCCCTTGATCACACAACTCAGTACCTCGTTCTTCGTAAAAGTAGTTGTATAATGAACTTGCACTGATAAGTGCTAGTCACATGATTGCATCTTGATGATCCAAATTTTGTTGATGTAAATTTCAACATGCAAGACAGATAGCACCAAGTCGAAAGAAAGTAGCTCCCCAATTGTCTCAGTTTAGTGAAAGAAACTTGAATATTGGAGTGTTCAGTTGGTATGAGAGAGAGTACAAAAGAAACTTGTAAGAAAAGTGAATTATTGCAGCAAGTGTCATCGGTCACCAATAACCTATCATCGCTAATTCAACTTGGAACTCTCTTTTTGATAGAGTTGGCAAGATTACCGTCGGATGGACAGAGTGCACCAGATGGTTGGAAGTGGCTTCTGACTCCATATAATGAAAACATCGAACTTTTATCGTCGACTACAAATGAGTTGAGTTCCATATCAAATATCATCAAAGATTTAACATACCTTGTCAATAGAGGCTATATTAAATTAACATACAAGATTTACAGACACCAGCTAGCACTAGTACGTGTGTATGTGGTACCGTGTGACATCAATCATCAACGCAGCTTGATTCAGTTCAGAGAACTTTATAGAAGAGGTAAGACAGTGGTGTGGCATTCTTCGAAGTATAAGTTGATCATGAAAAATTTGTTGATGGTGTTAGACTACTCGCCAGACTCATGGTCTGGGAAGATAACTACGGCCACTGATAAGCTTTTGTTGGATGCTGTGACTACCTATGGCCACAAACAGGGAACGAATGGAATAGGGTCAGTTCCATACGTGCATGAACATACAGATTTACAAACTGCATTCAATTTTCATATTTCAAGATTGAAAAGCCGATCAGCGTACAAAATGTGTAACCTCATTGGCGATTCGTCATCAACAGCCGATAGTTTGAACACAAGGTTGTTGAACCTTTATAATGGCATTCAATCTCCTAAGTTTGATTACTTGAACTCTTTGACCATCGAAGACGATCAAAGGGATTTCTTGCTAAATATTTTGAACGATGAAATACCAGGATTCAAATCAACTTTGTATCTGTTCCAAAGACAATCCGTTGCTAAAATGATTGAGAGAGAGTTTTATACTTTGCAGATGACAAATTTTACTGAAATGCCATCTCTCAGTAAGGATCAATTGATCTTTATTGATCTAACCACTTTACAATTTTATGAAAATCCAGAGGTATATACAACACCTAGAGGTGGAATACTAGCAGAGAATATGGGACTTGGGAAGACATGCATTTGTCTCGCTCTAATCTGTGTGTCAAAACTAGAGATCTCACAAATTCCTGAAAAGTTCAAACCAAAGCGAAACCCTTTTTCGAGGAGCAGGCTCCCCAAAGTGGCAAGCTTAGCAGAACTTTGCATCGAAAAGTTGAACGAAGAATCAATTCCATGGAAGCAATATAAAGATCATCTTTCTCCATCATGTTTAGGGCTTTTGGCTTCGAACCCTCCCAAGTTCATTTTCAAGACGGAAAGAAATCCATCTTTGAGAAAGAGTAACAGGAAATCAGATGCAAATGATTCTAGCATGATCGAGACTGAGCTTTTTCTATGCCCAACCACATTGATTGTTATACCAGACAATCTTTTCCACCAGTGGATTGTAGAATTGGAGAAACACGTCAATCGAAATTTCTTGAAAGTTATTGGGTTCTCCGATATAAAACTGGAAATTCCACCTGCATCGGTCTTGATTCAGCACGATATAGTTTTTGTGAGTAACTCAGTATTTGGAAAGCAGTTGGATCTGTCAAATTCACCATTTAGCTATATTTACTGGAAGAGACTCATCGTTGATGAGGGTCACAGTATGAACGGCAAAAGTTCGAGATCAGTATTCATGGCCAAATCCTTACATGTTGAAAGAAAATGGGCAATAAGCGGTACTCCAACAGCCGGATTGACCCGTCTTCATGTAAATGAAGAAATAGATGAACTGGAAAGCAGAGAGGGAAAGAAGAAAGATTATGTGGTGAGAAGAAAATTCGATGCAAATGATGATTTGTCAAGATTGGGGACAATTGTTTGTAATTTCTTCAAAATAGAACCATGGGCCAGTGATCCAAAGTCTTGGTCTTTGAAGATCTCCAAACCTTTTCTCAAGATGTCTTATGGATCAGATCTTCAGTTAGGCAAACTCTTGTCGTCGTTACTAGTGAGGCACACGTTGTCTGATATCGAGGATGACATCCAGTTACCCCCGTTGCATCATAAAGTCGTTATGTTGGAACCATCATTTCATGACAAACTTTCAATTAACTTGTTTGTTGCGGTTTTAGCCACAAATGCTGTTACATCTGAAAGAAAGGACCAGGACTACATGTTTCATCCCAGCAATTTATCAGAGTTGAGAAGGTTGGTCAGTAATCTTCAAAAAGCTACATTCTACTGGACTGGATTCACTATCAACGATATTGAAACTTTAGTATCTATTTGTAATATCGCCATGAAGAAGAAAGACAGCAACGGTAATTCCTATTATCCTTCTGCCGATCAAATTCTATTGAGAAAGAGTGTCAGGTATGCGAAATTGGCTTTATCGAACCCAAGGTGGAGAACGGTTTCAGCCATCCATGAAATGAGCTACTTTGTATCATCTTTACCGACTCCTTTTACCAAAACTTTGTCTATTGGTCTTTTAAACCATAAAATCACCGTTTATGGAGCCCCTCAACTATCTGCTGTTCAAAGGTTTTTTTACAAAAATCGATTTATTAATGATCTAGATAAATTGAGTTCAAAGTTGGAAGAATTTTCAAAACCATTTTGGATCACCTATTGGAGAGATACAGAGAAGAAAGTCATCCAAAGAGTCAAGAATCATGAAGGTCAATCCATCGATTCTGAGACTGTTAAAGAGGCAGTGGATGAACCACCAAGATGGGTTATCTCCAGAAAGAGAGAAATGAACAACACCGATAAATATGAGAATAAAAACTTACCTGTTACACCGCTGAGAAAGAAGAAGAAAGGATCTTTGAAAACATCCACCAATGTCCATCTTACATCTCCAACTGAAATATTAAAGTCAAAGCATGGAGGTATTAATACTACTGAAGTGGACATTGATCCACTTGATGATGTTTCCCTTTTACATAACTTGAAAAAGGCTGTCTTGTTAGGTACCGCCTCTTCGAAATTATCATATTTGGCATCCAGATTATTGGAGCATGAAGAAAATGATATCAAGTCTATTGTTTTTTTTGAATTCGAGGATTCGGCATATTATTTGACTGAATTATTGGATATCTTGGGTGTGAACTATATAATGTATGCCACATTTATAAAGATGAACCAACGCTCTCAAAACCTATCACAATTTAGCTCATCCAAAAAAGGAGTCACATTAATAATGGATTTAAAGCTAGCGTCTCATGGGTTGACCATTATTGCAGCTACAAGAGTCTATTTTATCAATCCTGTTTGGAAGCGTGCAACAGAAGCACAAGCAATCAAGAGAGCTCATAGGATCGGACAGATCAATGAAGTGCGGGTTGAAACTTTGATACTAAGAAACACAATCGAGGAAGAGATGCATCTAAAACGATCGAAATTATCTTCCGTCGCGGACCCTACAATCACAGCAGAACCAGAGGCTTTGACGTTGATAGATGATTCTGGTATGCAAGAATTTGTTTCTAAGTACCTTTTTTTTGACCTAGATTCAGATAACGATCAAGAGTTCAAGGAGTTCGAAGCACCTGCGTTGGCCACCACCAACGATGCCTCGATGAAAGTTAACGGTGACGACGACGTTCTGCTTTTAAAAGCTGTTAGCGCTATAGATAATAATGGAATAAGAAAATGGAGTATTCCTGTTTTCACGGAGGCAAATTTGAATAAGAGTATTGAGCTTAAGGCTAGAAATCAAAAGTACACTAATAATTTCAACTCTCTGTTCTCTTCAAAGTCCGTAGAACAAACCATGGACCTGATAGAGAGTGAAAGGAATGATACTATTCCTAATAGGATTCTGTTGGCTGAGATGTTAAGGAGTATGAGGGTCAAGAAGAAGTCATCAGTCAACTTTGTCTGATTTGACAATAAATAGATAATAATTATGACATAGCAAGCTAGAAAAACAAAAATGAAATCTAATATACACAACTAAAAGGCTAATTCTCTCACAATACAAGTACCGTCTGTTGAAGTTGATAGGATAATTGGTAACGATGGATGATAGTCCACATCAAGAACAACTCCTGTATGACCGCTAAATTTTCCCAACATCTTTCTGTTTGAGATATTCCAGGATGTAACACTTTTATCAGCACCCCCGCTCAAAACTTGATTGTTGGACTTGGGATCAATTTTAAGCCTGATCAACAAGTTTTCTACACCAGAAGTTGAGCCATTAAATACGTACGGCTTTGACCTCGATGATCCAATAGGTACAAAGCTTCTAGCATCATACTGACGTAAGGTGCCATCTTGAGATCTTGACATAAGTATAACATCAGATGGACTTTCACCCGAGTTGCTTGATGATACTGTCAACGATGTTACTGAGTCTCTGTGTGCTTCTTCTTGCCATAGTGGAGTATCGAAGTTCCTCAAGTCTATTGCATACACTGTCGGATCTATTCCGGAGGTGAACACCGTTGTCAATGAGTTGGTTGGATTGGTGGATGAAGCACAGGTCAAAAGAGGATACTCCGTCTTGAACTCTTTAACGTGATTTTTCTCTCTAGAGTCCCAAAGGCACAAATATCCGTCATCACTACAACTTACCGTGTGGAAGTTATCGATTGTTGCCACCTCATTTACGGTAAGCTCGTGGCCTGTGCATTTCCTCAACCTCTTACCCGTTTCCACGTCCCAGAATCCCACCGTCTGATCAGCGCTTGATGTGACTATAGAATGCCCATCGTCCGACCACTCCAACGAGGTTATGGCACTCCTATGGGCTGAAATCGATAGAAAGTTGGGCTGAAACTCCGAATTCTCTTCCGTTGGTAGGTTCCACAAGTTGATCGTCTTGTCTTGCCCGGCCGTCGCAATATACTTGCCGTCCTTGCTGAAGCAGCCTGCATATAGACTTCCTGTATGCCCTTCTAGCACTACTGCTTCATCCGTTAAGTATCCATTTGGACTTCCTGAATGCCCTGACCTCACCAACACATCTGTCTTCTGTCTCTTTACTGTCAACATCTCTAGAATACACAGCACTAACGTTATCTCTCTTCAAACTGACCTTCTTAGGTGTTTTTATCGTAAAATTTCTCTATAAATCATTTAGTGAAATGGCGAGATACCCCCAACTGGGATTTTTTGATATTTGGTAAACTACCTGATTTTTCTGGATCCAATCAAGTAATGTCCTTTTTTTCGTCTTCATCATCTTGTAACGCAACAGCATCAATCAATCGATTAGATAGAAAAACGGACCCGCGATTGAATCTCATAGAGTGAATCATCCATCAATCTAAACCAAGAATCATATAATGTTTGCCGCCCGCCGTACAATTGCCACCATTAACAGAACCTCAGCCATCAGAGCTTTCTCATCTGAAGGTTCAACTGGAGCTCCAAGACCAGCTGGTTCAGGAGATTCATTCACCGTAAGTTTTCCGTTTTGAGAGTAGGATTAGTAGGAAGGAAGAATAGCACTAACAGAAGCTACGTTTGTTACCTGAGAGGATATAGAAGCGTGAAAAGGCCCAAGAAGATATCTACGTCAAGAAGCACGAAGCTGAGCAATTGGCCAAGTTGAAGGAACAGTTGAAGCACCAAAGTGAGAAGATTGAAAAGTTGGAATCAGAAATCGATCAATTGAAGAAATAGATGCACGAAGCCTTCGGATAATATTTTAATGTTTTTGTGACTGAATTCTGGGGAGATTCTCTCTTAGTTTCAATTTGTTGGTTAATCATTACTCTTTTTTCTTTTATTTTATTGTTATGAAATCCCCTTTCCATGTTCTCACTACTCGGTAGTATGAGAAAGGAATGTCTGATGTCGGTTGGTTTTTCTTTTTTGATGTCTATAACTTTTACATGGAATAATGAAATTTTCAAGTTATACTACTTTACACATGGGGTATGGAACCGACACTACTTCTGAGGACTTCAATCAAATATCAGCAACAAGGTGAAAGCCCCGAGCCTCTTCTCTCTTGGGCTTGTTGATTTAGACTGCCAGTTGCCAGGATTATCATCCATGGAGGTAGGTAAGTGCATTGACCTGAGCAAATAACTTTGTAACAAGGTTACCCGGCGTAAAGCGTTTGTCTTTATTACGAAGTAATTGACTATGGGCTTATACTCAAGAATACAAGTGAATCAAAACTCGTTCGTGGTTTACACTCAACTGAAAGATGATCACTTTGGAAGAATTTGTTTTCATTTGAATGAAAAAATTCGAATATAAAGTGATGTTTGATCGTGAGGAAAAGATGCAACAAAGCAATTATAACCCGTCAAGTAATACATATCCAAGAAAAATATAGAAAGCAAATTGAAAAAGTTGATGATGAGAAACGAAAGAATAGAATTAAAAAGAAAACATTTTGGGACTGTAACAGAAAAGAATCAAAAAAAAAATATGTAGAAATACAATAAAAAAACTCCTTATTGTCATTAGTTTTTACTTCTCTTGAAAAGTAACCTATCAGAAACACTATCGCTTCTACCCCTTCTTATACCTGGCATGGAACCCGGAACTTCTTCTGCATTCTCTAAACTTTCATTCTTTTTGAATGGTGTTGCAGTAGCTGGGTTCGAGTTAGGCATTGTAGTAAGCTCTACATGCGAACCTTGACGAGACATTGGATACGGATTACCCTGTTGTTGATAAAATTGCGAGGCGACCACATTTTGTGGTGGAGGTCCATTTCCTTGTATGAATTGTTGCAGAGGGTATGCTTGAGGGTGTTGGGGAGGATAACTAAATGCAGGAGACGAGGATCTTGAATCGTGATGCTGCTGTAGGTAAGTACGGTTTTGAAATGGACCTTGTTGAATTTGAGGGGTTGAATTGGATGCACCGACTTCGAATGGTGGTTGCAACAGTTGATGAGATCTTGGAGGTTCTGTAGAATTTTTTCTCGATTGTACTGAGTTGATGCCATTTTGTTGTGGATTTGGTTTGGGATATGATGGGGGAATATTTGGCGATCCATTAAGACGCTGTTGTTGTTGTTGTTGTTGTTGTTGTAATTGTTGCTGCTGCTGCTGTTGTTGTTGCATGTTCAATGATTGAAGAGAAGTAGCAGATAAAGATGTTTCCAAAGGAGGTGGTCCAATAAAAAATGGACCCCCCTGCTGAATTTGAGATGGATGAGGAGCAAATTGTACATTCTGTGGGTTATAAGAGCTTCCAGGACCAGGACTCACCGTTGGCGAGTAAGGCCTTTGAATTCCCCTGGCATAAACATTAGGATTTTTCGAAATGTGGCTGTAATCAGCTGAATCAGCGGGTGAAGGAGCACGGTAGTGTACTACTGCAGGTCCAACAGGTACAGGGTATGCATTTGAATAAGTTCCATTTGGATGTTGAATCTGATGTGGTTGTTGTTGTGATGGATGTAAGTTGTAATTTGGATTGAAGGATGGCTGATTGTCCATATGCGGGGAAGTCCAAGATACATTAGATCCAGATCTTGGTAATTGTCCACCATACTGAGATGCTGGATGAACTGGCAGTTGTTGAGATGGTATTGGAGGTTGCTGTGTTAATTCCTGTTGTTGAGACGATGCATTAGCGGAAGGAGCTGGTTGTAAAGGGTCACATAATAGTGACATATGCCTCTTACTGGAAGAAACACTTCCATACCTGATGTCCTTATTATTGAATAAATCTCCTTGAGGTGGGTAAGCCTGTGGATACAGATGAACCGGTAGCTGTCCATTTGGCAGTGGGGACATAGAATCAGCAGTAGCAAAACTGTTTCCTCTCATTGAGAGTAAATTATTACTTGAAAACGAACCATGTGTCTTACTGTTGTCATATAAGTTGTTCACTTGTATTAGATCATACTCTCGAAGTGCAGTTCTTTGCAAAATACTGGATTTGAACCTTTGTAATTGAGACTCAAGATCGTTCAGCTTTGATTGGTATCCCTTGCCACCACCATTACCACCAGCATCATGCTGCTGAGGGGCGATATGTTCCTGAGACCCACCAGGAGATGTCATATCATCCGCAGCGAGACTTTTGCCTAACGGCGTCCTTCTCATATCTGTTTTACCTTTAGAATTCATCTCCTTGTTGGCGCTTATTGGCCTTGGCTGGTGTATGACATTAGATTGATCTGTTGATAGCTTTGATTTGTCCAACAAATCCTTCATTATGTCCAACAAATAAACCATATCATAGTTGGTCCTCTTCAAGTCTTCGATTGCTAAATCATATTTCTTTTGTAACTTCTTGTGTTCTTGTCTGATTGTCACTAGATTCCCGCTCAAGTCGTTCAACTTCAAATTAAGTTGAGCGTCTTTATATGACGAAGTGCTGGCTCCAACCCCCAAAGTCGAGTCTGTCTCGTTCAAGTGTGTGTTAGATGTTGAATCTGCTACATCTTTTGTTTCATGCTCGGGTACCACAGGTGATCTTGGAGTGTAATTTTGCACGGATTTTGTGCTACTTTTTTCTGGTGACTCCTCCGATATTAGCGGTGCTTTTGAATAAGAGGTATCTTTTGAATGTGGGTTCTTGCTTGAGCGTCTTTTGATACCTTTCAAGGCTTCAATATTACCTTTTTTGAAATGTCCAGAACTATGTTTGAATTCCCATGTAGTTGTTGGATCAGTCCCAGTTTTCAGTTTTTCCTCTTTGCTTTCCACGCTTGAATCGTTGACTTTGTTGAATCCATACATATTCAACTGTCTAACAAACGAAGCAATATTGGCATGTTTGAAATAAGCTCCCAAAGCTTTAGCGAATTCTTCATTTGGAACCAAAACAAAAGAGTCATTGGATGGCACCCACCATATTATATGGTTCAACGATTCATCTTCGAGCATATTGTACAATTTGTGGATGAAAACCGTCTGTGTTCCTCCTGGTATCCTACTCTGATGGCTTCCAGTAGATGGAGTCATCACTTGCGGAGAACCATTCGAGGACTTGTATTCGTTATTTTCCAACCTAGGTTTCAGCTCTAACTCGTTACTGGGTGCAATGGAATCTTCCTTCTCCTCTTCTGGGTCTGAAGTCTCGAGTGCCTGGGAGTTATCTTGATCCAGTGTTTTGGACAGTTCCGAGCTTGGTGGATGTGTTCTTGTGACTGTTTGGACTTCTGTCGTTTCCTCAGGACCTCCTATTGGGGTAAGTTCTCGTTGCAAATTGCCCACTTTTACCTCTTCTACTATACTCAGCGTGGCCTGCGTTGGAGGCGTGCTCATAGTCGGCATGATGAGTTGGTGCAGCGGTAGACAACACTTGGATATGGCCCTTATTTGATCGTGGTATACCAGCAGAAGTTTTTTTTCGACTTTTCTTGTTCCTAGCAGTGACTGGATCGGTCGATTCACTGGGTGTGTGAGAGGTGCAAAATCGTTTTCAAGTACCTTGCGAAAATGGTGAAGCAATACCTTGAACTATATGCACATATATAAATATGTATATACGTATATATATCAGCTAGATGAGTTTGGATGAAACTGTGTGTAGTTTTCCTGTTCAAATATATACAACTTGATATCTGAGATGACTTATGATAAAGAAATTAGACGCTGAACCGATGGTATACTATTCTTCAAGCAAATCGACACTGATTTTTCGACCCTTATTCTTCTTCCCAGTCTATACTCTATTCTGACTACTCAGGTAAAGCCGATTGTTGGATGTGATTCTACTGCCCACCTTTCATCAATCTCATCAGTCACTCACAGTTTAGTTTCCTTCTTCCAATTTTTCCTTCCTGTGTTTTCCTACCTCTTGATCCAAAGTCGTGTCCAGCCCATTTTTTGGTATACTTTGCGCCTACTGCGAATAATAGAAGTTCTTCTCTACAGGTGCCTGACATTGGAACAGAAGAGAAGAAAGGCTTGTAGATGGGGAAGTTTTAAGCCTGAGACTGTTGCTACTCGAATCTGTTGTGTTCCAGGAAGTTTGTAAAGGTTTTCTGTGTGCGCTGGGTGTAATGGCCATTATCGAATGAAAACGCAGTATTTCAACTTGAGCTCTAGAGGTGCAGACCCTCCTTCAAGGCACAACAAAGCTGGCCATAGACGGGTTGGGTATAAGTGGATCCAGCTTGCTAATTACTTAGGCTCACTCAAATCGAAGCCTGTCATTGGGAGTTGAGGGTTCTCTCATCGAAGTAGTGCGTGGCTGCTCAATCATGTAATCACCGCCGCGTTTAGTTCGCTTATCGGTTGCCATCAGCTCAAGCCTTTCATCTTTCTTCTTCGGCAGCGTCGTGCTCGTCTGGATGAGTCATTGCAGCTATATAAGCGATCGCAGGTCCAAGGCAGTCTGGTGTAACCTCTGAAGTACTTCTCAACCCACCATCATGTCTTGCTCGTTGTTCTCGCTAAAAGGCAAAGTCGCTTTGATTACAGGAGCCACCAACGGAATTGGTTTTGGCATGGCTAGCGGGTTGGCAGAAGCTGGCGTGGATCAGATAATTGTAGTCCACAGGCCGGCAACCGACCCGGCATCTGTGATTGACCAGTTGACCAAATCTCACCCGTCGCAATTGATCGTATCAACCATTGAGATTGATTTGGTCGAGATCAAGATCGACGAGATTGAAGAGTTGATCGTTGAAAGGGCGATCCAGCTTTCGATAACCAACAAGATCGACATCTTGATAAATAATGCAGGTATTTCGTATCGCTCGGAATTTGCCAGTTTTCCACAGTCAGAATTTGAAAAAGTTTTGCATGTCAATTTGAACGTTCCAACCAAGCTAACCCAGTTGGTTGGTAAGCATATGCTTGCCTCTGAGATCAAGGGTAAGATTGTGTTCACCGCCTCTTTGATGTCTTATCAAGGCGGCCTCAATGTAACTCCTTATGCAATTGCCAAGGGTGCATTGAAAACGTTCATCATGGCTGTTTCCAACGAGTGGTCTTCTCGTGGAATCAACGTTAATGGTATTGCCCCGGGCTATATCAAGACCAATATGACTGATCTGTTGATGAATGATCAAAACAGAAGTAGGCAAATATCAGAGAGAATTCCAATTGGAAGGTGGGGCAATCCTGACGACTTTAAAGGTCCTGTTGTGTTCCTATGCTCAAAAGCCAGTGATTATGTTTCTGGTGAGATTTTGGCCGTTGATGGTGGTTGGTTGGGCAGATAGTCCTCTTTTCAAAAGCCTGTGCTGATTCGTATCAATCGCTCTCTATAGTTCTTTACGTTATCGTTATCTTCTTTACATCCACATTCAAGTTTTTGTGTTAGTTTCATTTTTGAATATACTTATGTGTTTTAAGCACAGTTCACAATTTACCTGACATTGGATTCAAATGTATAAATTATTCAAATAGCCTTTTGTCTCATTTTCATATATCGACAAGAAAAAACAAGCATTGCAAAACAGAGTTCTTAACGATAAACAGTAAATTTTATCAGTTTCATATGAAATGTTTCAAAACAACAGCTGAAAGACAAAAAGAAGGTAAAACAGTCAAAACAAAAAAATGAATGGTCCTTTTGTTCTTTTTTGCTCAATTAAATAGGTCAATGATAAATAACTCCTGACAAAATCCAACAAAAATTCAAAAATAAAAATAAAATCCCAAAATATATAATTAAAGTAGCATGGATGTCTTGTTCTTTCAACTTCACAATCTGGTGGATGGAACTAGTGCAAAGATGCAACTAAAAGCTGCGCTGATTAAACAGATAAGAGCAAATACATAAGTCAGTCTCTTCAACAAAATTGATTTGATAAACGGTTCCTTTATGGGAACGATACCAGAAGCACTTGCCCAGCTCTCTGAATAGCCCAAGTAGCATAATATCGGATCGATATAAGTAATCGAGCTCAGTATTAGATAAACACCAATGAAAAATGGTGCAACAACAACAGCTCTTGTCTTTCTCGAATAATTCAAGAAGATTAACGTATATCCCACCCAAAAACCAACAAATAATATAAAGGCACCAACAATCAATCTGTAAATCTTACTTCTATTAATAACGTTTGATAATCCAGTAGCTGTCAAGAATCCAGGAAATGCCTCATTTTCCATAGCCTTGTAAACGTAGTTTCTGGCCTCGTCGAAAACCTCTGGATCATTTCTTCCTTCTACCTCTAACGCTGTTCTTATTTTTGATACTATATGCTGCGGTATCAGTAATCTTTTTGCGGCATTTTCTGTGAAATATGTCAACAAGATTCTTCTAGATGACTCGAATAGTTCATCCCTAGTTATAAATTGTGCTGAAGACGCCTGATTTGGAGAGTTGGACGTATATCCACCTTTGACAGCTAGCTGTCTTTCTCTTTCAATGAATAACTCCAACATCTCAGGTTTTATAGTTGATATACGCTTATGTTCGTCATTTTCCATTTGAGTTTCAAAATACTTTAATTCGTCCTCATCACTGTGTTGCTGTTGTTGTTGTTGTTGATTGTGATCTATTTGTGCCGGTTGAAGAAGAACCAAATTTGAAGAGTTTGACGAATTCCTATTTGAGAACGACATTCCTGAAGTACGATTTGGTCTGTCAAGCTCTTGTAGCAACTGGCTTGATGTCATTGAATTTCTATTCAACTCGTTGATATAATCATGAATAAGTGGGTCATCAGAAACAATACCCCTCTCTCCTCTCAAGAACTGTGATAATCTTGTGCTGTTGTTTTCATCAAGTAAATCTTCTTTTACCAAAAGGTCCAACAATAGAGATGAGTTCACCGATCTGGTTTTTGCTGATGATCTCTTGTACTTTCTGGTGAATTCCTTCGAGGCACCGGCTTCTGTATCTGTCAAGTTTAAGTTGGATGATGTTAAGTGTTCTGAGATGACATTAGCGTGTTTTAACCTGTTGTCCACGCTTAACTTCTCTTTCAAAGTACGTACGTAGGACTTGCACAATGTGAGATGGTGAACGCAATCAATCCAGAAATCCAAATAATCTATTCCTCTCTGTGTCTCTCTCATGTAAGCGTAAAATGACCACAAATCAACGGGTGTCGCTGTTCTTCTGGATAAAACCTCGTATAGTATGGGAAATCTGTCCAACTTGAGAGTGCCCTCTCCAACTTCTTCCTGTGTATCTTTCTCGTTCATGCTGGATAAATTCATTCAAAGAATTAGCCTCTGACCTTGAATAAGTTAAAGATAGGCTCTGATATGCTCCACTACTAATAAAACCTGGCTTGATTGGAATGGCGCAAAGTTTCTATGAATGTTTAGGAAGCTGAGAATGTAAACAAGCTGTGTTTTATGTCCACAAAATGTGATTGCTTGAGGTATCGACAAAACTATGAGCTTTTTCAGATAAGTTGAGGTCACAGTAACACTCCAACAAACGCTTTCTTTCTCTCTTTCGAATTTTTTGAACTGTATAAAACGATGTTCCTGCTACAGAATACCGTTCTGGTGTTTCTGATGAGGTGAAAATAAAAAAAAATGCAAAACAAGATGGCTGGATTTACAACGTTTGGTACACTACCATTCTTCTACAAAGTTACTCTTCAATTGATTCATCATATTAATGTGAAGCGTAGGTAATGGATATATTGGTTTTGATAATAGCAGATTGTATAGTGACATTGAACAGTTTGTAAAGGTGCTAAAAAGAAAAGAAAATAGAAGAAAAAAAAAAAAAAAACCAATAAATAATGGTGTATCCGTGATTCCATAATGACCAAGGTCTAAAGTATTAAAAGCAGTTGGAAAACGAGCAGAGACGAAATGGAAAATAAGTAATCCATGATCAATGAAAGCTGAAATGGTGTGAAACAAAGAAAAAAAGAATGCTCTTCGAATCGTAAAGTAGCTCTCAGCCTACGACACCCTAAAAAACCCACCCAAAAAAGAAGAAGCAAGAAGCAAGAAACAAAAAAAACGCCATACTAAAGCAAAATGCAAAGAATAAATCAGTTGATGATCAATCTGCCCTCGAGTAAGAAGCAGAGTTAATGTGAGTGGTGTATCATATTAGGACACTCATTCAGCTGGATGTGCTCAGTCAACCATAAGTTGTTGTTGCCGTAGAACTTGAAGCAGCCAGCACATCTACCCCCCACTTCATTTCTATTCGCAGATTTGGTTCCTGGAGGGTAGATAAAATGTAGTGCTTTCAAATGTGTCTTGTATGTATCCCTTCTTGAAAATCCTCCAGTTGGGTGACATTTGGTGCCCCTAGGGAGATCCTTATTGTCTTCTTTATCAAACTCCTCCTCATCCTCTTCCTTTTTCACCGAATTCTCAGAGTTGAGGAAATACGGACACATGAAGGCTTTGGACGATGAGTGTTTTTTCAAATGGCGGGTTAAATATCCTTTAACTTTAAATGTTGCTGAACAATAGTCACATGCGAATATCTGGTCTATCTTCTTTTCTTTTCTTTGCTTTTTGGAAACTTTGCAGATTTGACTAAAAGAGTCAGAGATTTCCGAACTCGAAGTCAAATCGTTAAGCTTGAACTTCTTATTGAGTGGAGCTTCATCCGATTGGGATGCAACCAAATCAAACTTTCTGTCAATATTCTCAGTAGAAGATTGAAGGAACCCGCTAAAATCATCGGCAATCTGTTCATTCTTCACAGAAACAATTTTCATATTGTTGTGTTCATCTTTTGGTAAATACACACTAAATGGGTCCACAGATGAGTCTGGTGTTATTGACGAACATACTGAACTCTGTTGGTCAAATAAGGCATCTGGAATTTTCAGTGAAGAAATACTTGTTGCTGGTGTTTGAACGGTAGAAACAAATGACGACCTTTTTCTAGGACGGTCATCCTGAAGAGGTGGTGTTGTGTCTAACAGAATACTAGATATTGGACTGTAGTTTGAGGATGAGTTTCTCTTTGTTGGGTTGAACTGTTGGGAAATCAACGAGTTTGTTGGCTTTGATGTTGAGACATTTGCATTGACACTAGAGTCATTGTCTTCGTCGTGAACGACTTTGAACGAATCAAAGTTGTCAAATGCAGTTACGTTTTCAAGCAAATAATTGTCAAACATGGAGTGGATGTCATGAAGATCAATTTCAAACTTGGAATCATTCTTCTTCGAGAAAGTTTGAGTTACTGGCGATACATCAATATTCTTGACTGGTTTTTGATGATGCTGTTGCTTTTGCTGTTGCTCTTCATTTCTGAACGAGGTTGGAAAAAGCATCTCTTCGTCCAAAGCCACTTGGGACCCATTGCTCGATAGTTTGCTGCTCCTGTTCTGTGTTAGGGGGATGGAATATGGGCCAATATGATTACTCGAGTCTTCAACTAGCAATGAAGAAGGCTCAAACTCTTCATGAGAGTGGAAGAGATCGTCATCTTTTTGTCTACTGCCTCCTTGCTGGTTGTGGTAGTTCATATGGGTGTATGGCTGGTGCTGGATTTGATGCAGTTGCTGGAACGTTGATGAGAAGTTCTCCTGAGGGTGGTACAAGCCTTGGGCCTGCTTGATGTTTTTGAGGTGAGTTTGAGTCTGAAATATCTGGAACTGCTGGTGCGAGCTGCCGAACTGGTTTGGGGCCTCTAGGGCATTCTCCATGTCCCAGTTGAAGGGTACCTGGTCCATATCGCCGCCGCTCAAGAAGTCGTAATCATCGACAGCACACGCCTTGGGGCCCAGCTTCACGTTCGAGAGATTCAAAATGAGCCCGCGGGAGGGAAACAACGAGTCGCTGACCCTGGACGACAAGCTCTGGATGTAGTGCCTGAAGTGGAACGGGTTGAGGATGTCCAAGTACGAGAAGGCGTACACTCTCTTGGAGGACGAAAACACCAAGCGCCTGTTGCTGTAGTCTGTGGTTGACGAGAACCCGACATGGTTCCAAAACATTCTTACTTGCTGGCTGGCCGTGGCAAAAAATACAGGAGCAATCGATCGATATCTAGCGTGCGTTTTTTTTCTAGATCATCAAACTCTAGCTAGTCTCTTCTTGTCACTGGAATGAAAGAAAAGGTTTGAATCTCGAATGAATATATAAACGCAATCAATATTTCAATATCTCAATATCTCAATATCTCAATATCTCTCCACTAGAAAATTTCACCTGGTGAGCTGTTTTTTTTTTTGGTTATCTCTTTGCCTTGACCACTGCCTTGTCTTTTTCGACGCTTTCAAAAAAATTTCGAGAATATTATATATATATACATATATACAACAATACACTTATCACACTTTTGATCTAAGCATCAAATCATCTTGCACCTTTCATCAACTCAATCGATAAAAAAAGCTTTCTAATCTTTTCACACCTTAATTGGTGCCGTGTGGGTGCGGCTCGCCAGTAGATGTCCTAAACGGGGCATTTGTGGCGTCGCAGACTTGTTATTTTTTGAATCAAGAGCAGCACCGAAACGGTACTTACGTACTCGAGCTTGGGGGAGGATGGGCTAGGTGGATGGTTGAGCGAGTGGATGGTGGATGGGTGAGCTGCTCGCCAGTGTCGAGCGAGCAGCGCTCTGGGCATTATGGTGTGCTGGTGTGCTGGCGTGCTGGCTCGCCCATATGGAGGTGAGCATTTTAAGGTTTGGGACGGGCCAACCAATGCCTCACACACTTACTCGTCCAGTGGAATCTGCTTACTATCAGGCGGAATTGCTCAATAGCTCACACACAGTGTGATAGATGGGCGCTCTGGCGCTTTGGCAGAGATCAACTACAGCAGGTGCAAGAAAAACAGACAAGACAGAAGTGCACTCGGAGTTGGGTCTCGAGACTGGGAAAAAACCGGCGAAATACCTCTTGTCAAAAACTTTATCTTATTGTTGGGGGCGAGCACGGTAAGGTCAATAAATGCTTGTTTCTCGGTAGAGGAGGGGGAGAGAGAGAATAAAGTGGATTCCCAGCTATTGGCCGCAACCAAGCAATCTCTATGTGGGCTGTCAAAGCGACCAGGCACACACACCTCATGAATAATACCTACAGTATGTGTATCTTAAGTACACCGGAGGGTGGGAACGTATGTGTACCAATACCTATCCCCGCCACTCTCGTTCGGATGAGATCCCGATAAGATTGTGTGGCGTGTGTGTGGTGGGTCTCTTTTGTTTTTCTTGTACACTCGTAGTGAGCCTGATGTGATGGTTGGTGTGTTGCCAGTCATATACGACGGTGTCAAGGGACCGTGCCAGCCACAAAGCAGAACTAGTGCTGGCTCACTAGCAACCCCAAGTCAAACTGTGAAAGTCGTCCTTACACCACACCGTTTCCCCAAAGATTAAAGGTGTCTGGTGCGTTTGAAGTGAATTCCAGAAAGAAAAAAATGCAACCCTCTTTCATTTCGGATGCTTGTAGGGCCTTGGACCTTATTTATTTACTACACAAACAAAGCTTTGGCGTGTGTCGTACGTACCCAGCGAGCGATGAGTAGAACGGGCAGCCATGGAGTGGATGTATTATGGCACTCGCTCGAGTGCTGCTTGCTACCCACTCCCACACTCCTCGCTACACAACTGAGGCCTTTTGCAACTCTGCTCTCTACGCTCTCTCTGCCTACGACTCGCCCAAAAATAGTCGATACATATATTTTATATTTTTAGATTCCAACAGGGCTGGACAAAATTTCAGGCAGATAACGAACGATAAAGATTGAGTAATTCTAAGAGAAGTTTCGCCAGGAAGTCCAGATAAGCATCAAAGGCTATCTTATCGGTGGTTTCTTAGATCTGTGTTTTGCTACTCGTTGGGAGTGCAGTTTCATCTGAGAATACATACGTCATCAAGAGGTGACAAAGGTCAGCTTGAGCTGAGGTGAACAAATTCTTGGTTGGTCCCTCGCCATCTTGAGCAAAGCAAGATGAAAACTAGTCAACTGCCGTTCTCCTTCTTGGAGGGGCTTGTAGAATACCGTTTTGTATGCGTTCGTTGCTACAGTTGGTCCTGTGCTGTGACTGATATCCAGTGCCGACAAAAACTTGAATTTGGCTCTCTTTTGCTTCTCGCTGTGCGTTTGATGATAGCTGTACTCAGCTTTTTAACTCACACTGGACACCTCAGTGTGTGAGTGGATGTGGTTTGCCTTCTTCGTCTTTTTTTATCGATGAGGACGGAACCATCGGTTTCCAAATCTGATAGAGCTGGAAACTCTATGTGGTGTGATTGTTATCCGACATCATTTCCGAAGTTTTACCAAATTTCATATTTAGAATGATCTTGAAAACGCAAATCAAACAGACCACTGGTTTTCTATTTTGTCTCTGCTGGAAAAAGTATAGAGCTGGTTTTTTTTTTTTTTTTTATATACTGATATAAAATATCTTTATTTTCTATATATGTCGTCTTTACTGGATAAATTAGAGAGTCCTGAAAAAAGCTGAATTAATACTCTACTTATATCATAGTAGAATGAATTAAGTATCCCCAATCAACTTAAATCGGGGCTTTTTCAAATTATTGATGTCGGTGTGTCCGCAAAAATATCATTTTTGAAGAACAAATATGGCACTATGGCCGAGCGGTTAAGGCGAAAGACTTGAATTTACTTCAAAGCCATCTTTTGGGATTTTCCCGCGCAGGTTCGAGTCCTGCTGGTGTCGATATTTTTTTTTAGATTTTTTGTATTTTTTTATTTCATACATATTCTCAAGTAATGTCCAAGCTTCCAATACTTGGTGCAACAAATCCTTCCAAAGCTCCAATCTTCATCCTCTTTGAGACTTGTGTGTTTCTCTTTCTACACACTGTTTCAGTTTTGGTCTTTTTTTTCGCACTCACCACAATTTGAAAATGTAGTTTCCACGCTGAATTGACCATAGATGCTAGTATAGTTGCATGAGAAATCATAACTTTGATAATGTTTTTCTCATCTTTGAAGCAAACTTGAGGGGATCGAGCAACCTAGAATTTAATTCAGCAACCTTTTTCAAACCATCATCTACTCCAAAAGAGTTGATATCGGCAATACAGCTTTTAGTTCCTCTGATACACCATCTCTCATTCTTTGCTATTTGAGTGGCAATATCAACGCATCTTTCCATCAGCTTCTGTTTTGTGGGTAAGACTTCTGAGACTAATCCGATTTTCAACGCCAAGTCTGCATTGAAAAATTCACCGGTCAACGATAACTGGTTCAATGTTGACTGGTTGTTAACGATCAGGGGTAGTCTCTGGAGGGACCCAATATCAGCAATCATTCCAAGCTGTATCTCCCTTATGCTCAACTTTGTTCTCTCCTGCGAAGCGATTCTGATCGAAGTTGTGGAGATGATATCAATTGCTAAGCCAATGGACAAACCATGTATCAATGCTACAGTGGGAGTCTCGATCGTGAAACTGGTTCCAATACAGTCTTGAAACTCTAGAATATGGGCTTTCAATAATTTTTGATCCAGCATTGCTGTTGATAATGATTCAGACTCAGATTTCAAGTCCAACCCTGACGAAAAGTTATCTCCGGAACCTGACAAAATGATAACTTTGACTGCTTCGTCGGAGTCGAGAGTGCTAAACAAATCTCGGTATTGGATCCAGGTTCTTTCAAAAGCACAATATGGTCAGTTGGAACCCATAGAAGTCAAAAAATTTATTCGCAATTAACGCTTACTTACTTGTGCTCGAATGCATTGAGTCTATTAGGCCTATTGATCTCAACATGAACAATTCCACTTTTTTCACCGTTGATAAACACAACTTTGAACTGGTCAAACTTCGAATACTTTTCAACAATAAAGGACGGCATGTTACAAACTTGTTGAACAACGTATCAATACTAAGATTCTATTTCAGAAGATATTTGCTTTCTTATATAGTAACTTTTTTTTTATTTCCCCACACTCTTTTTTTTTTATCTCGGTGTTTAATTCTATGTTACACAGACTCGAACACATCATAGTCAACCATTTCAATGAGTTCATATTCGCCTGTTGATCCTGGATCTTGTGAGCTGAAGCCTGGTATGTTATCACTCTCTCCAAGTTTATGCACCTTGTGTTTGAGGGGCGGAGGTGTTCGCATCAGCAGAGTTATCTCCTGCGCTACATCCTCATCTATCTTCAGGTATTTTCTTTCGCTACACTTTTGCTCGCAACGGTTTATGAAATCTTGCTCGACTTGATTATAATATCTTGCTCTCACAACAATCTGTAGTCCTCTGTTCTCCTTAATAAATCTCAAACTTGGGTTCTTGAATTCTCGAATTGAGTTTCTATAAATTTCGTCATTTCTGAACAAATCTCTGGATCTGTAATTATTATCAATATGGTTCTTGTAACTGTACCTGCAACATGGGCACGTAAAACCCTTAGCAATAACAAACCAGGACTTTAAACAGGAAGAATGGAAGTAATGATTGCAAACAGGCAAATACTTGATTTTGTCTCGAGGTTCAAAGGTTGATAAGCAAATAGAGCAGTCATCGGCCCCATCAACCGACTTGTTGTCTAGTGCAGTGGCATTGACACTTGAATTCGTATTTGCAAGTTTGCAGTGATTATTTCTGACAATATCATCAATTTTTTTTTCAAAACTCCTCGAATCGCTGATATAATTGAAATAGGCATGCTCAAAATTTTCTGTTTGCTTCTCCTTCTTATGGAAGTCTCTCTTCTTCAAAACCTCCCTTGATATACAATAATATCTGTCACAAAAATTCAATTCTGTATGATATATCCTCTTATTGATGCTGAATTTTATCAAAGCATTTGAGTCAAGTCTGAAACAATGCTTCAAAGCTTTGATACAATTGTCGTATTCATCGTTGCGATCAGTAAACTCAGAAAGTAATTTTCTTGCGATTCTATTTCTCCTCCTTGCCATATTTTCTCCCCACAATATCGAAATAGCTGAAACTATCAGTATGCCAAGAAAAACAAAAGCACTGATTTGTATCACTTTCAAGTGATTTGTGTTGTGGTTTCGCTCTGGTGGGTTTTCCAACTTGAATTTAGATGTCACATTGAAGGTATTTGACGCTGGTGTCATCGATGTACCTGAAATCTGCACTGATTTAATAATGAAACTAAAGCTTGAAGTCAGCTGTAACTCACTCAAAAAAACCATCCTTATATTATCACTTTACTGACTCGAGTTTGCAGATTTTGATAGAAAACAGCTATTAGTATACCCCCTTTTCAAGTGTTAAAAACAGTCAATGCACGCACCAGACCTTGATATCAGACAAAGAATTAATATTTATTTGCGAAGTTGAAACAGAACAAAAAAAAAAAAATCAGTAAATGGCAGGAGTTAGATAGATGGAGAATACAAGAATTTAGAGCAGAACATGCCTATTTAGTGGAATGCTCATTCACTACAGTTTCAAAAGTAATATTTTATTCGAATTCGTAGGACTTGAAACTTTTTAGCCAATAGTCCCCTATTTTACTTTGCACGAACTTTCAGTACCATAAACAAAAAGATTCAGTTCACAAACCCAAACATGAGTTATCAGGTTTAAGCTGGATGTTTGCCTCTTTATTTGAATTATAAGACAGAAAACCAACTGTGCATGGGTTCTGATCACCTCAATGGCTTATACTCTTATTCATGTGCCAGGCTGAACTGTGGGACATGATTCGACTCAATCGAAAACAAAAGAGAATGAAAAAAGAATTTCTTGATGGGTAAACCTTAGCGTTAATTTTGAATCAATCAGGCATTACCATTAGCTGTTAAGACCAATATGAAGGAAGTCCAGCGTAGCTTTAGCCTGAGGTTAGGAGAATATGAAAGTAGTGTATATAATACCATTTTATTAAAACACCCAGAAACATGTTCTTATCTATAGTAATTAGAATCCATTGCAGTCATATGCTCATGAACGGAGTTTAAATGATTCAGGAACTGGAATTTCATTATAGGGACGATGGCTATATTGAAAAAATCAAGTGTTAAGCACTTGTATGCTTTGCACTTGGAGATTTACAGATTATTGAACATTCCTCAACTATCCGGGACATGTTCAATCAAATTATCAATTGAATCACTTCCATCTTCGAAAAGTAAATTGAAAAAACATCATCATAAATATTTACAAAGAATAGTGCCATCCAAACCAATTGTCAACAACAAGCTGGAATGGGATTACAAAATTGATGGTGACCTTGTGTTAACCTTTGTCGAAGACTTGAAGACCAACACATTGGAAGATTTATATTTGATACTTAAGTTTTACTCGGAGTTCAAAGAGAAGGATGGAGACCTCGAAAGGACGAAGTTAGGTGAATTGAAGATTAACTTGACCGAATACATAAACTTCGATGATATTAAAAGGAACAAGTACCTTCTACTGAACTCTAAGATAAATGCATTGTGTGAAATGTCGATTTTTTTGCAGTACCAACAAAATACTGATTCGATAAACCGCAATGCATCAGTGGTTTATCAATACCAGCAACAAATGATTCCCAAATTCAAAGTACCCGAATTGTCAAAGTCTCAGATTTTACAAGATTTAAACAATGTTATAAAGGATGTGAACAAAGATGGCAATAGCAAAGAGGAATCTGATATTCTCAGAGAAGATGGGGACAATGCGTTGAGTGGAAGTCTGGAGACTGCCTCATTACCAGATACAAATAAAGATTCATCAGCAAAGTCAGTTCACTCTAAAGAAAAATCTCGGACACAAATTGGTTTCAAATACGAACCAAAATCTTTAACCTCATCGCAATTGAAGTTCCAAAAATTGGCTGAGAATCCAGTTCTCAGTAAGCTCGTGAATAAAACTTTCACTTTTGGATTCTGTAATGAATATGATGAGTTTACCCCTAGTGAGTGTGTTGATGATATAGTATTACATAATGGATTTGGTTTCAAATTGAACGATGAAGGTAAAAAAATGATTGATATATATTCTAAGAGACAACCTGATGATAACAATGACCAAGAGAATAAGAAGGCAAAACTGTACGATTCTTTCACATCTGAGTCTGATTCATCTGACAACAGTCTGGATTCTTCATTTTTTGAGGATTATGAAGGTGACGAGGAAGAAGAGGAAGAAGGGGATCATCATTTGTTCCATGAATTTCATACATCGAAGAATAGTGCCGGCCATCCCAGGAGGACGATGGAAAATCATCATGGTGATCATCATTCGAATGGACAAAATGGAAGGATACTCACTGAAGTTGAAGTTCGAGAGGACTTGAAAAGTTGGAAGATTGGTACCAGTGTTTGAATAACATGGATAGCAGTGAATTGCTAGTAGACTTTTGTGAATAAGTATCACATCTTTGTATCAATACCAAATCATAGTTTTTCTAGACGAAAATTCAATGCATAAAATTAAAATATAAAAAGCTCCTTCAAGTTTCAAACTGTCTCTTCATGGAGCAATCAAACACGTGTAGAATGTAATATAATAAAACATCAAAGTAAAAGCAAACCCTAGCAAAAAACACAAAAAAACTACATGGAAAGGCTCTCTTCATCTGTAAGATCATCCATCTCGAAATCAGCGCCAATTTCGATGTCATTATTATCATTATCATTCTCATTATTATTTCTACTTGAAATTGAGGTATATCTCTTTCTCTTCTTACCACTTACCAAAGTGAAAACTGTTGATTTGTTCAACTTTTTCAACCCATTCTTGAAAGTCTTGGTGAATGCTTTTGATATAATCTTTCTTTTCGTATCTCCCATCATGAAGTAGGCAATTAGTAATAGAATAATCAATACAAAGACTGATGTATAACCCTTATGTATATCATCAACAGAATCAAATATTCCGTCATCGTCGTTGTCGTCATCGTCATCTGAATGATTTCCCTTACCTTTGTCGTTATCATACGCTGTCTCTGTATCAATAAAGTAAGGTCTTGGTGAAACACCTCTCTTTTCAGCACCATATTCAAACAAGTTTGGAGATGAACTATGGTAATATCCAATTTTCAAATCCTGTAACTTGGAAGGTGAATCATTTGTGAAATTGCTGTATGCTTGAGCAGATTCACCAGATGAATAAAGAACGGCTCTACCTAAGGTCCAAGAAAAGTCTGAGCCATTGATTTTTTCAGCTACTTTAAAAGGATGAATTTGACTAGAATAATCTACCGGGATTGATGTAGTTTCTTCCTCCATACCAACTAAGGGGAAGCCTAAACCTCTATGTAAAACACTCAAGATCCATGATGATTTGAAACACAACTCTGCTAATTCTAGATCTGTCAAATCTGAAAAACTTCCTAAAGCCTTATCGGTAGTATCATATCCATTATCGTTGAACACATTCAATTCCTTCCATTCAGTTTCACAAATTTTCTTTGTCTCAAGACTAAATGATTTATATGAATAGGCGTTACCATATTTTGACATCTCATTATTTTCGTCCAAAGACAACAAATGTGAGATAGCATCCCAATATCCGGATACCCCAATAAACTTATCAGTTGCAAAACTTAGCGATGGAATCGAATCACTCAACAAACAGGAGGATATTTCTTTTGGATCTGTTGATGAACAACTGGATGGGGAGGCATTGTTTTCTGTTATCAATGGATAGATTGAATTCATACACTCTGTAAAATTACCTGTTCCAATTACATTATCACTAACATATCCGTTTGGTGAACAAGGATCATTAACAGTTTTGGCCACCCCTGCTACTTCAGATTCATCATCTTTTTTTGTCAACAATTTGTGATGTTTCAGGGTAGTCTCTTCACCAGCTGCTGGTAACAATTCATACAACTTCTTGATATATCTCAAGTGACTTTCATAGATACCATAACCCAAGAAAGAGGTGCTGAATACATTATAATTCAAATTGGGTTCATATGACTTCAAAGAAGATAATTGGACCTTGAATAAAGCATTAGAATGTTCGATAACTTCAGTGGAATTAGGCTGGAATGAAATCTGCGTTGATGCACCGCCCATATCTAATAATCCATAAGTTGAATTTCTACCGATATCAAAACTACCCATCAAATAATTCAAAGCAATCCACCCATACAAACCCTCAACATCACCATCAATGATATTCACATGTGACGAACAATCCGGTAAGAAAAATTCTGATTTGTGTGAAATGTATTTACACACTTGATTCAAAATAGCGGTTTGCTGCATTGGTTCTAATAACCTCATTCCAGCGGTTGCATGAAGGAAAATGGGGGTTCTTGAGTGCTGGCTTTTAGGGACAATTTCTGAAACTTTGTTCAATAGGTGCTGTATGTGATGTTTTCCAACTGATTTTGGAAATCCTCCAAAACTTGCTAAACCCGGTTTAATCTTCTGATGCCATTTAGGTTGTGTACTAACAGTTGGAAGCCTTGATCTGGAGATATAATTGGAGCCATGAGATACCCCTGTGCCCAGAGTGGTGGCACCATCTTTGCTATTCTTACTCTTGTCCACAGTCTTGGATTTGCCAGCATTGCTCGAGTTATTATTAACATTATCATCGTCATCGTCGTCGTCGTCAACACTGGTCTCATTATAATCAGTGGCATCATCATCGTCATCATCGTCATCATCATCCGATGAATCGTTTTCCTTCTCCTTCTGTGGATTATCAAGCGTACTGAGCTTCTTGACCAATCTCAAATTCTCGCCTGATTCGCGAGAATAGGTCCCACTCTCATACAATGCCTTTGGATTCAACCAATTGTAAACATAAGCCCTTGAACCTCTCGAGCCAGCATCTATTACCACAATATAATCATATGGTATCCCCAGCTCGTTCTTTATAGGACCTTGAATGCTTTTTGACTTCCTTGGATTCAAACTTGCTGAGCTAATCAGAGTCATATTTGTTTTTCTTATCAAATCAATGGTATTACTTCGTGCAACAAAAAATGATCAAAGCTCCGGTCACAAAAGCCAATTGGTTCAAGGACAGGAGGTGTTATCAATTTAGCAACAGATGATGGAAGTCTAAATAAGATCCAATCACAATACCTCAAACTGGAGTTTTCAGTTCTTAGCATCTTGATGATTTCCAGCTATTCATTTTGGCAGGACGAAAATCTTGGCCTTGGAATAGCCTATTTGGGAAGTTATTACACTGTATTGCACGACCATCACCAAAGACTGATCTGACAAGTATCAGATAGCTAGCCTAGATGAAGCTCGTAGGGAATGGTTGAATCACTTAGTATGAGTGGTGAAAGAGCCAAGTATTATAAACGGGTACCTAATGGTACCGCATCCGCAAAAAGAGAGATCTCCGAGATCAAATTTTACGAATTACAAGAGGAAGACTCGGGGGATGTTTGAAACATACGGATACAATTCAATCTAGTGTTAGAGATATTCGACACATCCGCCAGTGATATGTCGGTCAGGCTTTGGCAAAGATTCATATTTTGATAATTGAGTGGAAAACTTTTTTTTTTTTCATTTATTGCATTATAAAGTTGATTGTACTCAAACGAAAGTGTACGGCCAGATTTAGCACCACAAGGGAAGACACTTTTCCCCAGGTCGCTATTTGAAATGAAGAACTGGGAGTAAATAAACATCAAAGAAGAAACACCAAAGCCAAGAACTTGAAAATGCATCCATAAGACCGGGCTACCACAAGGCATAACCACCATCGACAACCAAATTGTGACCTGTCGTGTAAGAGGAAGCTGTGTTTGAAAGTAAATATAAAATCGACCCAACAAACTCGTAAGGTTCAGCCAATCTTTTCATTGGAACCCTCGACTCCCACTCATTTTTCATTGTGGCAGAGCCGCTGATAACGTTCTTGGTCAAAGGTGTGAGGATGTAGCCTGGCGACAAAGTGTTGACCCTGATGCCGTACTGCGCCCATTCACAGGCCAATGTTCTGGCCAAGTGGATGACACCAGCCTTGGTCATGTTGTAGACAACCTGTGGTTGAGGTGTGTTGACAATCTCTCCTGACATCGAGCCGATCAACACGATCGAGGCACCTTTCTGCCCAGCAGCTATCAACGGCTTGGCGATCGCCTGCGATACGTACAACGAGCCCAACAAGTTCACCTTTGTCATTCTCTCCGCGTTCTCAGCCGGATAGTCCTCAGCGGCAAAGTTCTCACAGTAACCGGCGGTGTTGATCAACCTGTCCAGCAACTTCCCGTGGGCCTCGTTGATCGCCTTGAAAACCGCCTCGACGCTTTCGTACGAAGCCACATCACATTCCCATCCCGTCACCTTAGGAAGTTCTGAAACCTTCAAATGCTCCTTTCCCCAGCTCACCAAGCTGGCCACCGCGTCATCAATTCTTTGCTGGTTCATGTCCACTAGCGCAACCTCAGAGCCCTCCGAGAACACCAGCTGGGCCAACGTGGTCCCGAGCCCACCAGAGCCTCCAGTTATGATCGTGACTCGGCCGGCCAAGCTACTGCTTGGGGTGACATCGTTTATTAATCGTTCAGACATATTCAGGTTCCTATTTTCGATTCTACAAATCTTACTTCAGACGTAGAGCTCGATCTTACACTTGTTCAGACACTGCAATTGAAAAACTGGACATCAAGACACTATTTATACACAAACCTTGCGAACTGAAAATGTCTCGGAGATCCATTTCACCACCATTCTACTAAGTCCTCAATCTTGAGGAATTCCGCACGAGAAGTCATCGCTCCTCAGGCAGGCCAGGCAGGCGGGCAAGTTTCTGGAAAAAGTAGAGCTGGAGTGGTAATCGTGCAATACACCATAACCAGTGGCGTTATCATGTGGAACCCCATATTTTAGGCGATAGATGACTAAGTAGGTCGATCTCGCTAGAGAGAGATAGATGACTTGGATCGCAATCAATACCATTCGTGGTAACTGGATGATTGGTAATCGTTAATACCACAAAGTTCAGCCGAGCGCACTGTCATTTTCTTTGGGTTTGGTCTTTCACGGGTATTTCAGACATACATACAGGACACCCCAGCGACAACAGTCTTTGTAGGATATCTTTTGTAGGATGTAGCTCAGGGCACCTTCTCGTATTCGCGCAGACAAGGCGGCGAGAAGAGTAAAAGAAAACACAGGTTGCAATCCAGAGCAGAGGCGTGTACATTGGGATCAAAAACTCGAAGGGTACAGTGGTCGTCAAGCCTTGGATCCTGGAGAAGAAGAGCCCCCACAAACCCTAGGCGAGACATCGCACCTGCTGGATCAGGTGTTGCGGTAAAATCGACTGGACTTGAAACCTCATCACCCACTCGGAGATTGATGATATTTTCTTTCTATTTTTGAAATCCTATATCGGATAAGTATCCAGGATCCACGCCTACCATAGAATAAAAATCATCCCCTCGTCGTTCTGGTATTGAAGCTGTCAAAAGAAGAGCGAGTTATTCGTTGGATGATCGCCTGGTGAAGGTTGCCAATTTTGCAGATATTCTTTGACGGTTCTGCTAACTTTCATTGAAGCATAGTGGGCAGGAGAATTTGCTGCTTCCCAGTACCCCTTTTGGAACCATGGACCGACTATTTCAAAAACATAAGCACCGTTTGGATACTTGACAACAACACAACCTCAGACTCAGAGACATTTATGATCAGTGCAAAGTCTTCTTTCTGAAGATCCACAGACAAAAGTCAAGGTATTATGAGTGTGAGAGGGATGTTAAGCGTTGCTTGAGATGGAGCTGCGCTGCTTCGGCTTTGTGTTTTTTTTATTTTTCCTTTCCAATAGCGATTGAGGTGAACAACTAAACTCATAATTGGCCAAACACTCAATTCGCAAAGAAGTTGATTATTCTCATCTTTGAAATGAGCTACTGGAGAACTCGAATGGCTAATTGGTTGATCTAAATCAGGAAAATTCATGGCTTTTGCTGAGATTTTATGGAATTCTGTTTTCTACTGAAAAAATTGCTGTTCAAGAAGTAGTGCGCAGTTTTGAAAACATAAAGTAAGCCCGTGTAGCGTAATGGTTAACGCGTTTGACTTCTAATCAAAAGATTCTGGGTTCGACTCCCAGCATGGGTGCTCGTTTTTTTTTTTTTTACCTTTGAATGTTGGATTATCTTTTCCCGTTCAATTTCACTATGTACAAACCACCATCTCATCTGAAGTTGAGTTTTGCTTGTCATCTATGGTCTTTTCAACGGGCTGTGTTAAACGGTGAAGGGAAATGAATCATTTTACAAAAAAAAAAACAGGGAAATTTAGGAAGGTTTCTACTGCAATCTTACAATACAACCTGATAGATTTGCTGTCAATGGAAAAACCAGCAGGTATTTCAACTACAGTCCGGAAGTCTTGAACTAAAAAAGAAGCTCAAAATACTACAATTATTTTCATGGCCCTGCTAGTCATTAATCATTTGCATTGATTGTTTCAAAAGACAAAGATACACAAATTCACAAGAACAGCAGGTTATGCATGGCGTACTCGCGAGATTCAAACTCTCCTCAAAAAAGTTACATCAACAAAATCTTTTCAATCCTGATAAACCTTTTTCAACCTTTTTCGCTTTGAAGTTCTGCTTTCGTGGCTGCTTGGTTCATCGTCATGCTTCTCATCACTTAAATCCAAAAAAGAATTGGCCACAAACTTTCTTCTATGACTTTCTAAAACCTCTGATAATCTGACTGCAGATGAGTCAATTTTGCTTACATGACTTTTTGAGCTTGAAGTAGAGTTATCAGAATGAAGTTCAATTAGTTCGCTATCAGAAAGAATTTGAAGTTCAGAAACTAATTGCACCTCATTTGGATCGTTAGTTTCATTATCGAAACCATTATTGGTCTTGAATCTCAACCTGGAGTTTTCTTTTCCATTTGAAAAGAATCTGCTTTTTTGGGAAGTCGTTAAATCTTTTGGCTTGTGACCTTCCAAATGTTTTACAGTTGAGCCTGTCAAAGTGTTAGATGATCTTAGTTGAGGATCATTTTCAAACCGGTGAGCTTTTGACCTTTTTTGTTGTGTGTCAATGATACCACCACTTAAATTAGTATAAGCGTTAATCACACGGCGACCAGCATTCTTCGAGTTATCAGTATTTTTATCATGGTTGACGTTTGAAGGTGCAATAAGCTCGTCATCGTTGATAGAAATTGGTTCTTCATTGCCCGAAACACAGCTGATAGAGGAACTGGCTAAGTCTTCAACAATATATGGTTCAGGAGTCTCGGTACTTGAAAGCAGACCATTGCCCTTTATGCCAAAGTAAAATTCATGGACGAACCCCAGCAAAAAAGATTCAACATGACTTTCATCAGCCTCGGAGACGAGATATTTGATTCTCATAAAGTTTTTGATAGCTTTCAACTTCTCTTCTAATCTCATTAAGTATCCTCCAAAGCCTTTCTCAAACTTGCAGAAATCATCCAATATTCTTTCAGCACATCTCCTTTGAGTTGATGATAGTCCCTTGAACCCGACAGTTAAAAGATGAGCATATTTCTGTGGTATATGCTTGATATGGTGATCTGCTTTTGGATGACGCAGTTTGATAATCCCCAAAATGGTTTGAACAGTAGGACACAAAATTTGACTTCCGCTCTCTTTGGAAATATCATAAAAATTTATGGGATCATCAGTTTTATCTCCTGAAATAGAGGCCACATCATCGAACAAGGAATTATTATCAGTGACCTCATCTGCAGATTCATCATCACCCCCTTTTTTCGAAGAGTTAACATAATCATCACCAGCGGAAAAACTATGTCTCTGAATAATCCGTTTAGTACTAGACTTGGTTAATTTGCCAAAAACAGTTACGTCTTTTCTCACGACGGACAAAGTTTTTTCTTCGGTATCAGTACTTGTGATTTCATCCTCACAAATAATCATTGATGTATCATCAATCGAGTCATAAAGATTCTCATCTTTTAGAGTGGGATAAGCTTCAATCAAATCATCTTCATTCTTGATGATGCTTATAAGATGTGTTTCGTTATCCAGTTGAAAATGACTTTTATTGTGATGCGTTTTGATAATCTCATCGCCAAATTCAAGTATGATTTCTTCATCATCCGATTCCAAAATTTCGACTCTTCTTGAAGGATTTAAATTTTTGAACTGTTTGGCAAGTTGCGGTTTAGCACGTTTTATGAAAATTCCAGTGAGTGAAACACCCGTCTTATCTTGCGTCACATTTTCCTGATCGTCCATCAGCATTTTGATATCACCATCAGGTTCAGCATCCGTAAAAGTTTCTATGTGAGAATCACCCAACTCAGAGAGGACTGTTCCGTTTTCCTCTAACTTACTATTTTCTTCCGTGCAGCTATCATCTTTTGTTGCTTTTTCTTCATCATTGCTGATGACTTCTTGCTTCGAATTGTGACTACTTTCAAAAGAGATAACATCAAGATCAACTTGATCATCTTCTTTTAAATTTATGTCTGCTACGTTATCAACCTCAATTTCAAAGTCTGAGATAGATTTTTGACCCACCTTATAACGTGTTTCTTCACCTTGCAGACTGATTTCAAAAGTGTCTGAGGTTTTTTCAATCATCCGAGAACTCGGAAGCAGCTTTGTAACTGATACATCATCCTTGAAAAATGGAGAATTCAAAACTTCAGCTGTGGGAAATTCATCATCATGCAAAGCTGGGATTGTTACTCCTCCTAAAACCCCTTTGTCCTTTTCATCTTCTCCTGTTGTACTTGAGACTGGGGTCGAGTCAAACTTCTCAAGTTTTTCTTTTTCCTGATCAATTCGAAATGACGATTGATTGTTGACACGCCTTTTGATGGACTCTGTGTTGGTATTAGTCTCAGGCCTGGGACTGGGAATTGAACAGGTTGAGCTGGGACTGGGAATTGAAACTTTACTGGTGCCTCCAATTTGCAGCCCACTGGCAAAATCGTTCAGTTCGATAATCTCAACATCATCATCCTCATCTTCTCCTTGAACCGAAATTTTACCTCCTTCAGAAGAACCGTTCTCCAACTTGTTGACAAACTTCCTCTCCCTTAACATCTTGTTCGTAACACTTCCAATACTTTGAAAATCCTGATTATTGTTTTTTACCTCTTGCAAACGCAATAGTTTAATCAATATGTTCCTGAGGGTTTTCCTGAAATTCTCACGCTCTGATGCAATAAACAATGTTTTTGCCTTAGTCTTTGGCTTATACATTCTAGAGAGCAACATAAAATCACTATTTTGATACAGAAACTTACTTATATTGTAAATAACATGGATACCACAATCATTGAAGTTTGTTTGCTTTGGAACCGGAAAAGTCTTCAACTTGAATCGATCAGATTTGAGTTCGATTCCATACTTATCCTTGCAGTAATCAATCAAAAAAGTTATCAATGGCTTCCTTATGTCCTTATGAGGTAGTTGTAACGAGTCAAGGATGAGTATGTCAACAGTCGAACTAATCTTCGATCGAAAACCTTCACTGTCTGTATCTAAAGCACTAGCAAAAATGTCCTCTGGTTCTCTAAAAACTTCAGTTGATGGTTCTTCAGAAGAACGCTCTGAATTCGTAGCGTGTTTCTCGTCATCAAACCGGCTACTATTCAATAATGCAGGTAAATTCTTGATCACTACACAATACCAATGGAGCTCTTGATTGATTGGGACAACCACATACTTTCGTTTGAACAAAGAATCATCTTTGAACCAACTTTTAACATTGTCATAATAGCTGTCAGTTTGAACCAATTTGGTAAAGAAGAATGAATTCATTACCACTGAATCCTCGGCATTCAATTTGAGTTCATTTACAGCGGTTTGGATATCATATTTCAAATAAAAGTCGATCAAAGAATCATTAACCCAATTGTTGTTATATAGACACTTGAAGTCCGAATTGGTGATCGTGAAAAGGGTTCCATCATCAAATTTGAATTTCAAAGAAGGAATGAACGCTATTTGGTTTGCTTCGCTTATATTTTCATGTTGATCCACTTGCTGATCTTCCGAAATAATTTCTATTGATGACCCCGTATTTGGTTGTAATGTATTTTCTCTGAGAATTCTAGTTCTTGTATTCATAGCAGGAGGATTCGTTTGAATCTTAGTATCAGCCGGTTTTACAACATCAATTGCATCCGCCACTTTATCTGCTCCCAAAAGATATGATGATTTGAGCTTGTTTGGTGTTCGAAGGTCAGTTGAAAGCGATGTTACTTCACCATAAAATGACGCCGGAGATATCATTTGGGGTGCAATTATTTGGGCTTGATCACTATACAATTCATCCAATTTATTCATACTCATATAGCCCACCTTGATGTACGGATTGGAACGGACTGCTTTTTTCGTTATTTCGTCAAATGTGTCAGCATTGTTGGAATTATCTTGAAAAAATATCCAAATCTTGTGGATACTTCGAAGAGGGTGGTGTGGATTTGTCCTTGCTTTTCCTGTAGTTTTTGGTTTGAACAACTGCTCCAAGTCTGAGTTGAACATCAATTTACTCCTGAAAGTTATAACGGCATTTGCACAAACTTTTCCGTCCATTTTATTGATATCGATCTGTTTTATATCATCTGTGAGATTGAATCGGAAATTTGGGACTGGTTCTTCCTTACAAGCTTCTCCAATAAGAAATCGAGCGTTCATCAAAGCGTCAACCTCAAACTTCAATGGTGAGTTGTTTGGTTTGAAGTCATCAACTGATCTTTGGTTTAGTATTTTTATTCTTTTCACTGGAATTGTTTTCACTTCCACCGTTGATGTAGAAAGGGAAGAGCTTTTCGCAATATTTGAATTGGTGACTGAAACTTCATCATCAGTGATAATATTCCCGGCTGATTGAGAACTACTCTTTGAACTTTCCCCAATGTCAAGCAGAAGATTTTCCGTTTCATCAAGATGATCATTATTTATATCGACGGAAGGGGATGGGTCTTCTTTGTCTGAACCCAGATTATCCTTTGTTATTTTTGTTTTCTTCTTTCCAAATGTATCTGTCGGAGACACTCCTCCTCCTATACGCTTCCTGCTAGTTTTAGGGCTTAATACCGGTAGCTGTGATTGATTGATATGAGATGGACGGTTAAAGTTTGTGCGAGAAATGGATAGTTTAGAAGGCGGACTCAGTATTACTGGTCTATTTGAAAAGCTATTGGACAGGTGCTCTTCTTCTGCTAGCCCTTGAATTAGCAAGCTTCTCTTGGATGGTCTATTATTCCTCTCCATATATAATCTGTATTCCAACAATCTGTATCAAAAGAAGATTTGTTGATTAAAGAAGCTTGACTCACGATGAATGATGAATGTTCATACCTGTAACCTCTTTTATTATAAATATTTAAAGGTAAACAGAAATGAGAGAAAAAATCAAATACACTACTAAATCCTCTTCGATGAACTGATTTTAAATTGATACAGCAAAGCTTTACTGAATATTCTTTTTTATTAATTTACAAACCAGAGTAATGGACAAACAATACACCCAGGTAAAAATTGAAGGTAAAACAGAGAGAAAGTAAACAAAAACAAAAATCAACCTATACGAAGAGAAATGATATAATTAGCCTATTTGAAATGAAAAAAACGACGCAAATCTAATGTGTTTACAGTAATTTAATCAACTTCTTCCATGGCTGATTCAGCTAAAGCATCTTCTTCACCAGCTTCGGTGGTTGACTCTGGAACAGTTTCTTCATCTTCATCAATGTTTAAACCTAATGAGATCAATCTGTTGATTCTACCAGCGAAAGAGGTTGGTTCATCCAAGGTGAAACCTGATGTTAATAAAGCAGTTTCGTATAACAAGGTGGTCAAATCCTTAACTGTTCTGTCTTCAGCACCATCGGCATCAACCTTTTTCTTCAATTCCTTGATGATTGGTGATTTTGGTGAGATTTCGAAAGTCTTCTTTGAGGCCATGTAGGATGACATGGTAGTATCTCTCAAAGCTTGAGCCTTCATGATTCTTTCCATGTTAGCAGACCAACCAAACTCTGCGGTTCTGATGGCAGCTGGAGCATCAACTAACTTGTAGGAAACAACAACCTTTTCAACTTGGTCACCCAAAATTTCTTTTAAGGCCTTTGTCAATGGTTCAAATTCCTTGACTTCGTTTTCACGTTCAGCCTTTTCTTCATCAGTTTCTTCCAATTCGAAATCCTTGGTGATGTTGACAAGCTTCTTATCTTCGAATTCCTTCAATTGAGTCATGGCGTATTCGTCAATTGGATCAACCAAGAATAAGACTTCAAAGTTTTTAGCCTTCAAAGCTTCCAAGAATGGAGACTTCTCAACAGCCTTGATACTTTCACCAGTGATGTAGTAAATGTTCTTTTGATGTTCTGGCATTCTAGTAACGTAGTCTGACAATGAAGTTAATTCTTCAGCTGACTTAGTTGAGTTGTATCTTAATAATTTGGCCAAAGCGGCTCTGTTTGTGGAGTCTTCATGAACACCTAACTTGATGTTCTTTGAGAAAGCTGTGTAGAACTTGTCAAATTGTTCTTGATCTTCAGCGATTTCGTTGAAAGCTTCAATGACCTTCTTGACAATGTTCTTCTTGATGACCTTCAAAATCTTGTTTTGTTGCAACATTTCTCTTGACAAGTTCAATGGTAAATCTTCTGAATCGACAACACCCTTGACAAATGATAACCATTCTGGGATCAATTCATCAGCATCATCAGTGATAAATACACGACGAACGTACAACTTGATGTTGTTCTTCTTCTTCTTTGATTCGAATAAATCGAATGGTGCTCTCTTTGGAATGTATAAGATGGCCTTGAATTCTAATTGACCTTCGACTGAGAAATGCTTGATGGCTAATGGATCTTCCCAATCATTAGAGATTGACTTGTAGAAAGCATTGTATTCTTCTTGTGTGACATCTGATGGGTTTCTTGTCCATAAAGGCTTTGTCTTGTTCAATTCTTCTGTTTCTGTGACAGTTTCCTTAACAGTTGTAGTTTTAGCTTTTTCTTCTTCATCTTCGTCATCCTTAACTTCTTCGATTTTTGGTTCTTTGTCGTCACCTTCAGTCTTTTCTTCTTCTTCAACTGGAACTTCCTTCTCAACTTCCTTTGTGACTACCAATTGGATTGGGTATGCAACAAATTCGGAATGTCTCTTAACAACTTCCTTGATCTTCTTTTCTTCCAAGAAATCTAATTGATCTTCCTTTAAGAATAATCTTAAGATGGTACCTCTACCAATCTTCTCATTGACTTCATCCAATGAAACAGTGAACTTACCACCAGCATTTGATTCCCAAATATACTGTTCATCATCGTTGTTCTTTGAAATGACTTGGACGTGGTCTGCAACCAAGAATAATGAGTAGAAACCAACACCGAATTGTCCAATCATAGAAACATCAGCACCGGCGGTTAAAGCTTCCATAAAAGCCTTGGTACCTGACTTAGCAATAGTACCCAAGTTGTTGATCAAATCAGATTTGGTCATACCGATACCTGAATCTCTGATTTCCAAAACCTTCAATTCTGGCTTTGGAGTGATTCTGATGAATAATTCAGGCTCTGTTTCAAGCTTTGAAGGATCGGACAAAGCTTCATATCTGATCTTATCAATAGCATCTGAAGCGTTAGAAATTAATTCTCTCAAAAAAATTTCCTTGTTCGAGTAGACAGTGTTAATGAAAAGTGATAACAATTGCGAGATTTCAGCTTGAAACTCAAATGATTCTGATTTAGCGTCTGACATTTTTTAAGTGTAATTGAATAAATAGATTATATTTGAATTAACTTGATTTGAAAGAAGTATTTTGAAAGACTTCGTGATAAAATGAGTTGGTGATTCCCATTAATTTATATTTTCACACAGAGCAGAACGAGGTTTGGACGATGAGTTCATGGAAGGTTCCAGAGAAACTGAAAAAAAACAGCCACAAAAAACAGCCACGAACAAATCCCAATTGGGAAAGCAAATAGTGTGGCAAGTGAGTACGTTTTTAAGATCAAGTGGTCAAGTGGTAGTATATTCGTCAGATTTATTCTAAAAGCTGAGGCGAAGTACGGATGGAAAGGCTACAGAAACGATCATTCAAACACTCACATAAAAAGTGAGGAGTAAAAAATAAACAAAGAAGCAAAACATAAAAGAATTTAAAACTTACAAGCATCATAGAACGTCTCCCACAATTCAATAACCTCTTTTTGAGATTCTATAAGGCTCTCCCAGTAAATTTCGATTGAGTTTTTGAACTCCTCAAGTCTCTCAAGATCAAACTTACGCAAATTTCCCTTGATTAGCTCGCTTATTTTTTCCTTATTCGACTCTTCTTTGATTATTTGGTTTTCCAAATTGTTGATCTCTTGTTCGTAAACTTGAATCTTATCCAGCTGATTGTGAAATTTTGATTTAAACTTGCTTAGTGAGTTTTGCTTCTTACTCGATAGTGCTGATAAAGACATTAGGTTTGTGGAGATTTTCACCCTTTGGTCGAATATTATTTTTATGGAAGATACCAATCTGATGTATTCTTCCAAAATGTTACCAATTGTCAACATTTCACTCATTGATAATCTTTCATTAAGATCCTTGACTTTGAGAACCAATGTGTGGTAATTGTCAAAAACCAAACTCAAGTCACTGCTTACCTCCAATTCACTCAACTGCTTACAGACCTTTCCAAACTCATCCATAGAGACGATAGCATCTGATCTCGTAACCACTATCAGTTCTAGGGCCTTGTGGGTGGATCTCAATTGAGAGTCCAAGGCCTCGATATATCCTGGTTCTTCTATGAAATATTTATCTTGCTCAACATACTTTGGCTGAGTTGAAAATGCTCCCGTCAATGCTGACATGAATCCACCGCTACTTGTTGTGCTTGCACTTCCCGAAGATGATGTGATGGTCGAACTAAGGCCATAGTCAATAGAGGAGCTTAGATCGCTATTTTTTGAGTCTGCAGAATCTACTCCATGATATGTGATACTTTCTCTCTCCTTGGACTCGACACCAAATTTCTCACTTGACAAAAATGTTATAAAATCAAAGTCCTGTTGTAAAACATGATGCTGACCAATTTTTGTTAACATTTTTTCCAAAGATAATCTTCGATTCTCGACAAACTTATCGTTGAATCTTCCAACAGCTTGCTTCTCTGGTGGAGGTGGAATTATATATCCAGGATGATTGTGAACCAACTGGTTATACAACCAAAGAAAATCGCTATACCTCCTTTCGACGTTTACATCATTCTCACGCATCGCTGGAGAGTCGGAATGAGTTGTGACTTTATACTCAATGTGAACATTGGTAAGTTCTCCCTTTTTGATTGGATCCCCAACAACTATTTTGAATTTATATTCTGGTTCAGCAAATATTTCATCTGAAAAAGAAGCTGATTTATCAAAAACCCCTGCAGGTTTTCTTTCTGATGATTTAGAGATCGATTTTTTGATAGGAGAACCAGCGATGTGTTCCGTTTCAAACAACGGTTTGTCAACTGCCTTGATGAGTTGTTCGGCCGGGTCAAAGCCATCATCACCAACCTTTTTAACTTTTGCATGATCTTCTTCGTTTTCAGCTTTGTTCAATATTCCCAACGGGTCCAAATTTTGTTTGAAATCACCGCTTTTCTCATCTACAGACTTCTTAGAATGGCGACCAAACCTTCTGGCCCTTGGTGTCTTGAAAACGGTGGCTCCTTTAAGCGCCCTCGATGGTGATAAGGTGCTGTTGAATTGAGTTATCTTGTCGTCATTTGGGTCTTCTTCCTTGACGTCATCAACTTTCAATAAGTCGGCGGCACCACTGCTGATAAACAAGTTCTCGTTCTCCGATATGCTATTTGGAACAACTGTAAAAGCCGACCCACCGCCAATTGAGTCATCCACACCCGTCAACGTTGTCAATATCTCTTTTGTCTTCGACTCCGCCTCCAGCTTTTGAATCTCATTTTGCTGTTCCTCAAGATGTTCGTTCAAGTTACTCCTTGAAAACTCGATGGCCAACTCTTTGAGCACTGGCGATTCCTCACCTCCTGTTACATTATCACCATTGCTCTTGTTATCTTCGTTATCTTCGTTATCCTCGTTATCCTCGTTGTCCTCGTCATCTTTCGTGTTCTCATGATCAGATTGAAATCCATTCTCATCAAGAATAGAAGCAAAGTTGGTTGCAGGCGTGGTAGATGAAGACCATTCATCTCCCCAGTGAGAGGCAGTAAGATCTTCCATTTTTCCTGTTCAGTTGACTTCTCAGATGATTGGAATATGAATGATTATATCTTGCCACGATCTGAAATGTTTACAACAAATGTGTTTACTTCGTTTTTTGTGTTGTTGAACTGAAACCGATTTTAGGCGCACAGCAGAACGAGGCAAAAACTGGATCATTCTTGAGCACGAAGTGAATACTTGAGCCAGACGATATTATCAGTGAGCTGGAGTATATAACATATAGTTTAGAGGATGGCGGACCTAACACCTTTGTTCCAGACATGCGTGTCAATTATTGAACAAGAATTCAAGGTGGATCATGAGCAGAAGAGACCGAAAAGAAACCAAACTGAAGATGCTAAGTTCATGTCAAGTTTCATTGGAGATTGTAGCTCGTTGAACAGTTCTATCAATTCGATCAAAAGATACATATCGGAACTAAGGCCATCGTACTTGCTATTGGACACATCATCAAGCTCATCATTCTCCGAAAAGGAGAGGGACTTGATTGACGAGAACACCTCGATTCTACTACACAAGTTGACCAAGAAATTCAGAGAGTTGGAGCTTATCCACCAGCAAAAGACCGCCATGGACGAGAAAAAGCTCAATCATAACTACAGTGGTAGGCTAATGACTTTTTTGATTGGCGACAACGAGCTCGCTGGTACCGATGACCAAATTTACATTTCGACGATGATCAAGTACAGAAAGGCAGTTTTGCAATACCTATCTCAGAACTTGAAGGAATCCACTGAACTTTTATCCGATATGAAGGAGGTGAGACTTTTCAGGAAGAAGGAGTTGAATAAATCATCCTTAGCAAGCTACGCGACAGAAATATCGTCCAATACAGGCTATTCTGTGCTGATACAAGAAGAAGAAGACGAACAAGAGAAGAAAAACCAGCAATTTGAGTTTTCATCATCACAGTTACAAACATTGCAGGCCGAAAACCTTGATTTGTTATTGAAAAACAAGAATGAGGAGAGTTTGAAAATAAAGTCAATGGAGAATTCCGTCATGGATATTTTGAATCTACAGAAAGAATTGGGGATGTACATTGAAGAGCAAAATGTAAAGATTGAAAATCTACAAACCATAAGTGAGGATATCTTGGTAGATGTGAAACACGGTAATAGAGAAATGACAAAGCTGAAAGATCGCTACAATGGACGCCCCTCAAATGTTGTGTTGGTGATACTTGCCTTTGCCTTTATAATATTGCTTTTAGATTTCCTTAAGCCCTGAAATGCAGCATATTTATGAACTGGTACATGTTACCATTACCAAGCTTTCAATCATTCATAGTGCTGAATATATCATTTGGCAATAAAAGGTGTATGGGAGCTGATCCATTAAAAAAAAAAAAACTTTGTGAGAGCGAAGAAAAGTTTATCAAAAAAAAAAATTACTATTTGAAAAATATCAAAATGTAGATATATTTAAACGATTGTCTTCACAAATATTTGTATAAATTAAGTAACTCAGTATGGATATTATCACTATCACAAGGCCCAGCACTGCCTCCAAGGGTCTGATAAGCTTAGACGATTCTGATATCGATATGTCAGATGTAGACTCTGAACAAGAACAAGAATCACACGAATTAGGCTTGAAGACAGATGTCGTAACACCTGGAGAATTAGTTACGGACGACCCAATGTGGATGAGAGGCCATGGTACTTATTTTTTGAACGATAAGTCGTACTCATCAGTCGCTGGTACCATCTCGCGTGTCAATAGGCTATTAAGTGTTATACCGTTGCGTGGAAGGTATCAGCCTGAAACCGGTGATCATATAGTCGGCAGAATTACCGAGGTTGGACCAAAGAGATGGAAGGTTGATATTGGCGGTAAGCAGGACGCTGTGTTGATGTTGGGCTCTGTCAATTTGCCAGGTGGGGTGTTGAGAAGGAAATCAGAGAGCGATGAGCTACAGATGAGGTCTTTTTTAAAAGAAGGCGATTTATTGAATGCTGAGGTTCAGTCTCTCTTTCAAGATGGCTCTGCCTCATTACATACAAGATCATTGAACTACGGAAAATTGAGAAACGGATATTTTATAAGAGTGCCATCATCATTAATCGTCCGCTCCAAGAATCATTCACATCAACTACCTGGCAATATTTCAATAATCATTGGAGTAAATGGTTATATTTGGATTTACAAGACATCACCCAAGCAAAATGTAGCAGCAGCTGCCAACACCAACAAACAAGAAGCTTCTATCTCGAATAAAGGTAAACAATACAATCCAGGCCAAGGTTCAGTTTCAATAACAAGATTAGAACAGGAATCCTCGTGGGAAATCTACAGTGACCAAAACGATAAGGATTTATCAAGCTCTATTAGGTCAACAATAACGAGATATGTTAATTGCATAAGGTCATTGAGTCATTGTGAAATCGGTATCACGGAGCAGAGAATCGTTTCTGCGTACGAAGCAAGTTTGGCATATGCGGACGTTGGAAGTTTGGTGGGCATTGAAGCGATGGAGAGTATTGGAAATGATGTTATCACTGCCGAAAAGATGAGAGGAACTGATTAAAGTGGCTGAACTCTCACTCGGTCAGTTTTGAAAGATTTCACAATAAAAGTTTTCAAATTTTTTTCAAGACTCGACTGTTATGATGTTTAATGAAATGTTAGCATAAAGCTCTCGAGTCAAACTGATAGTTTGGTTTTAGTAAAACATTAGAAACTTTTTGTAAATGTATTCATTTGTTCTATATAGTTAGTAGAGATCAGAGACAACACCAGCGGCAACGATTTTGCCATCTTTTCTAAGTACAACCCTACTTAAAATCTTATTTTCCAGATACCTAGTAAGTGGCAACAATCTTTCACCTTGGTTCAATTCAATATCTACCTCAGATACTTGTAAAGCACTCAAATGTTTCAAGTTTTTTCTCTTTTTGACTTTCCGAACCTCCCCACTGGCTTCATCTGTTACCATTTTGATTGTTGAATGTATCATAGAGATACGAGCTGGGGTTTGTACATTGTTTCTGAAAAGCATGAATGGTGTACCTACTAACAAGGGCCTTTCCAAAGTTGAAAAGGTCTTTAGTGTAACTCTTAGCTTCGTGCAAAGTCTGATCGAAGATGATGCTAATTCAGAATCAACAACTTTCGTGATGATATCACCTACTTTGATATCCTCTTCAACAGTGGCAATTGGAGATTGGGAACCCACTTTTTTCAATCTTAAGTCAACAAATTCACCCTTAATGACCAAATCTTGTTTCAGTTGAATAGTTTCATTTTCCTTTTTGGCTAACGTTGCCTGCTCAACTTTACAAAGTAACTGTGCAGGTAAGATGAGTACGGTTTCTCCAGGTTGAAGCAATCCTGAATTTACCCTACCACTAATCAAGACATCATCTGACTTGTTTGTTTCTGTGATATCATTAATAGTGATGATAACTTCTTCCTTGAGCAACTTCTCCTCTTGCGAAAATCTTTGATTTTTGATGCTATTTTCAGATTCTAACAACTCGAGTAAAGAACCATTATTATACCAGTCTAGTTTTTGAGATTTGACGATGTTTCCTCCTAGCAATCCACAACACGGAAGAAACTTCAAGTCCTCGTCTGAATAGCCAATTTCATCGTCTGTTAAAAATGTCTTGATCTGTTCAACAATTGCTTCAAATCTGTACCTATCCCATTCAAAAACGTCCATCTTGTTAACAGCAACGACCAACTTTTCAATACCCAAGTTTTTGGCGATAGCAACTTGCTCTCTAGTTTGTCCCTCAAGACTGAACCCACTTTCAAAATTGTTTGCATCGATAATCAAAACACCCATATCTGCTTGAGACACACCATTTATCATTTGGGGGATAAAATCTTGATGCCCTGGAGAGTCAATAATTGTGAAACTGGATGTGTCGGTCTCAAACTGTGTCTGACATATATCTACAGTAACACCTCTTGAACGTTCTTCGTTTGTTTGATCCATGATCCAAGCAAGCGCAAATGAACCTTTTCCAATGCTTTCGCACTCTCTCGTTAGCTTATGTAACGTTTTAGAGTCAACAATAGATAAATCATAAAGAAGTCTACCCAAAATTGTAGATTTACCGGAATCAACATGACCAAATACGACAAACGATAAGTTTGGTTTGGCGTTCTTTTGTTTCAATTCTTCTTTGACGTTCAAATTTTTGTTTTTTGGTTTCGATGTTTTCAGAGATGCAGGTGCTTGCTTCAACGATAACAGTGAGAATTCTTTTTCAACCTTATTAGCTTCAAAAGCTTGTTTTTGTGCATCCAATATGATATCATCAGGACTTGGTTTTGTAAATTCAGTTTTGATTTTCTTGACTAATATTGATAAATCAGGATTTAGGTTGTTAGTATCGAAAACGAATGGAATCGGTGTTAAAATATCTGAGTCAATCAATTTTCTTTTCAATGATTGTCTTTGGGATAAACTATCGTCCTCAGCCTCTCTTGATAGGAACAGCGAAAGAGATTGAGTTGGTATTGGTAGTAAGTATGAGTTGTCACTTTGAATGTGAGGTAAAATTATGGCAGAAAATGAAGTGGGTTTCGTTGATGTGAATTCTTCAGAACCATCAACATCTTCCTTGACATTTGGCATTATAATGGGTAGCACGGGTTCTGATATCGACTTCACCTCTTCTTCCTTCAGTCCTCTTGATATGAGGCCACTTAAACGGTGAGCCCCTTTGAATCTTGCAGCAGACGACACTCCCGATGCCGGTACGGATACAGAAGAGCCAGCAGATAGTTGATCTAGTATGGAAATGGGGGTTGACTTCTGACCTGGCGAAAGACCAGACAATCCTCCATCGCCGTTTCTTTTTGCTGCTCTCTGTTTTGCTAGCATTGCTAGCTTTGAAGAGCACCCGGCCAATACCACTCTGGGCTGAAACAACACTATCGTTTCTGTTGATGAAGTTGGGTTTGTCGAACGTTAGTTTTGATAAACATCTCTCGTGACTACACTCTAATTAATCAAATGAAATGATTAATGATTTACGCCTTTACTGTATCTCACTCGATGAAAGCATCAAAATCGTTCTCTGCACAACACCCATGGTGGGCGAGCATGATGGGCCAAAACTCTACAAATGACAGAAGAGAAAGATTAGCTCAAAAATCAATCAATTCAGACTAACAGGTATTTTTGAAAAATAAGAAAAATACATACCTTCTTTCTTCGGTTGAATCTTTTTGAAATTTGCCTTGATCTCTTTGATGGCATCGTCCAAGTTGAAGTTGTTGTACCATATGGCTTCTTTCAAAGTCCGGTCATCCAAATCTGGATTCTGGTAATCTTCGAAATACAACTTCAACTCTTGAAGTAGCTCATACAATTCACTCAAGTCTTCGTCGCACAACTCTTCTTCAACAAACTCCTGATCATCAAAGCTTTCATTCTCGTAATCCAAGAGATCATCATCGACAAACTTAGACATGATAGACAGTGTGATTGATTTGTTACCGAGCCATGTATAGACTAGAACCGGGCAACTGCTTGCTCTCTTGTACTCTCATTGCCCCTTACTAACTTCTTCCCGATGATGTTGGTGATGGCTCACACTCAACTTTAACTTCCTAATTAAGTAATAACCACATTTGGTCTAAAATTATAATATTTTGACTCGAAATGCCGAGTCAAAGTAATAAGCGCGATGCGCACTTAAAATTTATTTTGCGGTACGCATATCAATATAATGCGCATCATCTCCCGAGCTTATCGGCGCGCTCTTGAGGTCTGATCATTTCTCTTAATTAAAGAAGAGTCAGAAAGGAAAAAAAATTGAGTTTTTCATCTTTCATAGATGATATAAATACATGTTCAAGACCACCTGGTATGCAAAAACAGTTTATACTAGAAGCCTTTCAAATAGCCAGTTCAATTTGAATCACCCCCACGAAAATCACGTACTCAAAGATGCCATACGCTTTATCAGAATCCCACAGACATATGATCGAAGATCATTTGAACGAAACCGATCCAGAAGTTTCTCAAATCATCAAGGATGAAATCGAAAGACAAAGAAACTCCATTGTCTTGATTGCTTCTGAGAATTTCACCTCCACCTCTGTCTTTGACGCTTTGGGAACTCCAATGTGTAACAAGTATTCAGAGGGATATCCAGGTGCCAGATACTACGGTGGTAACGAACACATTGACAAGATGGAAATCTTGTGCCAAAAGAGAGCCTTAGCCGCTTTCAACTTAGACTCAGACAAGTGGGGCGTTAACGTTCAAACTTTGTCCGGTTCACCAGCCAACTTACAAGTCTACCAAGCTATCATGAAGCCACATGATAGATTGATGGGTTTGGATTTACCACATGGTGGTCACTTGTCGCACGGTTACCAAACCGACACCAGAAAGATCTCAGCTGTTTCGACCTATTTCGAAAGTATGCCATACCAAGTCGACTTGGAGACTGGTATCATTGATTACGATATGTTGGAAAAAACTGCCGTTTTATTCAGACCAAAGGTTTTGGTTGCTGGTACTTCAGCTTACTGTAGATTAATCGACTACAAGAGAATGAGAGAAATCGCCGACAGAGTTGGTGCTTACTTGATGGTTGATATGGCTCACATTTCAGGTTTGATTGCCGCTGGTGTCATCCCATCACCATTCCAATACGCTGATATTGTCACAACCACCACCCACAAGTCATTGAGAGGTCCAAGAGGTGCTATGATCTTCTTCAGAAAGGGTATCAGATCAGTCAATCCAAAGACCGGTAAGGAAATCTACTACGATTTGGAAAACCCAATCAACTTCTCAGTTTTCCCAGGTCACCAAGGTGGTCCACACAACCATACCATTGCAGCTTTAGCCACTGCTTTGAAACAAGCCGCTACTCCAGAATTCACCCAATACCAAGAGCAAGTCTTGAAAAACGCTAAGGCTTTGGAAGTTGAGTTCAAGAAATTGGGTTACAAGTTGGTCTCAGATGGTACCGACTCACACATGGTTTTGGTCTCATTGAGGGATAAAGGTATTGATGGTGCCAGAATCGAAACAGTCTGTGAAAATATCAACATTGCATTGAACAAGAACTCAATTCCTGGTGATAAGTCTGCTTTAGTACCAGGTGGTATCAGAATCGGTGCTCCAGCTATGTCAACAAGAGGTTTGGGTGAGGAAGACTTCATCAGAATTGCTGATTACATTGACAAGGCTGTTGTCTACGCCAAGAAGGTTCAATCAGAATTACCAATTGAAGCTAACAGATTGAAGGATTTCAAGGCCAAGATTGTTGAAGGTTCAGATGATTTGACCACATTAAAGAAGGAAATCACTGCTTGGGTCAGCGAATTCCCATTGTCAGTTTAAAGTGATCTATTTTCCAATTTATTGGCTTATAAATCTTGTATCTTCATGTCATCACTAGTTTTTTTATCTTGAGTTTGTTTATTTTGTTTTGTTTGCTTTGACGGGTTTTGTTCAACATTTAACGGTTTTTTATTCATTCATATCTTTTTAGCTCTATTTGTTCTTGAATTTCGATGAATTTTTTTTTCTTCTTCTCCAACTTCTTTGTAAAGTACAGATAGTTTCAACAACTATTGAAACATTATCATAGAGGTTAAATACACACGTTCTATACTAGTGCCGATCGTTTACCAGAAGTCTTCTTCAAAAGTCTCACTTCTCACATTTGGATCACTCATTCTCATGTTCTCGTCTGTGAACAAATCGTCGTACATTGTTTTCTTTCTGTATCTAGCTTCAGCGATTCTTTCCTTTTCTTCTTCTGCTAATTCGAGCTCATGGTTTTTAGCCTCTAGTTTATCCTTTTCGTCTTGTTGTATCAACAGATCCTTCTCCAGAATGAAATCCTCAAGTGTACTTTCAACTTTGGTTTTATTCAACCTGTTGATGATTGCGTTATCCTTCTTCTTGATGAACAACTTTTTAACCAATTTACCATTGTGAAACGAAACCGCTCCCGCCTCCATAGAGTTATCTTTTTTCAAATTTGACCATGGAGTGTATATGACTGTGATGTTGTCTTTTTTACTGCCTTGAATTGAATTTGCTTTTGTCAAGTGAGCAATATCATTGGCTATCAACTCTGGAATACTATTCCAATCTTCCCCTTTGTTCAACCTGAGATATAGGTGGGCAGATGATAGGTTACTGACGTGGAACCACACATCTCTTTCGAAGCCATTTTTTATCAAATCTTCATTTTCATACTTATCACGGCCCATGTATATGGTACGTGGAGGTAAATCAGCCTCAAAAGGGTCGTTCGATGGAGGAGCTGATATGAAGTTGAACACCATCTTATATGACACCTTACTCAAGCCTTGATGTGTAATGTATGCTTTTTCCAGTGGGTCATATCAATCACATAAAATCTTGAAAAAACCTCCGGAAACGAGATGGTGAAAAAATCTAAACCATAAAGTGATAAAGCTCATAATTTGCTTGACACTTCACATGGCGATTTATGTTCTAACCCGAAAGAAACAAGCAATCCTTATTTGATGGGCCTGGAAATTTTCTATCTTTATTACCAACCAACTAAAATATCATTCTGGGATATCTGGGATGTGTAAAGAATCATTATCATCTACTCTGTTTCTGTGATATGTTCATGAAAGTCACAACTCAGCTCTGAGTATAATTTCTGTGTCTGAACGGAACTTCAGCACACCCTTCAGCTGTTGAACTTAAACTAACATCCATTCTTTCAATTTTGTGTGTGCATGTGCATCTGTACTTTGAAACTTTGTCTCTGGCCTAATATTCTATGTAGTTTCGTTGCATCATCTTGGCCTTTTAAGAGGGGATGGCAAATAAGCACGGGCTAGTGTATCTTCTCATATACAATCTTGCCTATTCCCCAAGTACACTGGAAGAATGAGCAAAAAGGTGATTCACCGTGAAACAGTTCTATCTGGTGCTTCATCACCGTCTTGATGAAATGCATTTGAGGCTGACGCGCCTTTGTAGTATGTTTTGACGAAATTTACTAATTAATCGCAACTACCACCAGTGAGCAAAGAGAAGCAAGTCATACACAAACAAATATGGGTGTCCCTTTTCCAGATATCGATCCCTATGAAGTGCTCGGTGTACAAGCCTCGGCACCTTCATCAGAAATAAAAAAGGCATACTATAAACTATGTCTCAAGTATCACCCCGACAAGATATCACCAGATGTTACAGAGAAGGAGAGGTCAAGCCTAACCACAACCTTCCAACAGGTTCAATTCTCTTACGACATCTTGTCAGATGTACAGAAGCGTAAGAGGTACGATCAGACAGGGTCTTTGGCAGAATTCGAGGACACAGAGAGTGGTGATTTCAATTGGAAAGACTACTTTGACAGTATAAAATTGGAAGAGATCACACCGGAACTGATCGAAAAGGACAAGAAGAAGTATCAAGACTCGCAAGAAGAGTTGCAAGACATCTTCGATATGTACCAGCTCTACGACGGTGACTTTATCAAACTATTCGAGTCGATTCCACATTCGGATGTTGAAAAAGACGAGAGTAGGTTCTTTGACACCGTGAAAAGTTTGATCAAAGACAAAAAATTGAACGCTACCACAAAGTTCAAACTGTACACCTCCAAGAGAGACAAAGAAGTCGCCAAAGCAATCAAGAAAAACAGAAAAGAAGCAAAGGAACTGGAACAATTACAAAAACTGTTGAACATCAAAGACGATGATTTGGGAGATTTGGGCGCCTTGATCAGAAAGAGAAGCGAGAAGAGAGGAGCCCAAGCAGATGACTTTTTCGACAGATTGGAACTGAAGTATTCAACAACAAAGAAGAAGAAGAAGCTGAATAAACCCAGCAAGTGAAGTCCATATCAACCCGTCCGTTTGATTACATAATGCCTGCTTCAATAGGGTATTATATCCATTCACCCCACATTTTCACTCTCGCAGAAGACCACGCAGCAGAGCAAGACATCATCATCGCCCAAGATTCCTCATAGTGAAAAATTTTGTGTAATTGTATATAATACCAATATATTCCCAAGTTTATGAAGTGCAAGTGCTCATAAATCGTTAAGCTGTTATATAAATTTGAACCAAACCTCAAAATAATGTCGTCGTCCAGAAAATTAGTCATGATCCCAGGCCCAATTGAGTTTTCGGACTCTGTGTTGCTGGCCATGTCTAGTGGATCAGAATCTCATACCTCACCTGAATTTGTGAAAGTTTTCCAACAGGCTTTGTTGAAAACGAGAAGGTTGTTCAAGTCCTCTCCAGAGTCCAAGTCACAGCCGATCGTCATTGCTGGTTCTGGAACTCTTGGCTGGGATTTAGTCGGTTCAAACTTGATTGAGAACGAAGATGAAAATGTGTTGGTCTTGTCCACCGGATTTTTCAGTGATTCCTTTGCGGAGTGTTTGGAGTGTTATTCGTCAAACGTGGATGTCATCTCATCCAAGGTGGGGGATGTTATCCCGTTAGATGTGTTGGAAGAACATTTGAAGTTGAAGAAGTATTCGGTTGTCACCATCACCCATGTCGACACTTCAACTGCAGTTGTTTCGAATGTCAAGGAAATCGCTGCCGTTATCAAAAAGTTTTCGCCTGAATCATTCATCGTTGTTGATGGTGTTTGTTCAGTTGCTGTTGAAGATATCGAGTTTGATAGCTGGGGTTTGGATTTCGTGCTTACCCTGTCCCAAAAGGCAATTGGTGTTCCATCCGGCCTTTCTATTTCAATAGCTTCTGACAGAGTTGTGGCAAAAGCTTTGGGTAGATCTCAAAAGCCCAAAAACTTTTATGCCAATTTCAAAAAATGGATTCCAATCATGAAGGCTTACGAGTCTGGAGCCGGTGCATATTTCGCAACACCACCAATTCAACTTGTCCATGCTTTGAATACCTCTTTGGATGAAATTTTTGCCATTCCTTTGGATGAAAGATTTGAAGCAAATCACAAGACTTCTTTGAATTTCAAACAGAACTTGATCTCAATTGGATTGAAGTTGGTTCCAACATCAATTGATCATGCTGCAAATGGTTTAACAGCAATTTATTTTCCTGAATCAATTTCTGGTCCTGAATTATTGGCCAATATCTCATCAAAAGGTATCAATTTGGCTGGTGGAATTCACAAAGATATTAAGACTAAATATTTTAGAGTTGGTCACATGGGTGTTAGTGCCTTAGATCATACAAATGGTAGAGACGATGTTGGTTTGACCTTCACAACTATTAAGGACTCATTGATTGAGTTGGGATATGAAGTTCCAAACTGAATTGTGGCTGATACGTGTAGGGCTAAGCTTTAAAAGCTATAAGATTGTTTAATTTCCAGTAGCTGGTTTCATTAATTATTCTTTTATCTTTAAATCACGCAACATGTATAGTTTGAATAAAAGCAGTTCACTTTTGAGTTTCTATTGAGCAAAAAAAATCTAGTAACTCGTATTCAACATTCAATCCCTCAATTTTCTCCATAGCTCCTTGATTCCAACAACTTGTTGAGGTAAATTAACCAGCTTAAAGTTCTGATAGATTTCCTTATATGCAACACTTTCGATAGGGCGACCAGTCAAAATATTCATGAATATGTAAACGGGTGATAGCTTTTCATTGATGTGAATGTTTGAATTTATCAACTTGTAATAATATTTGCCGATTTGCGAGAATGAAATTGTTTTCGAATTCATTTGCATTATGCAGCAATGTCCTGTTGTCTTCATGATCTCAAAGTTAACACCACAGGGCAATCTTTGCGGATCCTTAAACTTCAATAAAATTATAAAGATTGGCATGTGATTCAATGAGAGCATAGTCATCTGTAAGAAATTAACATTGATAAAAATAATCATTCTCAAAAAGACGAATGCAATATAAAAGGCAGCAACAGTGGGTAAAAGATATACCAAAACAGTGAAAATGATAATTCCAAGTAATAACTGGTCAAAATCATAAGCATTGGAATCGATTCTGTTTCTCAACATGTTATATTTTTTTCCATAGAACAATCTGAATAATGATTTAATACCATCAAGCTGCCATTTGAAAACCTTCGTGGTTGAGAAGTTAAAATAGTAGATATGAAAACCTAAGACGTTTATGAAGTCCAATACAATTGCAATGAATAATGTTGCACCATAAAACTTGGTCAATGTGGTGAGACCTTTTATAAGTATTTGAATCAACTTCACGTTGAAGAAATTCATCAAGAATCTATGATACCAAAATTCAATTGCCCACAAACATAGTTCCCCAGTAAATGTGGACAATTCGGGATTCAATTTGAAACCTGCAGGATTATTCATTAACCACTTTATCAAATCAACAACTGGAACAAAAATGACGTTATCGATTATTTCGTATTTCACTATTTTCAAAATTTGCACATCGTACTGCTTCATCCAAGTGTTCAACATATTTGCCAACAACAAGTCATTGAATACTAGCCATACTGTATTATATAATCTGATGTACTCGAGGTACGACTCGTAATCTGGAGATGACGGCTCAGAAGCCAATGATGCAGTTTTTTGGTTGATTTTCATAAACTGAATGGGTATATTACATACATACTGGAGTCTCAAGTTTAACTGATAAAACAGGGTCGAAGAACTCGAAAGACAGACATTTTTGAAAATCTTATGTTCGGATATGCAAAAAATGATTCCACTGAGAAATCTGCTGATGATAATAATTACAGTGATCAAGAAGTGAATTATTGGATTGGCAAATTTGGAGAATGCCTTTTTGATAAGCCTAACAGAAGGGGTGTTCATGAGTTTATGAATCAGAAGGTCCTTCTTATTCATATTGATCGCAAAAGGTTTCTCGGATGAAAAGTTTTGATATATCAAAAACCGTAAGTAGTCGATCGAATTGATGACATGAAGAATATGATAGATGTTACCTTCTTGCCTTGTGCAAATTTTCATCTGTCCATGAAACTTCATCTTTGATTCAAAATCATTTGTGTTCAATGTGACAATGGTGTTGTTGATCTTGCTCGATTCTAGAGCTATTGGATCCATAGAAAAGTATTCCATATGCAATGAGTTGGGAGGATTGAATAGAATTAAGTTGGTAAACTCATTATTCGACTTCATTATAGTCGGATACGATTCATCATCCAAAGTTTCGAAGTGCAAGAGGTTTTTCTCGTTCCTGTAGTTGATAGTACCTATCACATACAACTCCATGGGCGAGCCATTTCTCTTGCCGAATTTCAACTTGTGGTTTTTGGATATCTGGAAAGAAGCATACAACTGTTTCTTGATTCCAAATGGAACTGTTGTCACCACCACAAAGTTTTTCAGATTATCCTTGTAACCAATCACTAAATATCGTGTGTTTTTATCTGGACTTTTGATATCTTTCGGATAATAAACATTTATGGCCATTATCTGATTCTTTGTCTAATTTTTTGTTATTCACCATATATTCAAGCACCGCCTATCAAGTTGTTCGAATTCCTATAGTTCATTGTATCGTTTTATCCGTCCCTTGTGGTTTGACATTTGAAGAAGAACCTCACAATTCTCAATGTTTACCAAACAACAGTACATGCTAAAACTGAAATTTTCTTGAACACGACCAGCAAAATACAAAGAATGGTCAAGTTCTAGTTGCTCGTTGATGAGTTTTATCAGTAAGCTGTTAATTTAAACACCGGATTATTTATATTAAAACTAATATATGAAGAATTAAGCAAAAAAAATCAAAAAAGAGTTAAAAACCATATATAATTCTCCAATAATCAAACATCATGAGTAGGTTTTTAGCTTTTTTGGTGGTACAAATGAAAAAGGTCAATATAAGGGAAAGATAAAATATGAAAAGTATGACAAGAGTTTGATGAGAGGAAAACACGGAGATCTTTATTGAAAATAACAATATTTTATTCACTAAACATCCTGTAATAAATTATATTTACCAAGCGGCGACTTCTTCGGTTGAGGCTTCAGCCCAATCACCAGCACCGGCTTGAGCACTCCAATCAGCTTCAGCTGGTTCTTCAGCCCATTGAGCTTCTTCAGTGGCTGGAGCATCTTCGGTTTCTTCGGTGGCTTCTTCTTCAGCGGTTGGTTCAACTTCTTCTGGATCTCTGTAGAAGTATAAATCTGGCATGATTGACCAAGGTTCAGTTCTGTCTGGCAAGACACCTCTGATTCTCAAGACTTCTCTTGATAACAAGTACCAAATCAAACCAATTGAGTGCTTACCTTTGTTGTTACATGGAATGGCAACATCGACAAATTCAGATGGGGAGTCCATGTCGGTTAAAGCGATAACTGGAATGTTAACGTATGATGATTCCTTGATGGCTTGGAAATCAGTTCTTGGGTCAGTGACAATAGCTAATCTTGGTTCCTTGAATGAACGGGTGATATAGTTAGTGAATGAACCTGGGGTAAATCTACCAGCAATAGCAGTGGTGCTAGTGTGTGAAGCAAACTTCAAGACAGCTCTTTGACCGAAAGTTCTTGATGAGACGGCAACAACATCTTGTGAGTTTGGAATAGCAGCGATAATTCTAGCGGCTAAAACAATCTTTTCCCAAGTCTTACCAATGTTGATAATGTTAACACCATCTGGTCTGGTCTTGTAAACGTATGGTTCGTTGTGGACCTACAAAAATCAAAAAAAAGAAAATTTACAAAAATGTTAGTAAACTGATCAATCAATAAATGGGTAAATGTACAGAAAATCAAGCCTTCTTCGAGTTCAAGAGTTTGGATAGGTGGGTTGTATCTTGTGATTTATGTGTAGTTGACCATCTAGTTGAAGTGTGCCATCCATCAAAACGAATCAAGTCACTCTTGAGCTTCATTCGTGTACGGGATGGGAAGGGCATTTGAAAACTCTTATTCTTGTGAACATATCCTTTTCTACACATCACAGAGTGCACTGAAACTGGAGACTCGCACACCAGCCAAGGAAGGGTGTGTACGCTCTGGCCTGGATCAAGATCTTGCAAAACATACATATACGCTTGTTCAGACCCATGTATGCCTCTCTTTACACGGTCTGGATCCGTTTCTCGAAACCCAATCTCCCTCCTCCTCTTCTCTGAAGCCTGCTGCTTGATCCTGTTCATTTTTTTTCTCTCTCAAGATATTCGACTTTACATACTTGAACGTTCTTAGCACCTAAGTGAACGTTAGCAGCTAATAATAACTTAGCGTCTTCTGGAGTAAGATCGAATGAAGCTGGTAATGACATATTGCGTTGATTGGTATATTAAAAGACTTGAATCTATACTACTCTGTAGTCACTCTGATATACTTTTGATACTTTTCTGTATTCGAACAAGCCAAACAGTATCTGGTTTCTCACACTTAGTGTTTGTTCCCTCCTCTCACTATGTGAAAATTCACCTCTAACAAAAAAATTTGTTGAAAAAAACACATCTGCCATTCAATTTACTTAGCAGCTTCTAGTGTACGCTCTTTTCACGGGTGAATAGCCACTCACTAGCAAATTCTGGGCAGCCTCTGTTCAGGCAAAAACAAAAAATTGGAATTTTTCGAAAAAATAAAAGACAGTCACAATATAGGGGCTCTGTATTGTTGGTAAATCCAAGAAATCTGAACACCATTTATTGTAGGTGCACGTGAAATGTAAGGGTATCAAACCCTATTTGTTTTTATCTTGAGCCGCTCGCGTTTGTCTTTTTCAAAAAATCATTACATAAGCCGTTTTAGATCGAATCGATAAGAAATTGATCCCACAGCCTGTGTGTCAGATATTTTGTTTGCCATGCATTGGAAGCGCTTTTCACCAAGCTTTGATGATTGATAAGTTGTTGAGTGATTTAGTTGTAAAGCTATAGAGCCACAAAGCTGTTAGGCGAGTTTGAACATTTGCACATAGGTGGAAGTTTTTGCTTTGAGGCTACACTACTGTTTCAGAAAGTTGGAGTAGATTGAACGTTTCAACACACTCTCGATTTAGCAAGGAAGGCTGTTGCATTTTTGTCCGATAGGCTCTGAATACGGTCTTTGCCTCTAAAATTCATCAGTATGCTGGATGAAGAACACCAGATGCTGTCGCGAACCTGGATGGGAGCGCTTCTCGACTATGTTGGCTCTGGCATACCCAAGTTCTTGGACGGCGGCGAGGTTCCTCCAAACTACAAATACTTGAAATCCCACTTGGCCGTCAAGTATGGTAACATCACGTTTCTCGTGACGGTGGTGGTTGTTTTGTTTATACCGGTGTATGACTACTTGAACAGGAAGGTATTGTACAATCAATTCAGCAAGATATCGCACCGCATCAAGGTTGACTCTTTGAGAAACAATTTCTTCATATTAAATATTGGGGTTATCAAGATCGTCATTTTTTGGAGCTTGTTGCTCTTTGGCTTGTCTTTTGTTGAAATCTACGGAGACTTGTTGCTCTTGACAAAGCGGTTGGGTAGGGTTGCTACCGTATGTTTGCCGAGTGTGTTATTTCTTACCTTGAGACCATCGCCGCTTCCGAATGTGCTATATCTAGCCTTGCTTCCACTCCACAAGTGGTTAAGTAGAATAATAGTGTTGCAAAGTTTGTTCCACTCGGTTTTATATATCAAGTACTTTCAACATACTGGTCAATTATACAAATGCATGAAAGTCGCAAATGTTCACGGGTTCATCGCCATGGGTGCATTTATCGTCATAGCACTCACCTCTCTACCAATTATAAGAAGAATGAATTACAGAATTTTCTACATCAGCCACTACATATTCACCTGGATCACTGTCATATGTCTTTATTTCCATGCCAGACCTTCAATCCCCTATATCACGACAATCAATATCTCGATATTACTTTATCAATTTTACAACAGGCTTCGTCACACAAAGAAGAGTAAGATTGACGTGGTCAAAATTTCGCCAAATCTTTCACTAGTCTTGGTTCCTAACACCGCTCTTTCATTCAAGACGGGGATGCCGGGTTGTCATTTGAGGCTTATTGACGTCGATGATTTCAACCCTTTGAAGAACATTTGGAAAAGATTCTTCATGCCACTACAACATCCATTCACGATAACAACCTTGGCTTCAGATCCGATTCAAAAGTTGGTCGTCAGAACCTCCCATTTCAAATTCGATAAAAACAAGAAGTATTATGTCACTGGTCCATTCTTACCGTTTCTAGACTTTTTGAAACCAAGAACCAAAAACAACTCCAAATCGTTGTTGTACAGAATAAAATGTAAACGATGCTTGATCGTTGTTGGTGGCTCTGCCATATCATTTGCCCTTCCAATCATGAGGGTCTTGAATTATAATGGATGTTCAGTAAAAATCGTTTGGGTAGTTAGAGATATCGAAGATTTGAAAATTTTAAACTACTACGCAAGTACAATTATCAATGATGATTTCATTGACATCTTCATAACAGGTAAGTATTCAGATCAGGTAAAAGCAGATTTTGTGAATTCGATGATTGAATGTGATAGGAAGAGAAAGGAAAGGAATTTTGCTAGTCAGGTTCAATTTCTTGGTGGTGAGATTGATTACAATCAATTGGAATCATCCTCTTCTGTTATAAGCCCCAGTCCATCGTCGCCTTTGTTAGACGGGGGTCATCCACTGAGCTATGGATCAAATGGAAGTGGATCCAAGTTTGCAAATTTCAATGATGATTTAGAAGCAGGCTTAGCGAAATTGGAGGGAAATGATTTCTATGGAAAGACCTCCCTTGCGAATTCCCGTAAGAGCTCTCTTACTGGAGCATTTTTTGAGGATGATTTGGAGAACGTCGATGTTGATCTCACTGGTTGCGATTATGATATAAAGCCGTTCAAAAACATCCACTTGCCAAATCATGAAAGCCCGTCTGCCGGCTATCATGATGGAACAGCCGATTTTGAAAGCCATTATCGAGAAGCAGGTGGTATCACTGATATTCTCGATGATAACGCCAGAAGTCCAGACTCGGGTAACACGAATTACGCCAACATTGTCAAGTTAAATTTGGGCATTGATGTCAACTTTGGAAGACCAAAGTTGGGTGGTAGCTATTATAACTGGTGTATTGACCAGACGTGTATTGGACCTATTCTTGATATGAAAAGTGGCTCGAGTGTTTGCTGTAAAGATGTCCCATCTTTGATCAAAGGAAAAGACTCAAAAGCAAGTTTGCTATCAAGTTCCACCAATAGGGTTGGTACCTCGAGAAATAAATCCCACAGCAACAATGATCTTCACGAGGCATTGTTAAGTTACAAAAAATCTAATGGCAGGTTGATTGGGGATGACGAGAGTGACGAGTTGTACCTCAATGAGTATTTTCTCATAAATAAGGCTAATAATAAGGGTAAAGTTAATGATGATGTGTGGGTCATAGGAGCTGGACCAGTCGGGTTGGTTCATAACGTTAAGTTGTGGGCAAATGATTGTGGGTTTCATTTCCATGCTGAAAGCTTCAATATTTAGAAAGTAGAATATTTATTGAAAAAAAGTGCATTTTTCGAAGATTTCACTGTCATTTGTGTAAAAAAAAAATCCACAAATATGAAACTCTCAACACTTCAATTAATTATCAAATTTTGGAACAAAAGGTTTGAAAACAAGCACTATTCCTCCTTTCAACCATAACTCTTGATGTCTACCTTTCATACTTCTTTATCCTTATTGGCTGATACTTGCTAATCATTGATTTTGCCATCCCTCTATCTCTCATTTGCAATACCAATTGAACATACCCCCCCCCTCTCAATCAAGAAAGGTCATTATCCATCAAGATTTGGTAATCCTTCTTTTGCTATCAAGAATTGTCCAGTTCAATTCAAAACTGCTTCGGAAAAATCAGTTCCTCCTTAAAAGTATTACTAGTTGGTAATCATTATTAGCCGCTCATAGAAAGTTGATCAATCGTTTGTGGTTTCCAAACCGTTAGAATGTCTTACTCACAAAATCATCGTGGGGTCAGTTTATCATCTTCGGATAGAGTAAGTGATAGATTTATACCGAAGTTTTCATCTCAGCAGACTTATCGTGCACTTTCAAAATTGGTATTCAATCCACTAATTCTTGGAGGTGGAGGTGATTCATCTGCAGAACCAAGGAGCCAAAGAAGCAGTATCATGCCCAACATTGAAGGAGATGATTCAATAAATGAGGATGTTCAAATGGTCATGAGGAACGATCATATGACTTTGCGGTCGACAACTGAAAGATTTACTGATAGGTTCACCAATCCTTCAGAGTTTGATTCTTCTATATCGATGAGCACTCCCCAGCCAGTAATTCGACACTCGGGCGCAATTGCTGAGGCTTTGGGATTTTTTAGTGATAAGAGCAGAGTTTTGCATTATTCACCTTCTAATGGTACAAGTTCATCTTTAAGGGGAAGTCCACAAAGCAGCAGTACCAGCTCTAAGAAACAATCAATTGATGACAGTTCAGTTTTGAGCGATATAAAGCATGATGATTCAAAGGCTTCAAAGTTCAGAAGAAATTCAAAGTCAAAAAAGGACCCGAAATTACTTTTCCCTTATAAGGTTTTGGATTCTCCAGGTTTGAAGGATGACTTTTACTCAAATTTGGTTTCGTGGTCATCCAGTACTGGTTGCGTCGCAGTTGGAATACAAGATAAAGCTTACTTATGGTCTGACCCAGATGGTATAATACCATTACTGACACCATTCGAAGAAGTAATCACTTGCGTTTCATTCTCAAAGAATGAGTATATCGTTGTGTGTACTCTGAAGGGTACGATTTCCTTATACAATCAAGATGGTGCACGCTTTGAGGCTAAATCCTCAACCAATTCGGGAATCTGCTGCGTTGCCTGGTTTCCTGATTCCAGAAGCTTTGTGGTTGGAGATGAGAGAGGCGAAATATTTCACTTCGCTATTGAATGTGATGAAATGTACGGTCAATTGTCGATAGTAAAGAAATACTCATTTAGGCGTCATACTCAACAGATATGCGGTAAGTAAATTTTATTTACTCTTTGACACATTTAAAAGGAAGGTTTCAATCTTTTTTACCTTTACTGACAATTTTGCTTTACTTTGATGTTTTCAAGGGATAGCAATATCACTCGACTGCAAACAGATGACTGTTGGAGGTAACGATAATTCATGCACCATATGGGATATAAACGATATGTCTGAACCGGTGTTGAAATTTCTGTTACCACATAACGCAGCAGTCAAGGCGATCAGTTACTGCCCATGGTCTAAATCACTTTTAGTTACTGGAGGAGGTAGTAAAGATCGTACTATAAGGTTTTGGCATAGTACAACAGGTACACTTTTGAGCTCCTTTCAAACAAGTGGCCAAATAACTGCAATAATGTGGTCGCTGTCAAGCAGACAACTAGCAGCAGTTTATGGATTTGCAGATAATGAAAAGCCTATTTTGGTTGGAATCTATAATTATCCAAAAATGGATTTGGTCTCTCATGCTCAGGCTGCTCCAAATTTGAGAGCTGTCAGTGGTGCTATTTCACCTGATGGGACATCCATCTGTATTGCTACTAATGATGAGACTGTGAGATTTTACGTTTTATGGTTAAAAAAACTGCCAAACCTAATTGCAGAGGCACAAGAAGGGGGTATTTTTGGAAGCGAGTTGTTAGAATTGAGTGAAAATGTACTCACTCCCCCAAATATTAGATGAAGTAGGAAATAGTGGGGTTTCTATTGCTATTTTACAAACCAAATTCTTTCTTGCTCATTGTTATTTTATTCGTTAAAATCCTAAAGTTCTTTCAATATAATATCAAACGTTCATGATGGAACACCTTCAAAATCCTGGTTTGACTTCTCGTTCAAAATCTTTTTCCAGTGCCTTCTATTTCTTTGAATTGGCAAATGATCGAATCTTAATAAAGAAATGAAAACCAGTAGCAAAAATGTGACAATCGAAGCTGGAGTAAGCATACCTATAAAAAGATGCTTCGATATAATATGTTGATACGGACAGCTCAGATACTGACCTCCAGTCACCCAGCAACCAGTCACTGTAATAGAGTTGAAGTCAATCCATATGGGAAGCGTTATATTCTCAGATTGTATAGTTCTATACAATGCCATGTTCTCCAAAGCTGATTTGGGGACACTAAACGTCGAGTCCAAGGGACACGAATCAGTAGCGTCAAAATATGACCGTGAATCATTTCCAATTAACCAATCTGTTCCATCTGCCACTGATGTGTTTCTACATGCAACAGGATATTTTGAATCACAATCAATGGCACGCCATCCATCTTCGAAAAGAGCCGCACAATTTGTAGAGTAGTTGCTGTCTTCCTGATTTGAATAAAACTTGAAGGTAGTATTGGAGTCAGATAGATCATTGTTTGGTTCACCTGTTGCCCATGACCATAGCGAGTTATTCAAATAAGGGATCACGTCTTCTGGCGAGTTAATTTCTGAGCTAATTAACGGGGAGTAGCCAGACCTAATGAGGGCTCGGTACGAAGTGATGTTAAATCCAGCTTTGCTATGACCTATCAGTACTCTGAACGGCTTTTGTTGAATAGCAGAAATTTCCGAGGGGGTTAGACCTGAAGCTGTTTCATCCTCATTCACTAATAAATTTGAAATGGTGAAGTTATCATGACCATTTATGTACAAAACTGACCCGTCCAACTCTTCAACAGTACCACCGTATGTTGAATTGGCAGGAATATCACTGCTATTGACTATGGCCATCAAAAGTGAATTTTTATCAAATAACATCAGATCTAACGTCGGAAATCCATAAGGGGAGTGAACACCATTGAAAGAGTAAGTATAGTTATTTTCTCTATCACTTGTAAGCTCTGAAAATGTATATAGTTTGGGGACAGCATTTGACAAAATTGAAGATAAGGACTTGTCTGTACTATTGATATTAAATTCGTCTGAATATGCATAATCAGAAGTCATCTGATGAAGGTTGATATATAGCTGAATGAACGAAGCTTCTAGATTGGTGTCAGTTTCTTCTATATGGTCGTTGATCAGATCCAAAACACTGGTTAAGCTCAACCCTCGCAGACACTTATATGTGGTTCCTGTGTCAAGATCATACAATAGTTGAATCGTCTCATCAGCGGTGGTGTTGGGTAACAATGGCATGGGACAAAACTGCCAATCTCTCAAATTCTCATTCCAATAAAGGTCAAACAGCAAGCTTCGCACTCCAATACCTAAAACCTTGCTTATATAAGATATGGAATCAGGTATATACCCTGTATTGTTCCATATTGTTTGCCCAATATCTATCACTGGTGATAAGAGCTGATCAATTGTTGAGTTGATGCCTACATCTCTTTCAGCTCGTAGTCCAATTTTCTGATTTGCAGATAATTTCCACGACGTGCCTTCAGCAAACGCAATAAAACTTGAGCTAAGTAGTACTAGAAGTATTGCAGGTCGTATAAGTATCATCTGCTTTGTCTAAATATGTTGAAGTAAGTGAGATCAACCTCATATAAACTTCAAATTGCAATCAATCTTATTGATTTTTATAGAGTGCGCTTTTGTATTTACAAAATCAACAACACAGATATTTTTCAAATCATATACTTGAAACCTCAGTTCCATCACAGATGAAAACTTGTTTAGACATGGCGAAAACTAGTAGACAGGAGGTAAATCGAGTATTTGGGGCTAAAGAAGAGGACATTCAGAAGCTAGGATATCAAACTGCAAAACTTTCTGTACAGGTATCACAGAATAAAACAATATGGGCTATCTCACCAGCTGTGCTATTACTCTCTCTTCTCACTTTTTACAAAGTCACAAAAGATGTTAGAAGTCCATTTATAGATGAATTTTTTCATATTCCTCAATGCCAGAAGTACTGCGATGGTTTATTCTCAGATTGGGACCCGAAGATTACCACACCTCCGGGCTTATATTATCTCGGTTACTATTATGTCAAGATCATTTCATTCTTAAGCAATACACCATTGAATAATGTGTGTCAAATGAGTCAATTAAGGTCTTTGAATTATTTGGGTGGCATGTGGCTATTGCCAATACTACTTTCACTCAGTTCATCTTATCCGAACACTCAATTTCCGCTGTTGTCTTTGAGTGTGTTCCCTTTAATGACAATGTATTATGGATTATTTTACACTGATATTTGGTCAACCATTTTAATATTATTTTCACTTATTTCTGCTTTTAGTGGAAACTCATTCGCCTCAGCTATTTTTGGCCTGATTAGTGTAACATTTCGTCAAACAAATATTGTTTGGAATGGATTTATCGCTGCGGTGATCATTGACAAGAAAATGAAACGAAGATACTCTGGAAATATAGCTCTAGACTTAGCTTGTTACATCAAGGTTGCCTTTGAAAGCGTCATCTCGTTAATTCCATTTATTTTGATTTTCGCGATGTTCATTCAATTTGTTGTCAGCAACGGTGGTATAACGTTTGGAGACAAGGAAAACCATTATGCGGTTGCTCATGTTACTCAACTATTTTACTGTGGTACATTCATGTGCATCTTCAGCATTCCGATTTGGATTTCGACTTCTCATGTCTTGACATATGTAAGAAAAGTGTTCTTTGAACCAAAGAAGACGTTGATGCACTTATGTTTTCTCGCATACGCAATCAAGCACTTCACCGTTGTACATCCATTTTTATTGGCTGACAACAGACACTATACTTTTTATATATGGAAGAGAATCATTGATGCAAACCCAAACTCAAGGTACTTTATGATCCCGGTATACCATTTCAGTTTGTATACAATATACACATTGATGGTAAACTCCAGCAAGTGCAAAAATGAAAGAACTTTGAGTTTCTCACCAATAATGATAATTTGTTATGTTGTGTGCGTTTCTGCTATCATTATCCCATCACCATTGTTTGAACCTCGATACTATATTTTGCCCTATTTGATTTGGAGAATGATGGTTTATCCAGTGGATGAGCCATTAATTCCAAAAAACTGGAGTTTTTTGAAGTCCTACAACAAAGATATCAGGTTGACATTAGAATATCTTTACTACATTGTCATTAATATCATAATATATATGGTATTTTTCAACTACGAGTTCACTTGGGCAAACTATCCGGATGAAGTCCAAAGAATCATTTGGTGATTTGATATTGTCGCTATAGAAGCAAAGATAATAGCACAATTTTTTGTACAAGCATACAATTGGAAATATACTTTAATTCGACTTTAAAGGTTTGAAATTTTCAAGCACTTCATATTTCAACTTCGTCCAAATGATCCGTAAGTAAATCTACTTCCATTTTCTTTCTATCTTCAGCAGGAGTTGAAAATGTCTCATTCGGAATAGATGGAGATGCCGTATCGATCAAGTTTGGTGTTTGTGTCTTTATGAGACTTTTGTTCGGTAGAGGAGGCCCTTTCGCATAATTATTAGATTCAATTTCGTCCTCCAAATCAGATCCAAAATCAGACTCATTCGAAAGTTCAATATCTTGTTCTCCTTCAATTTCCTCGTCATCAATGACATCATTTTTGATTTTGTAGTTTTCCCAATCAAATTCACATCTCTCCTTCAACACTTCTATGTATGATCTATCCTTCCTGGTCTTTTTGTCGTAAAAAATCAATTCACCTTCGCCGCTGAATATGTCATCATTTACATCGAATCTCCAATTTCCAATTTCCAAGTCCTTTGCAAAAGTTAAAAGAAAATCACCCCAAGTAGAAGCAATACAGTATTTTGTATCACAGTCTCTTCCAAATATTATAACCTGTCCCCATTTACCTTTTGACCCTGGAGCTAAATCAATGCCAATATGATTACCTGAATTATCGGTCACTAGTGGAATCCAACCAGCATTCGCATATGATGCTTGAACATAATTTGGTGGCATTGATTTTTGGACTGGCATCTCGGACTTGTATTTATTATTGTTGAAGTTGTAGTGATTAGAACCTGAGTTTTGGTATGATAAGTTTGACTCATTCTCCATTGGCTTCATATTGTTTAGCTTAGAAGACTGTGTGAGGTTATTTGTACTTGAATGTGAAAGTTGTGGATGTGACATTTTCGTTATATCCTTAATCATAGCCTTCTGTGCTATATCACTACTCACCCTATCACTGACCTTTCTCCATGCCTTAGTCATGCTGACGACTTGATCTAGACTCATCAACTCCAATCCATAGATTAAACCGTTCGTACCAGGAAGAATATCTTGACCATCGTGAATCCTAAAGGAACTGATGACACACTCTGGAAACTTGATATTCAAGTCTTTCTCCGCTTCTCTGATATCAGTCCTTGTGCAAGCTCCAAATAATGCCTCATTCAAGTCTGGGTTATGTTTCATCGTCCATTCATTTATATGCCGCCAAGAAAGCAATGCTTCACTGACGCCCTCTCCCTCACTGATATCTCTTAGCTCTGAACTTCCGAACTCTTCCGAACCAGCAACCCTGTCTTCAGCGTACTCTGTTAGCGGAGCGTTGACAAAAGCTGACGATCCATTCGCTAGTTTGGTTTGAAATGGTGACTGAGCAGCTTGTTGATGTGACGAGTACGTGGCATATCTATCATCCGTACTAAGATTATAAAATAGGGAATTGATTCTCTTCTTGAATCCTTTCATATTCTCATGCTATATATCACTACAAGTTTAATTCATTCAACTCAAAGTTCAAAATGTTTATTTGTACCCACGACGCGCTGGAATTGAAGTATTCGATTCTGGGGCACTCGATACAACATTGGCTTTTGAACACCAAATGATTGCAACAGATCAAAGAATTCCCTTCAAATGCTGCTCTTCAAACTCTAGCTGTTTACTGTAGATCATATTGATTGATTGCTTGCTTGTATGCTTGTGTACTTGCATGTTTCACTCTCCAGCTGCAATCAGTTAGGTTTTATCCAGATCATTCCGTTGAACTGGATGATCATTTGATGGACGAGAAAGGTTTCGAGTTTCACAGGTAGTTTCTACTGGTATATTCTTCTTCAACAATTCTTTTCACTATTACATTATAATTCACCCTTCAGCTACCATTAGGAGAACAAGAAGATAGCTCCAACTTGTCAGTTGAGTCTTTTGCAAGAGAGTGAGTAGCTCAGGTTTTGCGCAAGTTTCAACATACATGAACTCAATAACAACGTTAAAAGTAAGAGTCTAGACCTATGGAGAGTGTAGTAATTGTCGCTAATTCGTCACTCACCTGCTGGTATATACTCTTCCAGTTCCTTGCGATGATGAACCTTTAAGTATAGAGTCGCAAACAAGAATTGGGTCGCCTAATTCGGAAAAAGGTAAACAAACGCAATTTAATTTTTTTTTTTACCTTTTCTCTTCCTATAGTGTCTGATCTTGTTATCAAGTTCGAATGAGTAGACTGTTTCAAGAATAAAATGGAGGTAGGGATTCTATAGAGACATTGGGTTTGTAGGGTTAGTGTATAATTGTTGAATAATAGTGTTGAACTGAACTTTAATTGTTGTTTCAGTAGCTTAAATATTTTCTCAAGGTTGCATTCTGTAGAAATTCAGAAAAGAAAACGAAGGTTTTAACGAAGATATTTCAGCCATCAAGCCCTCACATTTGAACCTAACAAGATCATTGATCAAGTGAATTACGTTCATTTCTGGAGTCGAATCGTTGTATTACACAAGGGAAACTTATCGGTCTAAGCTCAACTTGTTAGCAGTCAGTCTCACTCAAAAGTGAAAGTAGAAAAAAAAAGCATTAGGGTTCGTGTTGCAAACCGTCATAATCAAACTAGAATAACAGTCAAATTCAACAGCCATGTCAACTGCTCAGCTGCCAAAAGAATCGTCAAAGAGTGAAAGCTTACAGAAATCATTGTTCAAGTCTTCGTAAGTTCAATGACAAAGTTTGTAGTATAACAGGCTGGTTCGAAAGAAATGAAAATACTAACAAAGCCTTTCCCAAGTCGCATGTTTCCATCCCAATAGAAATGAACTGAATAAGTTTGCATCACCAACTGATAGTATATTATCGCCTTGCACCAAAAAGCTAACCGCCCATAAGCAAAAGTTTTTTGACAAGTAAGTAAATTTTTTGATTATTATCTTCAGTTCAAAGACTAACTAAACTCAAATAAAAGGTCAAAACCAACAAAATTGGACTTTACCGATCTGGAATGAAGAGCTGCATGCAGTAATATAATTAGGCAAACAACGAAGGAAAAAGAGCTGAATTGATGCCCTTAGCTTTGCATTGAACAATTAATTTTTCACCTACTCCATTTTGGAAAGATCACCTCGTCCGACATTTATCACGCTTCTCGGATCTAGCTAGGTTCATAACTTTCAATATATATCATTGGCTATACTACTCAAAGTGATTGTAGATTGAAATAAGTAAGAAAATAAAGAAGTTGAGTTATACTATATACAAACGATGTGAAAAGTGGTAAAACAGTTATGCGTGATTGAAAATAGAACAAAATCGCAATAAATATATGAACCTCGCCGAATATGGTAGATCAGTCTATCTTCCAGAACGAGAATCAGAAACAGTGTTCAACAACAAAGCTTCGTTGTCTAAAATAACACGATTTGGAGAAGCTGCTAAAATGTGAGCAATCTCCCTCGCAGTATCCAATCTCTTCAATTCGACATAGTCCTTAGATTTTTTGATGGCTTCACCAATTAATTGGGCAGACTGGGCTTCACCTTGAGCCTTGACGACCATACTTTGCTTCTCCTGTCTTGCTTTGTCAACAACAAAAGCGGCTCTTTGAGCATCTTGTTGTGCGATTTGTTTAGCTTCAACAGCTGTCGAAAACTCTGGTGAAAACGTCATTGCGGTTAAAGAAACATCGTCCAACAAGATATTGAACTTTGAAGCTCTACGGATCAAATTTTCTCTTACCAATCTGGAGACCTTTTCTCTCTGTGTTATCAACTGTGAAGCGTTGAACTGAGCAACAACTGATTTCAAAACCTCATTAACAATTGATGGTAAAATTCTTTCGTCATAATCTTGGCCCAAAGTTCTATAAATGGTTGGCAATGCTGAAATCTCAGGTCTTGACAACACTCTACAAGTGATGTTGACCATTTGTAAGTCCTTGGTACCCGTCAATGAAGCGACATTTCTTGGTTTTGCTCTAATATCATACACGATTGGGGTTTGTAACCATGGAATGGCAAAATGGGTACCTTCCTGGTAAATGACCGGTTGAACACCACCTATTCTTGAGTAAACAATCGCTCTCTGACCACCATCAACGTTATAAAGTGATGAGTTCAACAAAAGGGCACCAGCACCTAATAAGATCAAAACACCTGCTCCTGCTGGGGCACCTTTCGGAACATTGGCGCCACCACTCGAGGCTTTCTTAGCTCTATTTTGAAGCTGTCTAGCAAACTGTTCCCAGTTTTTATTGTTGTTCATTCTTATGCTTACTTGTTCAAATGGATGTAAACTGTTTGGTTCAATCTCAATATGAATCCATGAAGTAGTATAGTGGCAACTTTTACGCTTTTTCGCATTTTCCTTCATCCCGCAAAACTCAACATAAATCTGAAAAAAGCCCTAAAGCTACAATACTCAATGAACCACAAACTGACTTGAGAATGAATATGTCAGTCAAATCAACTACAGATGGTAGCAAGTATGAGCTCCATGAAGCTGCTAAAGCTGGTGATGTTTTAATTGTCAAGGGACTTTTGTCGGAGACTCCAAAATTGGTTTTGAAAAGAGATCTTGATGGTAGAACGCCATTACATTGGGCCGTGTCGTCTCAACACTATGAAATATGTGCCATTCTTTTAAATCCAACAAGTATAACCCAGCAGTTGGTGGGAAATAGCCGAAACATCGATTCCCAGTCCAGTTTTGAGAAATTCGAGATTGACATTGATGACATGACTGATGATGCAGGCTGGTCTCCATTACATATTTGCTCTTCGGTTGGTAACTTCAACATCATGAAATTGTTGTTGGAACATAATCCACAACCAGATGTTAACCTACAAACGAACTTGGGGCTAACCTGCCTACACTTCGCTAGTTCCAAAAATTGGGTGGGGATCGTTGAGTTGTTGATCAAGTCATACGATGCCTCTGCAAGAATAAAGGACAGGCGAGGCCAATATGCTTTACACAGAGCTGCATCAATTGGTGCACTTAGGATACTTGAGCTTCTTGTAAAGGATGGAAAATCGCCTCTCAATGCCAAGGACACTTCTGGATGGACCCCACTACATCATGCGTTAGCTGAAGGGCACGGAGATGCTGGTGTAGCATTGGTCAAGCTAGGCTCTGATCCAGAAGTACAAGACAAAGATGGTTTGACGCCATTTATGGTCGCTGTTGATGAAAAGGTTGCGGATTTCTTCGCATCCACTTGTTTACAAGAGTTGAACATTCATGTCAAATAGTCCAAAAGTTTGAAATCCATCCCAGTGTAAATGTATATCCAATACATATATGCATGTACGTAAATAGTAGGACAGCTTCCTGTAAATAGTAAAATGAGCAATGACCTTGGGAATGTACTGATGCAACTTGCTGGTGTATATGTTATTGGCCCGTGCACCATTTGCGGTTTCTGCCATCCTTATGTTTACATTCTTTCACAGAAACATGATTTATCATATTTTGTAGCCACAAACAAAGGATGGGTAACACTTTTGCTTCAAATTGACGAATAGAAATTGTGTTCGCTAGTGTCTGGAATATATAAATAGAAATCTGTATACAGAAGCTTGTAAGTTTTATAAAAAAACGAGTCCGCAAGAGTCCATATGTCTTGAATCCATATTACACACCTCAATCAAATTTTCACAAAATGGAATCATCATCATCGTTTATTCGACTTTCATCGCCAGACCATAGAGCCAAAAATAAAGTTAACCCGTCTACTCCGGTGGCCAAAATTAAGTGTCCTGTGTTAGTGCAAAATTCCATATCAAGTAACTGTCACAAGCCAGCAAGTACACAGCAAAGTTTTTCAACCGTTGCAGCTGATACAAATGGGTCGCTTTACGTGAACAATTCAGAAGGCAACTCATCAATACAAAATGAACCCCATCTGGGTGTTGACCGGATGATCAACCTTTCAGATATACATACACTAAGTTTTGCTTCGCTTGACACCCAACCGAGCGAGGATCCATCAGCCGCCACCACTGCAAAGCAAGTCGTTGATGACAGGTTCTCTCAGCTGAGTCATGCTGTCGGTGAGGATGGCAAGCCTAATCCAATTTTGGGCGCTAACATGCTCTTCAATAGTACTTCGAGTGATAAGTTACCCTTCCCGTCAAGCTGCAAAAACTTTCCTCAAAAGAATAGGTTTGTCTCATCGGCCCAGGTGAAACAATCGTTTGACGAAAGAGAGAGCGATCTCGGAAGACATAGAAGAGAAATCTCAAATATGATCAGACTGAAGGAGGCTGATAGGTCGAAGTCGAAAATATTCGAAGGGAACGAAACTAAGGAGACTCTCCCTCTGAAAAAAAAGGGAAACAAATTCCTGTTTCTGAACATGATAACAGATCCTGCTATCCCATATTGTTTGGCGATGTATTTACAAATATTTTTCAACTTCTCTTTGATTCTCATTGTGCTATATTTTATTTACTTGTTCATCTCGACTATCAAATCGGACATTCAAGGTAAAATTGATTTCTACGCACAAGATATTAGACAGCAGATTTCAGTTTGTGCAAAACTGTACCATCAAAACAACTGTTTGCCAGAGACAAGAGCACCGAAGTTAGAGGCTGTTTGTGAACAATTTCAAAACTGTATGAATAAAGACCCGACTGCTGTTGGTAGGGCTAAAGTTGGAGCAGAAACCGTTGCAGAAATCATAAATGGGTTTTTTCTGCCTTTATCATGGAAATTCATCATCTTCATACTATTACTAATATTTGGAACGACGTTTGTTACCAACTCGACCTTTGACAAATACAAAAGCTATAATTATGAGATAAATAATGCGAAATTTTTCCAGCTGCAGCAGCAGCAGCAGCAGATTAGTGAAGAGGATGATGTATTTCACATTCCAAGAAGTCCAATAAGACAAAGCCCTGTAAAGTTGAGCCCTATTAGAAATAGTTATAGTTCTCCAATTCATCAACAAAGTACCCCTTTTTCATCATCTGTAAGGTCTCCTTTATACAATGGCATGGGTAACAGATTGACGTACCCAAGTTCTCCGTATTCGAAAGGTGTCAGCAATAGCCCAAGTGGGGGGTCTAGATTGTAAAGATTGTATATTTATCTGTGTCTTTTATGTATTTAAGTTTGAAGTTTCAATTTCAATGCTTTTTTTTTTGTAGAGTGCATGATTTCTGATCAGGTATCAGAACTGTAGTTGAACACTTGAAGTTCGATCGAGCTATATAGTTTACTTATGTTTACCTATCTCAAGATCGATTTCATTCAGACTAAGCGAAGTAATGCTAATAAGCTAGAAAGTGAAAATGAAGATTTTTTCATTTTCGTAGATTTTTACAGATTGGGTTAAAAAACAAAAGGTGCGTTTCATCAGGACTTAGATTAGCCTTCCTCATCCCTTATCTGAAGTGAGAACACTTCATTACTTCTGGTTATCTACTGATAAAAATAGTCTCTCATTTTCACCAGTGGAAAAAGCATTTTATCTTGGAATGAGAAGTATATATATATTAGGAGCTCTCCTTCTGTCATTTTTCATTTCAGAGATGGCACCCTGCTCTATATGTATAGTGACGAGATGTTTTCGAATGGCAATCTCCAAGATCAGATGAAGGCTGAACATACTAAACAGCAGCAAGAACGAAAGAAAAAAAAGCTGATGAAGGCCCAACGATTCTTGAATAATAAAAAAGCTACTTCTGAGGTTACAAGTATAATGTCAACTTCTACCTCATCAACGAGCACAAGTAGCTTGAAAGCCAATATAGACAATATCAATATCAATACGTCTGCAACAGAAAATTCACCACAGATAGATTCAATTTTCAAAGATAGAGCAATATATAAAGGTGCAGATTTACAAGCACAAGTTGGTGAGAACGAAAAACTGTTCCTAGAATTGGATGATTGTCGAGAAATTGAAAGATCATGGTCAGGTAGGCTAAAGCCAAAGAATAAGCTCGATATAATGGGTCGCACGTACAAAAATGTTTCAGATGCTTGTAAAAGCCAAGAGTTCTGGGAAAGATGTTTAGATGAGTTGAAAATGACAAATCTCAAGATTGAATCGGATGTGATATTTCTTGAGCATAGCTCAGTCCAGTTTACAAGTATGTTAGCAGATATAATGAAAAATTTGAGAGATGCGAAAAAAATTTCAGAAGTGATAACCGTGAGGGCCAAAACTGGATTTGAAGAGTTTGAGGATCGGATATCTCTCATAAAACACCTTCATATTGCGTTCACTTCAGCTTTGATGGATAGCTTTGCCGATGCTTTTGATAATGATTTACAAGGTTCGTGGGGAAGACTATTCGCGGGTATTGTTGAGTTTTTGATAACTCCGTACAGAAAGAACCCGGTTCAACAGCTCAAGGTAGATACCTCGGAAGATGTGCTTCAGAGAAGTACTTCCAGCGGCAGCAATGGGTATTCAGTTTTGAGCAGACTGGTTACCAAGTCATCTACCGTTTCATCGGAAAGTGCAAAATCAAAAAAGTTTGTTAATAGTATATCTTCTGAGTTCAGATATGGCACATCCTACGGTGGCAGCAAACCCACCTCATCAGTAACTGCTCCTGCAAAACTGAAGCAAACCAATCCTGTTGATCAGGATAAAAAGAAGGTTGGAACAGGTTCGAAAATCTTCAGATTTGGTGGTAGCAGTAGTTCGAATTCATCACATTTTTCTGTGTAAAGCTTTTTAGATCGTTTCAAAGTATTTTGCTAGTGAACTGTAGAGTTCGATATAGACCATTTTGGAGAGAATGCGAGCTAGAACAGATATCTATCTAATTACCTGAGGACTAGTACCGTTTTTTTCTGCCTGCGATGATTGTACCGTTTATTTGAATACTTGCTAGATTGGGGAAGGAATATTTGTTGCCCTTTCCTGCGTGCTAACGATTTTTAACCGAATTGAGTAACTCTGACTTTCGAATGAAAAGCAGAACAAGACAAATGAATAATTACTTAAAGGATTGACATAAAACGACCCCGGTTGGCTATATGCATCAAACTTCTGCAACAAATTGGGACAACAAAGGTTGCTCAGTCTCGCATTTGACCCTCGAATCTAAAGCTCTCTCTTTATTCCCAAATGGTCCAATTTGTGCAATTATTTTTCAGGTGGAGAGAAAAAGTTTAAATAGGTGCTTTACTGGAAACATACCCTAAGCAAATACATTTTGTTTGATACTTCAGTGAATAAACTCCTTTCTACCCATCAGGCTCCAGCAAGAGATCAAACTCGAACTTTCCATCTCCTAATCATTCAGTGAACCAAACAATGTATGCTGCTTTGGACGGACAGTTACGCGCTGAAAAATTAAAGAAGCAAAAATTGAAAGAGCAGAAGGCCGAGAAGATAGAGTTGAAGAAGTTGAGAAGTCTTGACAGAGCAGGTAGCAATAAATCTTCAAGTAAAAGCAGCATCAAATCTCCATTCCAGAACAATGGCAAAGACTCTCCTTTATCCAGTGAAGGGAATGTCAGTTTGGTTGTCGAAAGAGTTGAATCTTTGAAAATCGACACCAAAAGTGTGGAAAATAACATAGATCTGGTTGGTGAATATAGAACGTTCTTGGATGAAACAGATTCCAGGTTGATCGAGAAGTCATGGAAGGGGATACTATACCCAAAGAACAGGTTGGACGTGATTGGGAAAACATATAAGAATGTCCATCAGGCTTGTAGGTCGAGCGAATTTTGGGAGAGGTGTTTGGAAGAGATGAAGTTGACAAATTTCAACATTTCAGAGAATGAAGCACTTGTTGAGGATCAACTACGCGGCTGTAACAAGTTCTTGAACGATGTTATAGGCAGTATCAAGGACATCAACAACATTTCTGAGATTGTGGCTGAAAGCTTCCAAGGCCAATCAGTCGCGTATTATGCTTCATTTTTACAGCATCTTCTCATTGCATTCACCTCGTCATTGATGGATAGCTTTGCGGACTCATTCTCGAACGACTTGCAAAATGCTTGGGCTAACTTTTTCAACGGAATCATAGACTTGATCAAGTTTCCTATCCAAATTCAGAGCCCAGGGGCCGTTAAACCATCATCAAATCCCCATAAAGCAAAGAAGAAGATATCTGTTGACAGTATGTCGAGCATGAGTAGTACAATGGACAAGAGTAATAGGCATGACATATCGTCACCTTCTACCCGTAGTAATACGCAATTCACTTCAAGTGCCTTATCAAGCTTGACAGATCAAACTTCAAATACAGATGGTTCCGAATATGACACAATAATATTCGAACCAACTCTCTCTTCAAAAAGTTCAGAAAAGAAAAAAAAATCTGCATTGAATAAGTTTTTTAGATCCAAGAATCATTAGGTATTTGTGCTTTCAAAAGTTGGGGAGTTTTTTTTTTCTTGTTTCGTTTTACTTTACTTTTATTTCCATTTGCTTGCACTGCTGTTGTTAAAGTAGTTTTGTTTATAGGTGTTCTTATTGTCTTTTTTATAATTAATAATACAGCGTACTCAGTTGTCATAAATCAGACTATTTTGTTCAGTAAGGAAAACGGAAACTCAATTTCGAGGAAAGCGTAAGGGGTATTGAGATAGTTTTCAAAATTCAATCAGTAGAGCTCCATCTCAATGGCATTATATTGCTCACAAACACTGTCATTTCAACGGGAAACTGTTAAATAATTGATTATCTTCAAGAGTTACCCGACTTTTCGCAACTTTCGCCTCGCGCGTTTCAAGAATTATGTTTTGTAAACAAAGATGTGAGATGAGTGAGAGTTGGATAAAATGATGATCTAGAGTAGATCAAACCCATCAACCTTCGCCATAGGATAAAGATCAACAGAGAATACTATTGCTTTGACAACTAATATGGACTTGTCATTTCAAGGCGATCAGCTGATATCAACTTCCAGGGATGAACATATTCCCATGAAGGTGTCAGTTTTGGTAGATTTCGTATTCAACTTGTCGTTGGTACTACAATCTGCCAGGAAACAAGATATCATATACTTTAAAGATATTACGACATTAAGCATCTATGAAGATTTCATTAACGACCAATCACAGCTGAGTTTTTTTGTATCTAAAGTCATGAATGTTGTTGAAGGTGGTGGTGAGTATTATTTTGCCTGAAGAACTGTTCTTGATAATGATAGACTAACACAATACTGCCAACTTTTCAGAAGAGGATAACAAAAAAGAGACAAAATTTATAATTACCGATACTTTAGCATCTAGTTCACACGTAATATCCACTATTGCGATAATTAAAGAAAGGGGATTGATCACAAGCACAAACTCTTTAGACCAACAACTTCAGGTCATCAATCTTCCCAGAATATCAAATCATTTATTAGACGGGGGAATGTTCGAGAATTTAAAATCACTTGTTAGTTTGGGTATTGCTCCTCTTTTTGATGCGTTGGCCAAGATTCCTGAAACAAATGAAATTCATCAATCACAAGATGATACAGGGGCCATTGGAGTCACACGAAGAAAGATCAATGAGTTGACATTATCACTACAACATCTCCATCAAACAATACAAGTACCCAACTTATCACTATCGGTACATCCAATCATCAAATCTGCTATCGAAGAAGCCAAATGCAAAGATCAAGAAGCAATTGACCAAATTGATGAAACTCTTTTTTTGGATTCGAACTTTCTCAATAATCTTCAGTCAATAGTGAACGACTGGATCAAACAGGTTCAGGGTGTCTCTAAACTTTCGCGTGATCCGAGTGATGGCTCTGCAGTAGATGAGGCAAACTTCTGGACTTCGTTGGAAGGTGCTTTGTTGAGTATTCAGGATCAGTTAAACTCTCCGGCAATATCTTTAACTTTGGATGTATTGAGAAAGGCAAAAAGATTTCATGCTACAGTGTCTTTTTTATCTGATACAGGCATTACTGATTCATTAAAGGTCGCTCAAAATAATGGTCAGCTTATGAAGGATATTCCATTGGACGATATATTGACTCTGACCACTTTCCAGAAATTGGATGAGGGAATAATAATGGTTTTCAATCACTTAAAAAAATTACGTATAACACAATACCCAATAAGCAGAGCAATTCCATTTGTTGAGGCTATTTCTTTTGATGTCGATCAAAAGTTGAAATCAATATTGTCAGACTTCAAAATAATGTCATTGCCGTACGAAAAGTCAAAAACTACTATTGAGGAATTTCAATCGTGTTTGTCAACACTTAACGAAAGTTTGAAAGATTTCACATCAATGGCTAGAGAGCTTTTGAGAAAAAGATCTGAGAAATTCTTCTACGTAAAGATTAATTCCAAGACGACACCAATTAGCGATAGAGTACAGTATATCTGTAGATTCAGAAAAGAGCACTTCGAATTATCAAACACAATTTCATTTATCACAAGTGATGGATTTGACCTACTAAATGATTTGAAGCATGCTTATGAATCTGTTGAGTATATTGATATCACGGACTTGTCTGCTGATGGAAAAAGAAATTGGGAATTAGCAGAACTGCAATACATTGAAAGATCTAACGGGATTGAAAATAAAATTATTGAATTGTTACGTCAGCTATTATCAAATGCTGCAAACTCGAATGAAATGTTTGACATCTTTGAGAACTTCAGATCCTTACTCAACAAAGCCTCAATCAGATCAGCTATTCAAGAATACCAGACTCAATTGTTTAAAGTAGTCGATAATGATATCAAGCAACTTAAATTTTCAAAACAAGAAGAAATTTCAAACTCACTTAGGCTAAGAGATATACCTCCTGTAAGCTCCACAATTATGTGGGCTAGGCAAATAGAGAGAAAGTTGGTTTTTTTAGTTGACAGGTTGGAATTGGTCCTTGGTGTCAATTGGAAACAGTATTCAGAAGGTCAAAAAATATACGCGGAAACTGCTATGCTTCAATCAAAGTTGAATACTGATCAGATTTATCTCTCATGGTTGACTGATGCTACGAAGCAAAGTAGCATTTCTTTTGAAGACTCGTCGATTTTCAAAGTAATTAAAAACAACTCAACTCGCAAATTTGATCTTATCGTTAACTTTGATCATTCCACTATAAATATGTTTAAAGAGGTCAGGCACCTTTGCTGGATGGGGTTTGATGTTCCTCATACAGTCATCTCTAACTCAAGACAAATTAGAAGGATGTATCCGCATGCAGTCAGTTTAAGAGAGTCGCTAAGTACATGGAATAATACGTTATTTGAGATGGAAAAATTAGGGGACTTGAAAGTATTACTCATTCACGAAAGGGATAAAATCATCCAGTTGTTTTACTCATCAATGGAAGTAAGCTGGGACATTTTGGCCAAAGCTCACAACTTGAGCGAAAACAACGATATTACTGAGCAACATTTTGCTGAATTGTTTGAAATACAAGCTTTGAAGACAATTGTTGAACTTGAAGAGTTGATTTGCAAAATTGCGACAAGAATCAGTTTGTTAATGGAGGCCTCAGCAGATATAGCAAAGATTTTTATAATAATGGAAACATGCCGATATGAGGCCATTTATTTCCAAAATGTGATTTCAGATTTACAGAACATTGTCAACAACATTTATGTTGAAGGATTTGACAACGTTGACAGTTTGGTGACAACTTTTAATGACAGATTGATCACTGTGTTGAATCGAAGATGTTCAGATGAAATAAACATCATCTATTCAAGCATGATTCCTGACGATGTTGAAAATTTCGACGATGATACTGATTATACTAAGAATTTGAGCAGATTTACACCCCTGATGAAGCATGAACTTTCCATCAAAGGTCAAAACATTGTTATTTCTCCTCCTCTAGAGAATTCCAAGTTAGCTTTTATGGAGGGAATTCAGGAATGTGTTGGAGTAGTTGGTTCTCAAAAACTTATTGTGTCCAATCGTTTGGACGTTTCGGTTGAAGGCTGCTTTTACGCCAATAGATCTGACATTTTACTGTCAAAGGCTATCACTGCTGTTGATCGCAAAATAACCGAAGCTCTTTCATACCTTAAACCATTCTACACTCATCAATCCTTATGGGATCTAGAAGCGGATGATGTCTACAAATTCATTGGAGAAGATCTCAACAAATGGATTCAAGTTTTGAATGAAATAAGCAATTCACAACAAGCTTTTGATAACATGGAGACAACCAAGAACATGAACACTATCATTATCGATTGCCTGCAACTCAAAACAAGGGTGAATAACAAGTTTGAGATGTGGATTAAAGAAATACTTAAAAAGTTCTCAGAAGTTTTAGTGGAAGCAGTGAGAGAAACTGACGAGCAAATCACAAATAGTCGAAGTATTTTGGAAAGGTCGGAAGTTAGTGAGACAATTCAATTGATATCCAATATTGCTAAATTGAAACCAATGGTTCCTATATTCAAAGAAAAGGTGCTTTTGTTAAAACAGTCGGAATCCCTTCTTGCTAGACACAGATTCAAATACGAGCGTAGATACAACGTTGTTTCTGATAATTTTGACGCCTTTTCACAAATTTTGGAAAAACGGCAATCTTACATTGATTCTCGATCTGAAACTATTATAACAGAAATTGAGATTAACTCCTCAAAGTTGGAGAAACTTATCAAACTTACAGTTTCTCAGTGGCACCAAAATAAACCGCTTGGAGGAAATTTGATACCCGAAGATGCTTTGAAGACCTTGCTTGATTACGAGCGTCAAATGACTTCTTTCGAGACTCAAAAAGAGAAATTGCTTGTCTCGGCAAAACTTCTTGGAACTCAAGTTTCATTTGCTTCGGAATTACCTTTGGAGGAGATTGTTGACCTCAAATATGTCTGGTCCTCTATCGAAGTCCTCTGGTCGTCACTAGAGGACTTGAAACAGCTTGATTGGACAAAAGTCTCGGCACGTTCTTTGAGACATGATTTAGAAGAGTTATTATCCAAGTCGAGGACAATGCCTACTAGGATACGTCAATACTCAGCGTTCGAGGAAGTTCAAGCTGCCATCAAAGCATACGTCAAAGTAACTCCTCTCGTGTCAGACCTAAAGTCTGATGCAGTAATGGATGTCCACTGGAAATTATTAGTTGACCAGTTGTCTGGGGGAAGAAATGTATCAGTTCCTGCTACACCTATTAAACTAGGTGATGTTTGGGCTTTGAATTTAGGATTGAATGAAAACGTGATCAAAAAGGTAATTTTACAGGCCAACGCAGAAAAGGCGATTCGAGATCAACTCCATAATGTCAGTGATTCATGGAAAACAACATCCTTAGATTTGTTTAGCTATAAAAACAGGCTTAGGTTGGTTAAATCATGGGAGCAAATGTTTCAAAAATTGAATGATGACTTATCAATCTTAACCTCTATGAAGCACTCCTTGTATATGACAGATCTGATTCAAGGGGATGTAGATCATCTCGAAGTCAAATTGAATAAGCTATTTAATTTGTTGGATGTATGGATTGAAGTCCAGAAGCAATTTGTTTATCTTGATGGTGTCTTTGGCGAGAGTGCGGACATTCAAAGATTATTGCCTTTGGAATCTACCAGATTCGCTAATCTGTCTTCCGACTTCGTATTACTATTAAAAAGTATATACAAGTCTCCTTTGGTCATTGATGCTTTATCTATTCATGATCTACAAAGATCAATGGACAAGGTCTATAAGCTTTTTTCCAAAATAAGAAAATCTTTGGGGGAGTATTTGGAGAAACAGAGAGAGTTATTCCCCAGGTTTTACTTTGTTGGTAATGAAGACTTATTAGAGATAATTGGAAATTCAGGAAACATCAGCATGGTTTCTAAGCATATGAAAAAGATGTTTGCCGGAATTGCAGGTATTTTGTATGATTCGACTAGCAATTCTATAACTGGAATCATATCAGAAGAAGGCGAAAAATTCAACCTTCAAATACTGATAAATCTCAAAAGCTTTTCAAGCTTGTCTGGTTGGCTTTTGGAATTGGAATATCAAGTCAGGTATTCTCTTTCGTTGCTGACACTAGTTTCTCTCGAAGAATTTAGAAGTATGATATTATCAGATGAAGAACAAGAATTTATCTCTTGGATAGAAAGACATCCTTCTCAAATATCAATACTAACTACTCAGCTATTACTCACTGAATATGTTGAGTCCCAAGAGGATAACGCTGTGCTTGTTTCCAAATACACTACATTTCTTACTTACCTAGCAAATGCTGTTGTTAAATCTGACTCGTTGAGTAGAAGAAAGTTTCAGAATTTGATAATTGAAATTATTCACCAGCGTGATATCCTCATTATGCTAATTCGTGCTGATATAACAAAAAAGTCAGATTTTAAGTGGAAGTCACAGCAAAGATTTTATTATGATGAATCTAAAGATCCTTTGCTGCGGTTAACAGTTGAGCAATCCAATGCCCAGTTCACATATGGGTTCGAGTATATGGGTGTTCCAACTAGGCTAGTTTATACGCCACTAATAGACAGATTCTTTTTAGCGCTGACTCAAGCTTTAGATCAGCGTCTTGGTGTATCCCCATTTGGCCCAGCCGGTACAGGAAAAACCGAAGCAACAAAAGCTTTAGGGCAAAATTTAGGTAAAATGGTTTTAGTATTTTGTTGTGACGACACATTTGACTTCACATCTATTTTGAGAACATTTAATGGTATTCTCGAAATCGGTGCATTCGTCTGTTTTGATGAATTTAATAGGCTTGAAAGAAGAACTTTAAGTGCTATCAGTACTCAAATTGAGAAAATAGAACACTGTTTATCAAATTCTTCAGCTAGTATTGAACTTCTAGGGAAAACAATCAAGGTCAATAGCGAAACTGGAATATTTACCACGATGAATCCAAGCTATGCTGGAAGATCGAGTTTACCCGAGAATTTGAAAAAGTTGTTCCGGAGTTTCTCTATGGAGAAAGCAAACACTCAGCTAATTGCCCAAGTATGCTTAACTTCCGAAGGATTCTTAGACCAAAACTTACCGCTAGTTATCGAGAAATGCTTTTCAAAACTTCAGCAAGAGTGCTCGAAACAAAGCCACTATGATTTTGGTCTTCGTGCTTTGAAAAGCACACTCTCCGTTTGTGGTACCAAGAAAAGATTGTCCGAGACTATCAGCTCTGATGTCTCCGAAATGCAAATGGTGGCAGACAGCATGGAAGAGACAATAGCGCCAAAATTGACCGCGAATGATGAGTTAATTTTCGCTCGCTTGATGGAAGAGTTTTTTGAGTTTGGGGGAACCAATAAACAAAATGACACTCTTTCTCAATCCATCAAAGACTGTTGTGTTGAACTTGATCTTTTACCCTCTCTGGAGTTTATTAAAAAGGCAATTCAGCTTTTCCAAATTCAAAAGTCACATCATGGTGTAATTCTTTACGGAGAAGCTGGTATCGGTAAAACAACAATTTGGAAAACTCTTCTTCATGCTTTACATAAATTGCAACATGAAGACTATATGTTTTATATAATAGACTGTAAAGTCATCTCAAAAGATAAGTTGTACGGTTCTCTTGATCCCGTTACTCGTGAGTGGGTTGATGGTTTGTTCACGTCCATATTGAGAAGAATCACGGAAAATCTTAGAGGCGAGCTATCCAAAAGAGTTTGGATTGTATTTGATGGTGATGTAGATCCGGAATGGATCGAAAACTTGAACAGTGTTTTAGATGACAACAAGATTCTTACTTTACTGAACGGAGAGCGAATCGACTTGCCCTCAAATGTTCGTTTATTGTTTGAAGTGGACAGCTTGCAATATGCCACTCCGGCAACAATTTCTCGTTGTGGGATTGTGTTGGTGACTCTGCATCATCAGAACCATATGGTTCTTTCAAAACTGATCTCGAGAATGGTGTTGAAAGAAGTTGATAACGATGGTATGCAAGCGTCAATTAAGGAGAAAATAGTGAGTATCTTGTCTGAAGGACTGGTCTCCCAATTATTCGAAAGATCTCATAATTTGAATCACATTTTTTCATTCAACGAGTTTCATGCTTTGGCCAAACTTCAATATATGATCAGAATATTTCTTGAAAAAAGTTTGACAGAGAAATTTATTGCGAACATATCCCAGTATGTTCTTAATGCCACTCTGATTTCTATTTGTTGGGCACTTTCAGGGGATTGTTCAATTTCGGACCAGAAAGATTTCACTCAATATATTAGACAGATTCTCAAGATAGAGGAGCCTGTGGGAAACTTCTTAGAAAATGATATTAAAGATTGCAATTTGGCAAAATTTCAAGTTGAAACTGTATCTATTGAAAAGCACGAGATAAACCAACCCGATCTTATGATTCCGACAATAGATACGGTAAAACACGAAGAGATGATATACTCAGTTGTCAAACAGCATATACCTCTAATAATGTGCGGTCCACCTGGCTCAGGTAAGACCATGACTTTACTTTCTGCTTTACGTAAGTCGCCAGACATGGAGTACGTTGACCTTAATTTCTCTAAGGACACTACGCCGGAGTTGATATTCAAGGTTTTAGAGCAGTATTGCGACTATAAAAAGACTCCTAATGGTACTATACTCCTCCCAAAATTCAATTCAAAGTGGTTGGTTGTATTTGCAGATGAAATAAATCTTCCACAAAAAGACAAGTTTGGAACTCAACGAGTCATCTGCTTGTTGCGAGAAATGATCGAGAGAAACGGATTTTATAAAGATAACCAATGGGTTTCATTACAATCAATCCAATTTGTTGCGGCATGTAACCCTTCTTCAGATCCCGGCCGCAATGAGCTCAGCATGAGGTTTCTCAGAAATACTATGGTTATCAGTGTCAACTATCCTAGCACGGAATCATTGATACAAATATACACTTGTATGATACAAGAGATTATGAAGGGGTGTGGTACCCCACAATATACCAACCACATTACCACAACTGTCATTCAAATTTACACATCATTGAAAATGAGATTCAAGGATGAAGTTTATAGCCCAAGAGATTTAACTCGCTTGGTGAGAAGCTTGGATCTTTACATATCAGAAACTTCTCCCTCCATTGAAAGTATTTTGAGAGTAATCATTTTCAACTCCTTGAGAATTTATTCCGATAAGGTGGATAAAGAAAAATTCTCTGAAGAAATTTTTGAGATAATCAGAGACATCATTAGTCATAACTTCAATGGTATATCTCTTGATGTATATAAAATGCCAGTACTATTCAGCAATTGGCTATCTATGGACTATGAAGAGGTGGACCAACAGCAATTGAGATCGTTTATCTCAGAAAGACTCAAAGTGTTCAGCGAGGAGGAAACTGATGCGTCCTTGATATTATATGATGATCTTTTAGATCATGTGTTAAGAATAGACAGAATTTTGAAGCAGCCTCAAGGCCATGCTATCTTGGTAGGACCAAGCACTAGTGGTAGAACTTCACTATCCAAATTTGTATCATGGATCAATGGCTATAAAGTGGTTCAACTAGCCAGTAACTCTAAACTTACTTTGGATGATTTTGATGATCAGTTACGTGACTTGCTCACCAGAACCATCATGCTGAATGAGAAGATTTCGTTTATCATTGATGAGTCTAGTATTGTTGACACTGCATTTTTGGAGCGGATGAACAACTTGTTGTCTAGTTGTGAGATTCCAGGTATTTTTGATGAAGATCAAATCAAGATCATGTCGCAACAACTCAACTTGGAGATCTCAGAGTTCTCATCTTATTTCAAAGGGAGGATATCAAAAAACCTTCATGTAATTTTCACTGTCAGCAATTCAAAAGATTCTTCATCCATTCTCGCGTCTCCTGCTTTGACTAATAGGTGTGTTACAAGTTACATGGGGGATTGGACTAATTCTACGTTGTTTCAAGTCGGTTCCGCTATTTTGAATTCCATACCAATAGATATGGTCGACTTCATTGTGCCGGACACATTGAACAAAGTGATTCCACAGCAAATTGAAAGTTTCAGAGATGTAGTGATTGACGCCTGTATATTCATTCATCGGTCCCTTGCTCAATTTTCTGATACCGATTTTGCGACTCCAGGCTACTTTTTAGCATCAATGGATCACTTTTCAAAAATCTTTTCACAACAAGAAGAAAGCTTACAAGAGCATCAAAGACATGTTAATATTGGGCTTGACAAACTTCGAAGTACCGTTTTGCTAGTCAAGGAATTGAAAGAGACGCTATCTCTGAACAAGGTCGAACTTGATAATAAAAATCAAGAGGCAAAAGAGATGCTTTCGTTGATGCTCACAGAACAAAATGAATCTGAGAGAAAGAGAGAGGCATCTATAGAAATACAAGTGGCTCTAGAGAAACAGGAAGAGGTGATCAGTTCCCGCAAAGAAATTGTGATGAAAGATTTAGAATTGGCCGAGCCTGCAGTTTTGGAAGCACAAAGAGGTGTTAAAAATATCAAAAAGGAACATTTGAATGAATTAAAGGCAATGAGGAACCCACCCGATGCTGTTGTACTCACCCTAGAATCGGTATGCTCGTTGCTCGGTTATGCTGTTTCATCATGGAGAGAAATACAGTCTGTTATCAGGAGTGACAGTTTTATAAGTGATATTGTTACTTTTGACAATGAGCTGTCATGTACTCCAGCAGTCATAAACTATATGCAAACCAAATATATGTCACGTCCAGACTACAACTTTGCTGCTGCAAATAGGGCGAGTAAGGCGTGTGGCCCTTTGTTACAGTGGGTAGAAGCGCAAATTAGATACGCTACAATATTAGACAATATTGGTCCTTTGAGACATGAAGTCTTTATGTTGGAAAATGAGACCTCGAATACGAGAAGAAAGTTATCGGCCCTTGAAGATATGATCACTGAATTAGAAGATCGTATTGCGTCTTATAAAGACGGGTACAGCGATTTAATCAGATCCTCTGAAAACATTAAAATACAGATGTCAGAAGTTCATGAGAAGGTGTCACGAAGTATGAAGTTGATGGAAGATCTTACATCAGAGAGGGAAAGATGGAGATCTAGTGTCAAAGATTTCCATGAACAAAGGAAATGTCTAGTTGGTGATTCAATGTTGTCTGCCGCATTTTTAGCTTATAGTGGATACTTTGATCAGAAAACCCGTTTAGATTTGCAAAAAATCTGGAAACAAAAGCTTTCTGATTCTAGAATTGAGTACAGCCAAAACTATGACTTTATAAACTACTTGACACACTCAGATAAAACATTGAAGTGGATCGATAGCGGTCTTCCAAACGATAATTTGTTCATTTCAAATATGACGATTATGGACCAAACATCATCGTATCCATACATCATTGATCCCTCGGGCAAAGTGTTGGATGTTCTCATATTAGAAGAGTTGCCAAAGAAGCTTATTGTCACAAGCTTTTTGGATGACGGGTTCACAAAACAGTTGGAAAATGCTTTGAGGTTTGGTGCATCGATATTGATTCAAGATGGTGAGTACTTTAATCCAGTCATCAATCCAGTCTTGAATCGAGAAGTAAAAAGAATTGGTGGAAGAACTTTGATCCGATTGGGTAAACAAGAGGTTGACTGTGTTAATGGATTCAAGTTATTTATTCACACCAAAAATCCTTCCTCCAGAATCTCATCATTTGTTGCTAGTCGTACATCAGTTATTAATTTTACAGTTACAAAGAGCTCATTGATCACACGGACCTTAAATCTTTCCGTCAAGATGGAACAACCAGAAGTTGAAAACCAAAGATTGGAGTTGATCAAATTGAGTGGAGAATATAAAGTTCATTTGCGAATATTGGAAGACAAGTTGTTAGACTCATTGAATAATGCGGATGGCAATATCTTAGAAAACAATAGTATTATTGAAGACTTGGAGACTTTAAAAAGAGAATCGAAGGAAATCACAACAAAGATGGAACAAACTTCTGATGTCATGAGCACAATAAACAAAATTCTGGACGCCTATTATCCCTTGGCCTCAAATTGTTCGCTGCTTTATGTGTTATTGGATAATTTCAAACATCTTAATAGATTTTATCAATTTCCTTTGGATTATTTCACACAAATTTTGAAAAGTGTTTTACAACTATCAACAACTGAATCGGGTGTTACAAGGGTGAATGACTTGATCCAAAGGTTGTACAATGAAACATTTGCCGTGGCATCTTTGTCATTGTTGTACAAGGATAAAATTGTTTTGGCCCTTTCCATGTTCTCAGTTTATCAACATAAACAACAGGTGGGGATGACGAGGATGAAAGTAATTTCATTTTTATTGCACATTATTTCTAACCCTGAAAGAAATATACCAGAAGACTTGTCCTATGTATTCTCTTTGCTAGACATTTCAGACGCCAAAGAGACAGTATCATCTTTGATTGATGTATGGTGTGAGGAGAAGTTTGAGAATATATGGAGTGGTAATAATTTTGATGCAATCAAACCATTAGTTAAATCTATCATTAGATTGAAGGAATCTCCAGAAGGTTTCATGGCTGCACTCAATAATATGTGCAGCTTTCTCTTTAAGGATTCAAATCCATATGATTCAAAGTATGATTTGAGCTACATTGTAAAGGTTCATGATGATGCAACCAAACCAATCATCCTCGTTTCAAAAGAAGATTACGATGCTACATATAAAGTTAGCATGTTAAATCCGGACGCCTTAGTGGTCGTTGCAATGGGCTCAAGTGAGGGTATCGAGATTGCCAATAAAGAAATCTCGAGAGCGGCAAAGGAAGGTTCGTGGGTTTTGATTCAAAATGCTCAAATGTCACCATCTTGGTTGGACTATCTTGAAAAAAAGTTAGGAAGCTTGAACCCCATTCTGGGATTCAAATTGTTTCTAACTTGCTCGGTAACGTCTAACGATATCCCATTAACGCTATTACGCTCTTCAAGTATATTGATATTTGAAAACTCTCCTGGTATCAAGTCACTGATGTTGGAATCTTTCTGTTCAATTCCAGCTGAAAAGTTCAAGGAAACTAAACCATTGGAAAAGATGCACCTTTATTTTCTATTGGCCTGGTACCATTCATTAATTCAAGAAAGATTAAGATTCACACCGGTTGGCTTCACTAAGTTTTATGACTTCAATAATACTGATTTTCAGACAGGTCTTTATGTAATTGATCAATGGGTTTCCAGTATTCTGAAAGAAAGGATCAATGTTGCCCCAGAAAATCTTCCGTGGGAAGCTCTTTGCGTAACTTTGGGGGAGATAGTATATGGGGGTAAAGTAGATGTGCCTGAAGATAAGGAAATCTTGACGCAGTTTGCCCACAGGTTGTTCAAGGTGCAATCATTCGATGCAGCCTTCAACCTTATTGAAACTCAAGAATGTTTGGAAAATGGAACAAAGGTGTTATCCCCTCCTGAGAGCAGAAGTTCACAAGGTTATATTGATTGGATTAACAATGAGTTGCTCGATATTGAATCGCCAGATTGGCTAGGACTTAAAAATGGGGTTGAAGTTGAGATGAACATAAAAATGGGTAATGATGTTGCTGTTAATGCTTTAAAAGTTTTAAATTCAGAAGAGGAGTGAGGCCTTTGATTTTGTCAAATATTTTGTTTTTATTGGGTGATTCTTCACTTTTTTGTCACATTTATCTTTTCTATTTCGATAATTTTGAAGTAAAACTGCCAAAAAACTTGTTTGTCGAGCTATCTAAGTCCTGTACGATGATAAGAGGTCTTTTGCAAGAGGTGTATAATCAAATGAAAAAGAAAAAAAGATTTTACAATTTATCTTTGTTCTCGAAGGACTAAGATGCTGTTAAGAAAGAAATAGTTTATCTCTGCGAACTTCTACCAAAAAGGATGAATCGTCAATCTCGTTACACAGTAAGTTTTCTTAAGATCGAATTCTCTGTAGTCGCTCAATTTTGAAATTCGAGTCTAGGGATAAATAACTTCATTTTTGAGAAGCATTTTTTTTTGATCCAATACAATTTGGGATATTCAAAGCCTTTTGTCTGTATTTAGTGCACCTTGAGTGTATAGTCTCTAGTTTTACTCTGTAAACAACCTCACGAATGGGTTAAGGAAAAGGAGGCGGCCGACCCGTTAAACATTGAGAAAAGAGTGAGACCAAAAGTGGGACTCTTCTTAAAACTCAGAACTGATTAAACTACAAAAGTTTTCAGTTGATCAAGATGTGATCTGTAAAAGGGTATCAATCTTCGGTAAATGAGATTCTTATTGTCAATTTCACTTAATGGAAGCTAATGGTACTTTGATCAAGTTCCCCCCCCCCCAAGAATCTGTTTAAAAATGACAATACCGCCGTCACCACGTAGGATCTTAGAAAAACATTTTGCAGGTTTTGGCTGTTTCAAAGATGAAGCTCACTCTAGAAGATACATTGAACCACAGTATCCACCCAAAGTGACTCGTCTGCGGTATGCCGTGACCTCGAGATCCACTCATCTGGAATTCTCCTATCTGTCATTGTTAAAACATATCATTTTGTGGTTCGAAAAGAGTGTATTGATTGGATAAACTGATTTTGATCATCATAAGTTGACCAACAGACCATTTTTATAATTGAAGAATAGCAAAATTGTATTTTTTTTTTTTTTTTCAAGAGATCTGATATATATTCAAATAGATAATCTATTTATACATGCTATACATGTAGTCCCTGTAGAATATTGTATAGGCCTGGAAAAAGGCTGAAAAGAGATTATAGTTGTATTATAGTCAAACGAATCGAGTATTCTTTAATCAGCTTAAATCTATATTACCTGCAACTAGCGAATTATAGACCCCCAATATCAATCTTCCACAACTACCCCCGTTGATAATAGAAAAACAACCTGACTACTCACTTCGATTTTAAGAGTTGATGATGATAGAAATGGCTTTTTCACAGAAAAGTTGTTACCTTAGATAGTAAAAGGGTTTAAAAGAATAATTGGTATCTGTGAGATAGGATATTGGATAATTTTAACTTTTTTTTTTTTTTTTTTTTAAAAGATCTGATATATATTGATATAAATTAATCTATATGTTCTATATACGTTGTCTCTGTTGAATGAAGTATGGAGTCCGGAAAAAAGCTGAAGAAAGATTCTAGTTATTATAGGAAAATAAATCAAGTATCCCCCAATCAGCTCAAATCTATACAAGCTGTGGACAGCGAGCTATAGATCCCCAATATCAATCTTCAATCTCCTGCTCCCTTAATATTAGAAAAGAACCTTACTTTATACTTCGTTGTTAATGGGTGTAAGTATAGTGGTAAATATGTGATGGGAATGATTTGCTGAGAATTGTGCTAAAATTGTTCTCATTTTTTTTTTTGGGAAAGAAAATATTTAGTTATCAGAATACATCTACAGCAGATCAAACCTACATCATAAGCACAATCCGTGATAGTTTAGTGGCTAGAATCCCCGCTTGTCGCGCGGGGGACCGGGGTTCAATTCCCCGTCGCGGAGCTTTTTTTTTTTTAATTTGTTCATCCTGAACATTCTTCCTCTCACTTCCTTAAAGAACAAGTAGAATCATGATACAAGGAATAGTGCTTTATTATCCAAGGGTTGATCTTCAGTCACCGCTATCCAAAGTCAAAAGATGTTCTCTAGCGGTCTCTTGTAGTTAGTTTAACAAGACGCGCTGCAATTCCAAAAAAAAAAACCACTACGCGAAATCATCAAAATTTGTAAATTCAAGCTTCTTGAATACTTGTAGTAGTTTACATCTTAGAACTTCGAACAAAAGACTGCCAATCAACAGATCCGTATAATGGAAGCAAACAAACCCATTCAGTTGTCTGTCAAACTTCAACCTTCTAATTTGAGACCAATTGCGTATAGAATACTTTCTAAGAAACACGGTCTAAACATTCAAACAGAGTCATTAAAGATCTTGGCTGATTATGTTGGTTTGACTTTTGGAAATAACTGGAAAGGTATCAAGTCACAAGAATTCTTGGACAGTCTAGGTAAACTATGGAAGGAACAGGGCAAAAGTGTGTTCATCGATCCTCAAGGTGTGGAGGTTGCCATTAGAGAGCTAAACACATTGTCTGAAAGTAGCAGTATCCAAAGACAACCTAAAATGCATAAGATCCTAGACTTGAACGATTTGGTTACTACTGTATCAGATAAACTGGGACCCATAGAGATGTATCAAGATGATAGTACTGGTCACCTCGAATCACAGAAAGTTGAAAAGTTGGAGCTGGAACACGTTGAAGATGAAGACGAGGAGAATAAACTACAATGGATAGACTTTTTCAAAGTTATTCCAAGCAGTAAGCAACCACACTACAGATTCAACTTGTTGAGAAAAAATTACGAAAGAGTTACGGATGCAGATAACAAGACCTTGGAAGGACTATTACACTCTTCTTCAATCAAATCAAATGTATCATTGTTCAAATTGAGATTCTCAATAATCCAGCATCGATTATCGCGTAATGTGAATTTTCAACCACCATCATTTTCATCGATCAACTCGATTACAGGATCATCATTACACACAAAAAACATAACGATCACACCTATTAAAAACTTACTTGGTAGGCACGGCCAAAGGTTTTTGTTATTCGGTTTGTTAACTAAAAATAATAGTGGTGGGTATTCACTTCAAGATGAGACTGATACCATAGAACTAGAGACTATGCAGTGCGTTCCAACTGAGGGCTCCTACTATTGCCCTGGGTTCTTTCTTGTAGTCGAAGGTATATATTCAAACAGTGGTAAGTTTTATGTCTCAACAATGGGTCACCCGCCAGCGGAGAGAAGAGACCAAACTTTAGAAGCTTATGGAAATATTGATTTTATGGGGGTCCATTCTTCCACCAACAATACTAATAAAAACTTGATTTCGACATCTGCAAGCGGTGTCACCAGAGTCAATAGGGAACTTAAAAAAAAACTTCATTTATTAGAGAGAGAATTATTTAACCATAGAATCATCATATTAGGTGGCGATTGCAATTTGAACGATGCCACGTCACTTGATGGTTTCAAAAAGCTATTCGTGAAATTGAATGATGAATTAGAGTTCAACATTGAAAACCAGTACCCATTATGTATCATAATAAACGGTTCGTTCACTGAAACTCCATTTGTGCCATCCCACTACAATTCGAACTCGTCATCTACTGCATCATCATCCGCAAATTACAAGAACTTTTTCGACAGTTTAGCAAACGTTATAGAGAAATTTCCTCTTATATGCAAGAAAACTACCTTGGTATTTGTACCTGGTAATAATGATCCTTGGAACTCGACCTATACTCAAGGAAATTCCAGCATTTGGCCCCAATCACCGATTCCAAAGATATTTACGAGCAGGATTTTGAGATTAGTGAAAAGCTGCCATTGGTGCTCAAACCCTACTAGATTGAACTATATATCGCAGGAAATACTTATAGTAAGAGACGACATTGGCTCGAGATTCAGAAAAAATAACCTAAAATTTCCAAATCAAAAGGAAGAAAGGATGAGCATTGAGGAAGATGGGTTGCGAATCGATAAAATCACTCAAGATCAGCCTGTAGTATCACCCGAGCTAAAAGAATCAAGAAAATTAGTGAAGACCATTTTGGACCAAGCACATTTATCACCATTTCAGTTGGATACAAGGCCGGTGATCTGGGATAAAGATTATATATTGACGATGGCACCATTACCCACGCTTTTGATATTGAGTGACATTTCGAGTCCAAAGTTCGATGTTACTTATGAAGGCTGTCATGTAATCAATCCTGGAAAGTTTATTGAGAAGAACCAAGTTAACTATGTGGAATATTTACCAAGCACCAAGAAATCAGAATTTAGACAAATATAAACCAACTTTTCCTCCTTTTTTGTGTATTCTTTTCTTTACAAATCAAAAACCTTTCGCTTTACGTAACTCGCAATTCCACCGAAAGCACTTCACCAATCAACCATAACGCCATTTTCATTGAAAAGAGGTTTTCGAATTGGTTATCGAAACATGCCCAACATTGATCTTATTCATACTTCCCGAGCAGAAAATATCATATAACTTTTAATTCACTCCTTCGTATACGTTTTCTTGCATTCTTGGTAAAAAATTGTTTATATATCTAAAAGCTAATACCATAACTTAACATGATTGTTGTCAGTAATGCTTCTAAATGGAGCATTCCATCTTTACGAGATGATTATAGATTTGAGGCAGGAGCAGCAATCAAAGGAATTGGAAGTCTCTTTTTCTCAACCAGCTCATCAACGGTAACATCCTCACCATAGTTTGCCCACGTTGAATACTGAAAGTTATCACCACTATAGAAGGTATCCCTGTTATACTTGGTCAATTCATACCCATTCTTTAACCTGAGAGCCAAATCTGGATTAGATGTAAAGAATCTACCGACACCAATCATAGTTCTATCAAAACCTTTTGCTAAATCATCTCTGATACTTTTATAACCTTCTT